>CM062289.1:208385717-208897194 GCA_031216915.1 Pictodentalium vernedei | reverse complement strand
CAGGGGCGTAGTCCGGATTTTATAATTGTCTGTGTGAGTGGGGGGGGGGGGGGGGGGGGGGGGCTAGCCAGTTTGTTTTCGTTCTTAAAGTATGTGTGTGTGTGGGCAACCTTGATATTTGAAAGACTCGGTGGGATTTCGAAGGTCCCCCTCAATTCTAACTAGGACCTCTGTCATTTCCACTCCTCGTACTTCCTTTCAGGGAAGTAGGGGGTGAGGCAATGGCATGAAGACCAAACAGAACATTTTGCAAAACTCCGTGCTTTAAGATTCAATATGAAGTAATTTTAGTGTGTGTAGCTCCATCATTTGGGACAAGCATGATTTGGGGAGTTTTTGTTATGTGAAACATGGTGATGATCACTTTATCCCCCCCCCCCCCACCCCCCAAGCCAGGCGGCTAGGCGACTGATTTCTGTAGACCACAACGGGAAAAATACAGGGAAATATTACCGGAAAATAGCATTGTCTTTTTTTAAATGCATTGTCGAGTTACACCCTTGTGCTAAATAGAGACTGTTGCTTTTGTTTTCCTCAACAAAGACTAAGACTAAGGCAGCATTGAGAGAAATGCCTTGTAGCACTTTTTGGAGGGGGGGGGGGGGGGGGGCAAAGTGTTATATCGTACACAATTCATTGTTTGTTAATTCCAGTCTCCTGCTAAACACATTATTGTGTATCATACACAATATGTATAGTAGGCGAGGGGAATCAAGAACCAATTACTTCATGCCCAATCTGTGCCAGTATCTGTGAGAGAAAGGTAGTAAGGATTGTGCCAAGACATCAGCTTCAATGGTAATCGTATGTGCTAACCGGGCAAGAAATATAAAGAAGAAAAAATCAGCTTCAATGGTAATCGTATGTGCTAACTGGGCAAGAAATATAAGAAGAAAATTAGATGTACACGGATTGGACACTAGCCGAAGTGTCCAGAGACAGCGGGTGGGCACTCTAGGGAGCAAAATTCACTAACCTTATATAAAGTGAAAGAAATTATTCTGGGTGATAAGTGTGTTTCATTTTATATAAACTTTGTGCAGTCTGACATTTCAAATTCTGAAGCTCTGAGATCGATTCTGGCGCCTCCGAGGAAAGATGGGGTTAAAAACAGTAAGTGGCAGTTTGCACCTGGGGTCCATCTGCCCTCTCCCACCTCCATCACTCCATGGCCCACCACTGGAAGCTCATACATAGGGATTGATGTATATATCAGTGTTAGCAATTTGTTGAATGATGTGACGTTATTTCGGCATCAAAACTAAAGTTATCGCTAGTTATAAAATGTGTGAGTGAGTAAAAATAAAACTACTTCATCTTTCAATGACAATTAAAAGTCAATCATTACAAAATACTATTTCGTAACAATCGTCTGGTTACTCAACAAAAATCTTGAACTCTATCACTGGGTTTCAGATGCATAATACAATCCGAGATAATAATGAAGGACACGATGAAAAGCAATGTGCATCAAGTGGTCATTTACAGACAAACAACACTTATTGTTTTTCCAACGCTTGACCGATGTGGCCCCTAAAAAGGGGTGGGAGGGTGAACCTTAGGATTTGAATAATCTTACATTTTAGGGCGCCACCCTATAACTCCGTTTGTTCGCGAATTACGGCCAACAATTACGATTTTGACCATTGGGTCACATTTAGGGTCCATGGTGGCCCCTAAAAAGGGGTTGGAGGGTGAACCTTAGGATTTGAATGATCTTGTATTTTGGGCGCCATCCTATGACGCCGTTTGTTCCGCGAATTTCCGTCAATAATTACGATTTTGACCATTTGGTCACTTTTAGGGTCCAATCTGGCCCCTAAAAAGGGGTGGGAGGGTGAACTTTAGGATTTGAATGAACTTGTATTTTCGGGGCCACCCTATGACGCCGTTTGTTCCGGGAATTTCCATCAATAATTATGATTTTGACCATTTTGTCACTTTTAGGGTCCAATCTGGCCCCTAAAAAGGAGTGGGGAGGGTGAACATTAGGATTTGAATAATCTTGCATTTTAGGGCGCCACCCTATAAGGCCGTTTGTTCCGCGTACTTCCGTCAATAATTACTATTTTGACCATTTGGTCACTTTTAGGTCCAATCTGGCCCCCTAAAAAGGGGTGGGGAGTGTGAACCTTAGGATTTGAATAATCTTGCATTTTAGGGCGCCACCCTATAACGCCGTGCGTTGCCGAATTTCGGTCAATAATTACGATTTTGACCATTTGATCACTTTTAGGGTCCTATCTGGCCCCTGAAAAGGGGGGTGGGAGTGTGAACCTTAGGATTTGAATAATCTTGTTTTTAGGGCTCCACCCTATAACGCCGTGTGTTCGCGAATCTCGGTCAATAATTATGATTTTGACCATTTGGTCACTTTTAGGGTCCAATCTGGCCCCTAAAAAGGGGAGGGAGGGTGAACCTCAGGATTTGAATAATCTTGTATTTTAGGGCGCTACCCTATAACGCTGTGTGTTCGCCGAATTTTCAGTCAATAATTACGATTTTGACTATTTGGTCACTTTTAGGGTCCAATCTGGCTCCTAAAAAGGGGGTGGGAGGGCGAACCTTAGGATTTGAATAATCTTGCATTTTAGGGCGCCACCCTATAACGCCGTTTGTTCCGCGAATTACGGCCAACAGTTACGAGTTTGACCATTTGGTCACTTTTAGGGTCCAATATGGCCCCTAAAAAGGGGTTGGAGGCTGAACCCTAAGATTTGAATGATCTTGTATTTTTGGGCGCCACCCGATGACGCCGTTTGTTCCGCGATTTCCATCAATAATTACGATTTTGACCATTTTTGTCACCTTTAGGGTCCAATCTGGCCCCTAAAAAGGAGTGGGAGGGTGAATGTTAGGATTTGAATAATCTTGTATTTTTGGGCGCCACCTATGACGCCGTTTGTTCCGCGAATTTCCATCAATAATTACGATTTTGACCATTTGGTCTCTTTTAGGGTCCAATATGGCCCCTAAAAAGGGGTTGGAGGGTGAACCTTAGGATTTGAATAATCTTGCATTTTAGGGCGCCACCCTATAAGGCAGTTTGTTCCGCGAATTACGGCCAACAGTTACGAGTTTGACCATTTGGTCACTTTTAGGGTCCAATATGGCCCATAAAAAGGGGTTGGAGGGTGAACCTTAGGATTTGAATGACCTTGTATTTTCGGGCGCCACCCTATGACGCCGTTTTGTTCGCGAATTTCCGTCAATAATTACGATTTTGACCATTTGGTCACTTTTAGGGTCCAATCTGGCCCCTAAAAAGGGGGTGGGAGGGTGAACCTTAGGATTTGAATGATGTTTGTATTTTTCGGGCGCCACCCTACGACGCCGTTTGTTCCGCGAAATTTCCGTCAATAATTACGATTTTGACCATTTGGTCACTTTTAGGGTCCAATCTGGCCCCTAAAAAGGGGGGTGGGAGTGTGAACCTTAGGATTGCAATAATCTTGCATTTTAGGGGCGCCACCCTATTAACGCCATGTGTTCGCCGAATTTCGATCAATAATTACGATTTTGACCATTTGGTCACTTTTGGGGTCCAATCTGGCCCCTAAAAAGGGGGGTGTGAGGGGCGAACCTTAGGATTTGAATAATCTTGCATTTTAGGGCGCCACCCTATACTGCCGTTTGTTCTGCGAATTACGGCCAACAGTTACCAGGTTTGACCATTTGGTCACTTTTAGGGTCCAATATGGCCCCTAAAAAGGGTTGGAGGGTGACTTAGGATTTGAATGATCTTGTATTTTCGGGCGCCACCCTATGACGTCGTTTGTTCCGCGAATTTCCATCAATAATTACGATTTTGACCATTTGGTCACTTTTAGGGTCAATGTGGCCCCTAAAATGGGGGGTGGGAGGGTGAACCTTAGGATTTGAATAATCTTGTATTTTAGGGCGCCACCCTATAATGCCTGTGTGTTCGCCGAATTTCGGTCAATAATTACGATTTTGACCGTTTGGTCACTTTAGGGTCCAATCTGGGCCCCTAAAAAGGGGTGAGAGGGCGAACCTTAGGATTTGAATAATCTTGCATTTTAGGGCGCCACCCTATAACGCCATGTGTTCGCCGAATTTCGATCAATAATTACGATTTTGACCATTTGGTCACTTTTAGGGTCCAATCTGGCCCCTAAAAAGGGGGTGTGAGTGCGAACCTTAGGATTTGAATAATCTTGCATTTTAGGGCGCCACCCTATACCGCCGTTTGTTCCGCGAATTACGGCCAACAGTTACCAGTTTGACCATTTGGTCACTTTTAGGGTCCAATATGGGCCCCTAAAAGGAGTTGGAGGGTGAACCTTAGGATTTGAATGATCTTGTATTTTCGGGCGCCACCCTATGACGTCGTTTGTTCCGCGAATTTCCATCAATAATTACGATTTTGACCATTTGGTCACTTTTAGGGTCCAATGTGGCCCCTAAAATGGGGTGGGAAGGTGAACCTTAGGATTTGACTAATCTTGTATTTTAGGGCGCCACCCTATAATGCCGTGTGTTCGCCGAATTTCGGTCAATAATTACGATTTTGACCGTTTTGTCACTTTTAGGGTCCAATCTGGCCCATAAAAAGGGGGTGAGAGGGCGAACCTTACGATTTGAATAATCTTGCATTTTAAGGTGCCACCCGATAAGGCAGTTTGTTCCGCGAATTACGGCCAACGAGTTACGAGTTTGAACATTTGGTCACTTTTAGGGTCCAATATGGCCCCTAAAAAGGGGTTGGAGGGTGAACCTTAGGATTTGAATGATCTAGTATTTTCGGGCGCCACCCTATGACGCCGTTTGTTCCGCGAATTTCCGTCAATAATTGCGATTTTGACCATTTGGTCACTTTTAGGGTCCAATCTGGCCCCTAAAAAGGGGTAGAGGGTGAACCTTAGGATTTGAATGATCTTGTATTTTCGGGCGCCACCCTATGACGCCGTTTGTTCCGCGAATTTCCATCAATAATTACGATTTTGACCATTTGGTCACTTTTAGGGTCCAATGTGGCCCCTAAAAAGGGGTGGGGAGGGTGAACCTTAGGATTTGAATAATCTTGTATTATAGGGCGCCACCCTATAAGGCCGTTTGTTCCGCGAATTTCCGTCAATAATTACGATTTTGACCATTTGGTCACTTTTAGGGTCCAATCTGGCCCCTAAAAAGGGGTGGGAGTGTGAACCTTAGGATTTCAATAATCTTGCATTTTAGGGCGCCACCCTATAACGCCATGTGTTCGCCGAATTTCGGTCAATAATTACGATTTTGACCATTTGGTCACTTTTAGGGTCCAATCTGGCCCCTAAAAAGGGGGTGTGAGGGCGAACCTTAGGGTTTGAATAATCTTGCATTTTAGGGCGCCACCCTATGACGCCGTTTGTTCCGCGAATTTCCGTCAATAATTACGATTTTGACCATTTGTTCACTTTTAGGGTCCAATCTGGCCCCTAAAAAGGGGTAGGAGGGTGAACCTTAGGATTTGAATGATCTTGTATTTTCGGGCGCCACCCTATGACGCCGTTTGTTCCGCGAATTTCCATCTATAATTACGATTTTGACCATTTGGTCACTTTTAGGGTCCAATGTGGCCCCTAAAAAGGGGTGGGAGGGTGAACCTTAGGATTTGAATAATCTTGTATTTTAGGCCGCCATCCTATAAGGCCGTTTGTTCCGCGAATTTCCCGTCAATAATTACGATTTTGACCATTTGGTCACTTTTAGGGTCCAATCTGGCCCCTAAAAAAGGGGTGAGAGTGTGAACCTTAGGATTTCAATAATCTTGCATTTTAGGGCGCCACCCTATAACGCCATGTGTTCGCCGAATTTCGGTCAATAATTACGATTTTGACCATTTGGTCACTTTTAGGGTCCAATCTGGCCCCTAAAAAGGGGTAGGAGGGTGAACCTTAGGATTTGAATGATCTTGTATTTTCGGGCGCCACCCTATGACGCCGTTTGTTCCGCGAATATTCGTCAATAATTACGATTTTGACCATTGGTCACTTTTAGGGTCCAATCTGGCCCCTAAAAAGGGGTGGGAGGGTGAACTTTAGGATTTGAATGAACTTGTATTTTCGGGGCCACCCTATGACGCCCGTTTGTTCCGGGAATTTCCATCAATAATTACGATTTTGACCATTTTGTCACTTTTAGGGTCCAATCTGGCCCCTAAAAAGGAGTGGGAGGGTGAACATTAGGATTTGAATAATCTTGTATTTTAGGGCGCCACCCTATAAGGCCGTTTGTTCCGCGTACTTCCGTCAATAATTACTATTTTGACCATTTGGTCACTTTTAGGGTCCAATCTGGCCCCTAAAAAGGGGTGGGAGTGTGAACCTTAGGATTTGAATAATCTTGCATTTTAGGGCGCCACCCTATAACGCCGTGCGTTTGCCGAATTTCGGTCAAAAATTACGATTTTGACCATTGGTCACTTTTAGGGTCCAATCTGGCCATAAAAAAGGGGGTGGGAAGTGTAAACCTTAGGATTTGAATAATCTTGTATTTTAGGGCGCTACCCTATAACGCTGTGTGTTCGCCGAATTTCAGTCAATAATTACGATTTTGACTATTTGGTCACTTTTAGGGTCCAATCTGGCTCCTAAAAAGGGGTGGGAGGGCGAACCTTAGGATTTGAATAATCTTGCATTTTAGGGCGCCACCCTATAACGCCGTTTGTTCCGCGAATTACGGCCAACAGTTACGAGTTTGACCATTTGGTCACTTTTAGGGTCCAATATGGCCCCTAAAAAGGGGTTGGAGGCTGAACCCTAAGATTTGAATGATCTTGTATTTTTGGGCGCCACCCGATGACGCCGTTTGTTCCGCGATTTCCATCAATAATTACGATTTTGACCATTTTTGTCACCTTTAGGGTCCAATCTGGCCCCTAAAAAAGGAGTGGGAGGGTGAATGTTAGGATTTGAATAATCTTGTATTTTTGGGCGCCACCCTATGACGCCGTTTGTTCCGCGAATTTCCATCAATAATTACGATTTTGACCATTTGGTCTCTTTTAGGGTCCAATATGGCCCCTAAAAAGGGGTTGGAGGGTGAACCTTAGGATTTGAATAATCTTGCATTTTAGGGCGCCACCCTATAAGGCAGTTTGTTCCGCGAATTACGGCCAACAGTTACGAGTTTGACCATTTGGTCACTTTTAGGGTCCAATATGGCCGATAAAAAGGGGTTGGAGGGTGAACCTTAGGATTTGAATGACCTTGTATTTTCGGGCGCCACCCTATGACGCCGTTTGCTCCGCGAATTTCCGTCAATAATTACGATTTTGACCATTTGGTCACTTTTAGGGTCCAATCTGGCCCCTAAAAAGGGGTGGGAGGGTGAACCTTAGGATTTGAATGATCTTGTATTTTCGGGCGCCACCCTACGACGCCGTTTGTTCCGCGAATTTCCGTCAATAATTACGATTTTGACCATTTGGTCACTTTTAGGGTCCAATCTGGCCCCTAAAAAGGGGTGGGAGGTGTGAACCTTAGGATTGCAATAATCTTGCATTTTAGGGCGGCATCCTATAACGCCATGTGTTCGCCGAATTTCGATCAATAATTACGATTTTGACCATTTGGTCACTTTTGGGGTCCAATCTGGCCCCTAAAAAGGGGTGTGAGGGCGAACCCTTAGGATTTGAATAATCTTGCATTTTAGGGCGCCACCCTATACTGCCGTTTGTTCTGCGAATTACGGCCAACAGTTACCAGTTTGACCATTTGGTCACTTTTAGGGTCCAATATGGCCCCTAAAAAGGGTTGGAGGGTGAACCTTAGGATTTGAATGATCTTGTATTTTCGGGCGCCACCCCTATGACGTCGTTTGTTTCCGCGAATTTCCATCAATAATTACGATTTTGACCATTTGGTCACTTTTAGGGTCCAATGTGGCCCCTAAATGGGGTGGGGAGGGGTGAACCTTAGGATTTGAATAATCTTGTATTTTAGGGCGCCACCCTATAATGCCGTGTGTTCGCCGAATTTCGGTCAATAATTACGATTTTGACCGTTTGGTCACTTTTAGGGTCCAATCTGGCCCCTAAAAAGGGGTGAGAGGGCGAACCTTAGGATTTGAATAATCTTGCATTTTAGGGCGCCACCCTATAACGCCATGTGTTCGCCGAATTTCGATCAATAATTACGATTTTGACCATTTGGTCACTTTTAGGGTCCAATCTGGCCCCTAAAAAGGGGGTGTGAGTGCGAACCTTAGGATTTGAATAATCTTGCATTTTAGGGGCGCCACCCTATACCGCCGTTTGTTCCGCGAATTACGGCCAACAGTTACCAGTTTGACCATTTGGTCACTTTTAGGGTCCAATATGGCCCCTAAAAGGAGTTGGAGGGTGGAACCTTAGGATTTGAATGATCTTGTATTTTCGGGGCGCCACCCTATGACGTCGTTTGTTCCGCGAATTTCCATCAATAATTACGATTTTGACCATTTGGTCACTTTTAGGGTCCAATGTGGCCCCTAAAATGGGGTGGGAAGGTGAACCTTAGGATTTGACTAATCTTGTATTTTAGGGCGCCACCCTATAATGCCGTGTGTTCGCCGAATTTCGGTCAATAATTACGATTTTGACCGTTTTGTCACTTTTAGGGTCCAATCTGGCCATAAAAAGGGGTGAGAGGGCGAACCTTACAATTTGAATAATCTTTCATGTTAAGGTGCCACCTATAAGGCAGTTTGTTCCGCGAATTACGGCCAACAGTTACGAGTTTGAACATTGGGTCACTTTTAGGGTCCAATATGGCCCCTAAAAAGGGGTTGGAGGGTGAACCTTAGGATTTGAATGATCTAGTATTTTCGGGCGCCACCCTATGACGCCGTTTGTTCCGCGAATTTCCGTCAATAATTGCGATTTTGACCATTTGGTCACTTTTAGGGTCCAATCTGGCCCCTAAAAAGGGGTAGGAGGGTGAATCTTAGGATTTGAATGATCTTGTATTTTCGGGCGCCACCCTATGACGCCGTTTGTTCCGCGAATTTCCATCAATAATTACGATTTTGACCATTTGGTCACTTTAAGGGTCCAATGTGGCCCCTAAAAAGGGGTGGGAGGGTGAACCTTAGGATTTGAATAATCTTGTATTTTAGGGCGCCACCCTATAAGGGCCGTTTTGTTCCGCGAATTTCCGTCAATAATTACGATTTTGACCATTTGGTCACTTTTAGGGTCCAATCTGGCCCCTAAAAAGGGGGGTGGGAGTGTGAACCTTAGGATTTCAATAATCTTGCATTTTAGGGCGCCACCCTATAACGCCATGTGTTCGCCGAATTTCGGTCAATAATTACGATTTTGACCATTTGGTCACTTTTAGGGTCCAATCTGGCCCCTAAAAAGGGGTGTGAGGGCGAACCTTAGGGTTTGAATAATCTTGCATTTTAGGGCGCCACCCTATGTCGCCGTTTGTTCCGCGAATTTCCGTCAATAATTACGATTTTGACCATTTGTTCACTTTTAGGGTCCAATCTGGCCCCTAAAAAGGGGTAGGAGGGTGAACCTTAGGATTTGAATGATCTTGTATTTTCGGGGCGCCACCCTATGACGCCGTTTGTTCCGCGAATTTCCATCAATAATTACGATTTTGACCATTTGGGTCACTTTTAGGGTCCAATGTGGCCCCTAAAAAGGGGTGGGAGGGTGAACCTTAGGATTTGAATAATCTTGTATTTTAGGCCGCCATCCTATAAGGCCGTTTGTTCCGCGAATTTCCGTCAAAAATTACGATTTTTGACCATTTGGTCACTTTTAGGGTCCAATCTGGCCCCTAAAAAGGGGGTGAGAGTGTGAACCTTAGGATTTCAATAATCTTGCATTTTAGGGCGCCACCCTATAACGCCATGTGTTCGCCGAATTTCGGTCAATAATACGATTTTGACCATTTGGTCACTTTTAGGGTCCAATCTGGCCCCTAAAAAGGGGTGTGAGGGGCGAACCTTAGGGTTTGAATAATCTTGCATTTTAGGGCGCCACCCTATGACGCCGTTTGTTCCGCGAATTTCCGTCAATAATTACGATTTTGACCATTTGGTCACTTTTAGGGTCCAATCTGGCCCCTAGAAAGGGGTAGGAGGGTGAATCTTAGGATTTTGAATGATCTTGTATTTTCGGGCGCCACCCTATGACGCCGTTTGTTCCGCGAATTTCCATCAATAATTACGATTTTGACCATTTGGTCACTTTTAGGGTCCAATGTGGCCCCTAAAAATGGGTGGGAGGGTGAACCTTAGGATTTGAATAATCTTGTATTTTAGGGCGCCACCCTATAAGGCCGTTTGTTCCGCGAATTTCCGTCAATAATTACGATTTTGACCATTTGGTCACTTTTAGGGTCCAATCTGGCCCCTAAAAAGGGGTGAGAGTGTGAACCTTAGGATTTCAATAATCTTGCATTTTAGGGCGCCACCCTATAACGCCATGTGTTCGCCGAATTTCGGTCAATAATTACGATTTTGACCATTTGGTCACTTTTAGGGTCCAATCTGGCCCCTAAAAAGGGGTGTGAGGGGCGAACCTTAGGGTTTGAATAATCTTGCATTTTAGGGCGCCACCCTATGACGCCGTTTGTTCCGCGAATTTCCGTCAATAATTACGATTTTGACCATTTGGTCACTTTTAGGGTCCCAATCTGGCCCCTAGAAAGGGGTAGGAGGGTGAACCTTAGGATTTGAATGATCTTGTATTTTCGGGCGCCACCCTATGACGCCGTTTGTTCCGCGAATTTCCATCAATAATTACGATTTTGACCATTTGTTCACTTTTAGGGTCCAATGTGGCCCCTAAAAAGTGGTGGGAGGGTGAACCTTAGGATTTGAATAATCTTGTATTTTAGGGCGCCACCCTATAAGGCCGTTTGTTCCGCGAATTTCCGTCAATAATTACGATTTTGACCATTTGGTCACTTTTAGGGTCCAATCTGGCCCCTAAAAAGGGGTGAGAGTGTGAACCTTAGGATTTCAATAATCTTGCATTTTAGGGCGCCACCCTATAACGCCAATGTGTTCGCCGAATTTCGGTCAATAATTACGATTTTGACCATTTGGTCACTTTTAGGGTCCAATCTGGCCCCTAAAAAGGGGTGTGAGGGCGAACCTTAGGATTTGAATAATCTTGCATTTTAGGGCGCCACCCTATAACGCCGTTTGTTCCGTGAATTACGGCCAACAGTTACCAGTTTGACCATTTGGTCACTTTTAGGGTCGAATATGGCCCCTAAAAAGGGGCTGGAGGGTGAACCTTAGGATTTGAATGATCTTGTATTTTCGGGCGCCACCCTATGACGTCGTTTGTTCCGCGAATTTCCATCAATAATTACGATTTTGACCATTTGGTCACTTTTAGGGTCCAATGTGGCCCCTAAAATGGGGTGTGAGGGTGAACCTTAGGATTTGAATAATCTTGTATTTTAGGGCGCCACCCTATAATGCCGTGTGTTCGCCGAATTTCGGTCAATAATTACGATTTTGACCGTTTGGTCACTTTTAGGGTCCAATCTGTCCCTAAAAAGGGGTGAGAGGGCGAACCTTAGGATTTGAATAATCTTGCATTTTAGGGCCCCACCCTAGAAGGCAGTTTGTTCCGCGAATTACGTCCAACAGTTACGAGTTTGAACATTTGGTCACTTTTAGGGTCCAATATGCCTCTAAAAAGGGGTTGGAGGGTGAACCTTAGGATTTGAATGATCTTGTATTTTCGGGCGCCACCCTATGACGCCGTTTGTTCCGCGAATTTCCGTCAATAATTACGATTTTGACCATTTGGTCACTTGTAGGGTCCAATCTGGCCCCTAAAAAGGGGTTGGAGGGTGAACCTTAGGATTTGAATGAGCTTGTATTTTCGGGCCCCACCCTATGACGCGCGTTTGTTCCTCGAATTTCCATCAATAATTACGATTTTGACCATTTGGTCACTTTTAGGGTCCAATGTGGCCCCTAAAAAGGGGTGGGAGGGTGAACCTTAGGATTTGAATGAGCTTGTATTTTCGGGCGCCACCCTATGACGCCGTTTGTTCCGCAAATTTCCATTAATAATTACGATTTTGACCATTTGGTCACTTTTAGGGTCCAATGCGGCCCCTAAAAAGGGGTGGCAGGGTGAACCTTAGGATTTGAATAATCTTGTATTTTAGGGCGCCACCCTATAAGGCCGTTTGTTCCGCGAATTTCCGTCAATAATTACGATTTTCACCATTTGGTCACTTTTAGGGTTCAATCTGGCCCCTAAAAAGGGGTGGGAGTGTGAACCTTAGGATTTGAATAATCTTGCATTTTAGGGCGCCACCCTATAACGCCATGTGTTCGCCGAATTTCGGTCAATAATTACGATTTTGACCATTTGGTCACTTTAGGGTCCAATCTGGCCCCTAAAAAGGGGTGAGAGGGCGAACCTTAGGATTTGAATAATCTTGCATTATCTTGTATTTTCGGTCGCCACCCTATGACGCCGTTTGTTCCGCGATTTTCCGTCAATAATTACGATTTTGACCATTTGGTCACTTTTAGAGTCCAATCTGGCCCCTAAAAAGGGGTTGGAGGGTGAACCTTAGGATTTGAATGATCTTGTCTTTTCGGGCGCCACCGTATGACGCCGTTTGTTCCGCGAATTTCCATCAATAATTACGATTTTGACCATTTGGTCACTTTTAGGGTCCAATGTGGCCCCTAAAAAGGGGGTGGGAGGGTGAACCTTAGGATTTGAGTAATCTTGTATTTTAGGGCTCCACCCTATAAGGCTGTTTGTTCCGCGAATGTCCGTCAATAATTACGATTTTGACCATTTGGTCACTTTTAGGGTCCCAATCTGGCCCCTAAAAAGGGGTGGGAGTGTGAACCTTAGGATTTGAATAATCTTGTATTTTAGGGCGCCACCCTATAAGGCCATTTATTTTTCGAATTTCTGCTAAATTTAGAAAGTCGAATAAGGAACTGGGAATAAGTAACGGATTTCACAGCGCTCTTTTCACATGCAGAGTTAGCAGCGGCTGAAGGCAAGTGCACCCCGACGTGCAATTCGCCTTTTCAAGGAGCCACCGCGATCTCACTTTGGCAATCGCGGCGACACAACGCAGTTACCCGCTGGTCAGGATCGAACTGTCAAACTTTCAGTTTAAAGTTCAATGCTCTAAGCACTGTGTCACCGCGCTCCGGAAGTGAAAGAGTATCGGAGTGAGCTATTATATTACCAGTTGTAAGGGGTTATGATTGGTACATTAATGGAACGATTTGTTACTAATTGGAGGTATGGAAAGGGAGAAATTTAGCATACACTTATGTACATTTATCCGCAAGTGGAATTTTGCTCGTATCGGATGGAAATTACTTTATTTCTGGGATAATAATGCGCAGGGTTGGGTAATGTTGAATGAAGACAGTGTGTTACAAATACTCTTTCCAAACGTGAGGCCGTCTTAAGGGTCGGCCAAGCGATCTATTCAAGCTTGCAGTTGTTACAGTGCTAAAACCAGGGACAGAGGTAGGATCTCAAAGCTTTCCGACATGGTGGGGCTAAAGTTATAATTTCCGACAGTGTTCCTGGTTCGTTGACCTTCGGTATTAACTTAAAACCTAACTCAATATACTTCTTTAAATAACAATACGCGAAACAGTCTCGAAACGTTCGTTTAGTATTATTTTAAATATTTCGTTCAACGAAAGGAATTCTTCAAAATAATAATAATAAACGAACAAGCGTTTTCATACAAAGGATATATGAAACGTAAAGGTAATTTTGAATAATGAAAATTGTGGCCATGTTGGCGTGCAGGCAGCGAACAAGTTTTTCCGACAGACAACAAAAAATTACGACTAACAGGGTCATGGGATGGTCCGAGTCACCCCCACCACCACCACCATCACACCGCAGACTGTTCTATCATCAATTTCATTACAAAAATACAAACGTTCGACAGAAGTTTAAACAGTGTCAGCACATTGGTGCATCGTTAGTAGTATAGCATGTACCCGAATGTGCCATGTTGGCCGGACTTCGAAGTGACGTCATAGTCACGTGACATAGTTACGTCATGTTTAGTTGTTATGGTAGCCCGTGAGAGCGGCCATCTTGTGATGTCATTCCTACTCGTAAAATGGGGTTCCGTGATTTGGCTTCAACACTCGTGGGTATTCCCCATCTATGACCGTATACAATAGAGAAAAAAAAACAACAACTTTTGTTACAGTTCAAAATTTTATTGAACACAAATTGTGTTACAGTCAACAAGTGTAAATACTAGTTTTGCCAAATCACGGAGCCCCATTTTACGGAGTCGATTGGGAATCCCATATACGGAATCCTTTTTATGGAATCCCTTTTTGGAAAACGTCTGCGGTCTGAGAATACCTTTTTTTACGAGATGAGGATAAGAGTCGTTCAAGGAGTCACTCGTTCGAGTAATAATTACTCGATAGCTTATCTGCTCGATAAGATTAGTTTCGTCTGAGCATTGCCTGTTGAAGTCACAATGTTATAGCTCATTTGCCCGACAAAATTCGAGTCGTTAGCGCAAGCAGAGTGTATACGACTGTTAGTAGCAGTGGAAGCCAAGTATAATAATACAACTCTCATACTGACCTACAAGTCTCATACTGACGCCCTGTTCAAGAAAGATGAAATCCTCAAAGTTGACGATTTGTTTAACCTCCTGCACACTGATGTCGAAATATCTAAAGTTCAGGGTGCAAATTTTTCCCATAATGCAACTAGAAATTTAACCAATTCAATCTTGTTTGACAGAGCTCATTGATGAGCTCTGTCAAACAAGATTGAATTGGTTAAATTTCTAGTTCCAATGAGGGGTCATAACCTATGTTTTTGGGTCAAAAAATGAAAATATAATGAAAACTAATTGGCAATTTTTGAGAATAGCGTTAGCCGGTTTTGGCAGTTATGTTGGATGAAGGGTTAAACCACGTTTTAGTAAAATCCAAAGAGCGCTTCCATAAAATCCAAAGAGCGCTTCAATACTACGTGCAGCTTGTTGAAGACTCCCAACACCCTTGGATGCATTGCCCAACCCGCCATTATAACCCACAAAAAGGCGATACATCCAAATAACCTCAGTGCACACCAATGAGTTATGCCGAGTAAAGCTGCATCAGTTGACCCCCACCCCAAGCACACACACATCCCGGAAAGTGCTGCCTAGTAAATATCACTGGAGTAGCTCACTCATCCTCAAGAAGAGATGCAATTTTTTTACCCAGTATGCTGACCAACAATTATACCAGAAACTACACTCGCATTGAAATAATGGCCTTCAACCCCTAATTCAGCATTCACCCCCCCCCCCCCCCCACCCATGGTTTCTCCATTTCAAATCTCGGCGCATCAACACCCATTCTACAGAAAGATCAAAATGGAACACATATTCCCCAAGCAAGGTGAAGCGTCGTTGTGTGTATAAACAGTAAATACGCTTCACTATCGTAGCTGATTAGGCTAACAAGTATACCACAAAATCACGAAATTTCCAGGTAAAAAGTTTAAATTTCGACTTGAAAATCTTGAAATTTCGACTTAAAAATCTTGAAATTTCTACATAAAAAGTAGAAATTTCGACTTAAAATCTCGAAATTTCGAGATAAAAGTAGAACTTTTGAGAAAAAAAGTCGAATTTAGAATCTAAAAAAATTCTGTATGCTACTTAGACACATGCACAATAATGACATGGACGCAGCAATATTTTGTCCGAAATTTATTGGTTTAGTAGTCAACAGAGTCGAGTGAATTAGAGTTTATTTTCTCAGACATCGCTGTTTAAGTTTGCTATAAGTGATGGGAAACTGAGATTGAGTGACACTGTATTTACGATGTCGCAAAAAAACATTTTTCAAGTCTTTGTTGTGGTTCATCCGTATTTATGAACAGTTTTTCACAATGTTTTATGTGAAACCCTTATTTGTAAGCTTTAGTTGACTTTTTCTCATTCTTCTTTAAGAGTGGCCATTTATAATTATGTATTACTTATTATGTGGGGAGCGCGGTGGCTCGGTGGTAGACTGTTGTACTTCTATATTAGAGGTCCCGAGTTCGATCCCAGTCCGGGACGACCCGCATTGTGTCCTTGGGCAAGGCACTTTATCCCGGTTGCCTACACGTGGGCACGATGACGCCGTGTACTAAGGCGTACTGCACGTCGAAGGTGAACATGTCTTCAACCGCTGTAATCCTACTTGAGCGGAGCTTGAACAGAGTTAGAATGTTGAGGAGCTGACAGTTGCTCGTCGATGCTCGGTGGTTCTCTCCTGGTACTCCGGCTTCCTCCACCCGTAAAACTGTTACGGTCACGATTAGCCACTGTGCTTAAGAATGTGACATTAAACAACAATAAATAAATAATAAATTACTTATCATGTATCACCTTAAACAATTTTCAAAGTTAAATGGATGTCACATGTGTTGCTAATAAGGAGCGGGGAATTTGATTTGAGACCATGGTATTTCCTACAGACAATAGTGACGCAAACATCATCGGGTGTGACACATAGCACACAACAATGCCGTGGTCAAAGCTGTCCACCCATACGGCGTCAAACGGTAAGAGTACTTAACTTTTCACATAACCTGACTACCAGACGACACTTGCAATAAAAAACTCTCGAGCAACACATTTTTTTATTTGTTGCCTCCAAAACATAGCTAATGACCCCTCCAAGAGCTCGTTCCAATGAGGGGTCATACGCTATGTTTTCATTTTTCAAGTCTTTGTTGTGGTTCATCCGTACTTATGAACAGTTTTTTCATAATGTTTTATGTGAAACCCTTATTTGTAAGCTTTAGTTGATTTTTTCTCATTCTTTTTTAAGAGTGCCATTTATAATTATGTATTACTTATAATGTGGGGAGCGCGGTGGCTCAGTGGTAGAATGTTGGACTTCAATGCTAGAGGTCCCGAGTTCGATCCCCGTCCGGGACGACCCACGTTGTGTCCTTGGGTAAGGCACTTTATAGCTAACATAGCTAATGACCCCTCCATGAGCTCGTTCCAATAAGGGGTCATAGGCTATGTTTTGGAGGTAAGAAAAAAAATCTAAAATAAAATTTAAATGGCGATTTTTGTGAATAGCATTGACCGGATATGGCTGTGATGCTAGGCATATATATGGGTTAATATGGCCTATAGTACAAGACTCTAAATGTAAAAGGGTATTCATGCTTACCAATCGATATTCTGTGTGTTGGTATTTCAACTGATGTTGAACAGATATTGCCGTGAGCATTGCTCGGTATCGTCGGTGACGCTAGGCATATATATGGGTTAATAGGACCTATAGTACAAGACTCTAAATGTAAAAGGGTATTCATGCTTACCAATCGATAATCTGTGTGTTGGTGTGTCAACTGATGTTGAACAGATATTTCCGTGAGCATTGCTCGGTATCGTCGGTCTGCTTCTGCAGACAAATGGTGAAATATTCTGAATGGCGAACTCACTGGGCCGGTAGTTATGAGAGCAGGATCCCTGGAAGCTCATGCCCAGCATGCCATTCCTTGTTACAAGTGTGCTGGAGGATAAGTTCCTGTGGTCTGGAATTGGCTGAAATAAAACATCGCATATGTTTCATTGAAACTTTCTGTGTTAATGACAACATTAAGCATGACAACTTAAATATTATTATAACCCCCCCCCCCCTCTATAAAAAGGGGGTATATAGTAATAACTTTGACCGTTCATCCTTCCGTCCGTTCGTCCGTCCGCGCTATAATACAGGAGTTACGATTTTTTTTGTCCGGACACGCATTATGAGCTTACCGAAATTTTATGAGCTTATTTGATATATACTACTCAAAGTTTGCTGAGCACCAAGTATATCCAACTACCTGTTTTACGTTTTAGTTGAAATATTGTAATGAAAAGTGTATATATTTTTTATTTAATTATATCTTTAATGATTTAAGTACAGAAATTATGATTGTGTTTGTGTTTGACATTATTTTTTAGCTTTTGAATTCGATAACCATGGAAAATGGATATTATTGGAAAAAGAGAAATTTTTTTCAATATGCCAAAAAGTTGACGGAGCGAACTGGTGTGGGTTCAATATCGAGTATGAGACCCATTACTGTTAATTACAGCTTGACAACGCCCACATTCTCATGCTCTCAATCAGGTTCCTGGTGGTCTTTTGTGGGATGTTGTTCCATTCTTGGACCAGCATGGCACCAAACTCCTGGACACTTCTTGGCTGGACTGGATGGGCTGGAAATGCAAGCTGCAACTCATTCCAGACATGTTCGATTGGATTGAGGTCAAGGATCTTGCTGGCCGGCCCATACGCTCACCCCCCCCCCTCCCCCACCCCCCTCTGTGGGTACTCCCCGACAGCATGGGCAACATGAGGACGGGCATTATCGTCCATCAGAATGAATCTATCACCTACTGCACATGCATACAATCTGACGTGGACATTCAGGATCTCATCAATATACCGTTGTGCAGTTAATGTACCACGTCCAAGGACACAGAGCTCTGTACGTCCATCCCAGCTGATGCCGCCACCGACCATGTTTGACCCTCCACCATAGCGGTCATGCTCAGCAATGTTGGCTGCTTGGAATCGCGCTCCTGGTCTTCTCCATACCCTAGAATGCCTATCTGTGTGGTCTAGGCAGTGCCTTGACCCATCTGTAAAAAGGACAGGTCGCCAATCTTCTCTGGTCCTCCCAACGTGGTCCATGGCCCACTCATATCATGTCTGGCGGTGGTTCTGGGACAGCGGAATGCGAATACATGGTCTTCTCGATCAGAGACCACCTTCGTGCAACCTTGCCCTGATAGTCTGCGTGGAAACATTTACCCCGGATGCATTCTGAAGGTCACTGCGAAGCTGGGTTGCTGTGGCAAAGCGGTTCCTACGGGCCGGCATGATAAAAAACGGTCTTCAGCTGCAGGTATTTCCCTGTCTCTGCCACCACTATGCCGTCTTACTGGTGTGCCATACTGCTGAAATCTTGTCCAGGCTCTGGTGATCATCGTATGGTGCACAACAAGGGCTTCACCAACCTGACGATGGGTAGTCCCTTGCTCCACCATCCCTACAGCCCGCCACATTTCTGCTTCAGACAAATGTCTTCTTACATTTGCATTTGCCATATTCAATCATTAAACCACAAGGGTGTGTGTTGAAATGAGGACTGAATACCCTACGTATGTCATGTACATGTAGACAGTACACGAAAACATCATGAAAATCAAGGGGTACAAGCTTTCCATGATTGTCACGAAAAGTCTGCCTGTCAAGAGAGCTAATGTAAACACCGGGGACCATCTCAATACATTCCTAAATCATATCCACCAAAAATGTCGCAAATATGTCACCAGCAAATTTCAGAATGATGTGTCAAATATTTGGTGCTTAGCAACCTTTGAGTAGTATATAATGAGCTTAATTACTAAGATATGAGACTTATGAGGCAAATAGCGATTTTTCGGGGTTTATATTTAAGGGTTAAGGCCAGTTCAGGGTTGGGGTTAGCGAGCGTTAGTTACTTTCATGCAATACGTTGGGGGATGTAACCACGTCTATACCCCCCAAAAATGTTTCCAAAACAAAACCGAGGTTTTAACCGTTGTCCGAATGAATTAAAATGATCATTTTTTCCGTAAAGAAATTAAGCCCACAACTCCCATTTTTAAGAATGTCCGTCCGTCCGTCCATTCGTCCGTCCGTCCGTCCGTCCGTCCGTCCGTTCGCCAGTTCGTCCGTCCGTCCGTCGTCCGTCCGTCCGTCCGTCCGTCACACTCGTTTCCGGGCAATAACTTTTGTACCATTGGTCGCAAAGTACTCATATTTCATAGATAGGCTGCTTGTAATGGGATGATTGGGATTGCTCTTGGGATATGTAGGTCAAAGGTCAAGGTCACTGTTACTATAAATAATTTTTTTTCTTTCCGTGCAATAACTTTAGTTTTCTTTTGTGTACGAAGCTATAACTTCATATTGTGGTTGATTTGCGGTGTCGATCGTTGGGATTGCATTTGGGGTCAATAGGTCAAAGGTCAACGTCACTGTTACTGTAAATAGAATTTTGGGTTTCCGTGCAATAACTTTTGTTTTCTTTTGTGAACGAAGTTATAACTTCATAATGGGTTGCATTTGAGATGCCGATCATTGGGATTGCATTTGGGGTCAATAGGTCAAAGGTCAAGGTCACTGTTACTTTTAAACTGAATTTTCGGTTTCCGTGCAATGATTTTAGTTTTCTTTTGTTTACAACGCTATAACTTCATATTGTGGTTGCATTTGAGATGTCGATCGTTGGGATTGCATTTGGGGTCAATAGGTCAAAGGTCTAGGTCACTGTTACTATAAATAGATTTTTGGTTTTCATGCAATAACTTTAGTTTTCGCTATAATTTCATATTGTGATTGCATTTGGGGTCAGTATGTCAAAGGTCAAGGTCACTGTTACAATAAACATAATTTTTGGTTTCCGTGGAATAACTTTAGTTTTATTTTGGGTATGAAGCTATAACTTCATACTGTGGTTGCATTTGAGATGTCGATCGTTGGGATAGTATTTGGGGTCAGTAGGTCAAAGGTCAAGGTCACTGTTACTATAAATAGATTTTTGTTTTTGGTTTCCATGAAATAACTTTAGTTTTCGCTATAACTTCATATTGTGATTGCATTTGAGGTGTTGATCACTGGGATTGCATTTGGGGTCAATATGTCAAAGGTCAATTCGTCCGTCCGTCACACACGTTTCCGGGCAACAACTTTTGTACCATTGGTCACACAGTACTCATACTTCACAGGTAGGCTGCTTGTAAAAGGATGATGATTGGGGTTGCTCTTGGGATCTGTAGTTCTCTTGGTGTTAAATCCTGTTACATATAGCACTTTCACTGAATAAATATTGTTTAAACTAAAATATGTCCACGATGATTTTCCAAATCAGTCAGCACGGGTTTATCCGAGCTATACTGATCACAGATAGATCACCGAAGATTCAACAGTCAGTGTGGGTTTATCCCTGCTAAACTGGTACATGGAAATATGGGTAACATATTCCTACTCGTCATACTACTGACAACAATCTGCTATCCCTTCGCCCAATGCAGATAGCAGATGACACTTAGAAAATCAATTCATGAGTAGCTAACAAAAAAGTTTGTCAAAAAACATAGCTTATGACCCCTCATTGGAGTGAGCTCAATGGGCTCGTTCCAATGATGAGTCATAAGCTTTTTTTGAGACAAAAATTGAAAACATAATAAAATGTGAAATTGAATGGAGATTTTTGTATAATAATGCTGGCTGGCTTTGTCCGTTTCGTTGGGTAAAGGGTTAATTAAATCGCCTCCAGATGGCTTAACGGCAAAGAGGGGGGGGGGGGGTTATTTCTCGCGAGCCCCCACTCACTTTGTTTTTATTAATGAATACCAGCTAAACATACAGCTCACTTGAAATGTTGTTGTCGAAAGCTTTATTGGTGGAAACACCGCCCCCCAACATTCAGAAGAAACGCATTGCGTCGAGCGAAAACATTTGATCACGAATGGACAAACACACTAATTAACTAACACAGGACAACACAGCTTTTCGGCGAGAACAGTATATAAGTATCTTTAATTTAATTTAGCCTTTTTGTCAGAGCGCGTTGAGGGAGTTTTAAGGGTGATTTAAGCTTAATTTGGTTAAGAAACCATTTTAGACCTTGCGTATTTTTATTTGAAGTGGAATGTCGTCTCCCCGCTCAACATTTGTTGTCATGGCCACGGGTAATGAGAGCTTTGAGCAGAGGGGTTAGTATGGTAAGAATGGCCAGCAGGGGAGGTGTAGACAGGTGTGTGGGTAGGAGTGAATCGGGAGGTCGAGTCCAGGTGAAGTTAGGTTTCGACTTATCCAAGGGCTGTGATATGATGTATGGGGATTTTCGGTCGATTGACAGTGAGAGTATTTGTTGCAACTGTAGAGAGAATTTCCGTTTGCTAGATTCCATTGTCAAGTAGGAAGGAGGAAGGAGAGACTGAGGAGGTGAAAGGGAAACTTGGGAGGTCGAACCTAACAGGAGTTACACCAGGTTAGGCTGCACTTGAGGGGTTTGGAAAATGGTTGGATATTCAAAGAGGAAACGCGGGGTGGGTAGTGGACGTTCGATGCGATTGATGATGGTGAAGAGGTAAGTGGCAAAGTTCGTAAAGTTGAAAGGGGGGGGGGGGGGGGGGCAAATCCAGGAGTATAGGTGTTAGACGGTACATAGATCACTGGAGAGAAGAAGGAGTGGAGAGGCTGTCATTACCTGGGTTTCGAAAAGAAAAATAAACAGGAAAACGAGGTCTGTGGAACATGGATGTATTATCGTATGAGGCCACGAGGGGCATGAAGAAATCCGTGAATGAGGTATAATCTACCATCCCCTCTTATCCTCATCTGTGTATCGAACGGTCACGCCCCGTAGCACCCCAAGGCCAGCACCCCTAACTATCGAACGACTGGCCTTTTGTATCGTATGAGGAAGTTCCTGAATGAGGTATATAATCTACCATCACTCTTATCTCCATCTAGGAATTGAACAGTCACGCCCATGACACACCACTTTCAGCACCTCTAACTAACAAACGACTAGCCTTCTGTACCCCTTTTTATCGTATGAGGCCATGAGGGGCATGACGAAATCCCTCAGTGAGATATAATCTATCATCCTTCTTATCCTCATCTGGATATTGGAGGATACCTATGACATGGTGATGTACTATTGGAGGATACCTACTGGAGGATACCTTTTGGATGGTACCGTTTGGAGGATACATTTTAGAGGATTGTTATGGTTCCTAGCGCCCCTTTGTCTCCTGCCTTCCAGACTACCCCATACCCTTTATAGATCTAAGACAACTACTACTGACTTACCCATCGTCACATCATTTGTCCTATTATTAACTTATCCTGAAGCCACCCGATAATATAGTCTGTTGCCACCCTTACAGTCTATACGATTACAACTGACTTTTAGCAAAGTATACACCCGGAACTTAATTAAACACTCCTCGTTTTTTCGCAGTGGTGTTAATAGAAATTGTCATTACTTTTATGCTATTTTTCAGATGACCAAGAGTGACTGTTTGCGTAAAGAATGGTCTATTGACAAATGAAAGACAGCACAATGTATGATGAAAATATGCAGTATTTCAATGGCGCTAATTACACATATCTGTCACTAATGTTTTAGATGGAAAAATGTTCTCTTGACAAGTATGGTCCTGGAACGGTCCATGATGAAACAATGCCGGTAATTACTGACAAAAAATGTAGGTTGTGATCTCCTGAACACAATAGCAGTCTCTGAAGTCAGTAGCGAGTGTATCCACCACGTGCCCGGATGACAGTCTGAACCCTCCTCCTAATGCTACCAATGAGCTTCTGATACTGTCCATAGGCAACTGCTACCACTCCTCATGCAACGTAGCCTCCAAATCGGCCAAATTCTGTACAGACGGGTCCCTTTCTTGCACGCGAAGTCCAAGAAAGTCCCAGATGTGTTCTAAGGGATTTAAATCGGGGCTCATTGCAGGGCAAATTAGTGTTGTAATAGCGTTGTTCTGAAGGAATGCTCTCACAGCATGTGAACGATGTGGCCTTGCACTGTCGTCCATGAATATAGGGCGAATAGCCAACGGGTGGTTGTCAAAATGAGGCACGAAAACCGGATTGAGAATGTCCCGGATGTACTGATGACCATCGAGATTCCCATGTACAGTTACCATGTCAAATTTACAATCATTAGAGAGGCATCCTCAGATCATTACTGATCCTTCACCATAAGGAACAGTAGGTCTGATGTTCCTGGGCACGTAAGCAATATTTCTATGCCTCCAAACTCTCACGCGACCACCTGTGACGTGAAGCAGGAACCTTCTCTCGTCTGACCAACGGACTCTCCTCCACGTCCTGAGATTCCAATGTTGTCGTGCCATACACCACTCCAAACGTCTTCTTTGATGCTGGTCGGACAAAGCTGGACCCTTGATGACCCTTCTGGATCTCATACCCAGTGCATTGAGACGGTTTCGGACAGGGGGGAGACAAAGGCGTTTCAAAAATCCACACGAAGCAAAGGGTTCACGCCTAACGAGGCGTGCCAGACTCCAGTTTTCCCGAGGAGAGGTCATTTGGGGTTGTCCAGGCCCTGGTAGGTCCTTAACATCGTTGGTTTGTTTGTTGATGTTTTCGGACAAGTCTGCTGGTGACAGAATGACTATATCCAAGTTGCCTCCCACTAGATTTCAGTGATATGCCTGATGCATGCATGCCAACGATTTGCCATCTCAGTGCCTCTAGCAGTCTCCTCCTTGCCATGTCAACATTTATTGATAAAAGAAGTGACAAATTTTCTTGTTTTATACCCAGAGATTGCATGTGGATGATAGCGTTTTTTGTGACATTCGTGATGCTTCACGTGGGCAAGTGTCTGGGGTACGCTATCAACCAGAAACATGTTTCACTAGATGAAATGCACTGCAAGACATAGCCATCATCAAAAAAAATAATCAGTATCAGCAATTTCACTGTCACGGAACATTTCAGGGGGTGCTTTACCAAATTCCGGGAGTGTTTATATATTAATGTTTATCTTTATTTCCGTGACATGTGCTAACGTAATTTAGTACAATACAAGAAAGTAGCGACAAAACAGCACCCGGCCCATTTGGGCCTATACGTCACCTTTTTGATGTAATAGATTTGCTTCTTGGATCTTTGTCACACGCGCAGTCGGTCTCGGCCCTACAGACCGCAGCGTAACTGCGGTGGGGAAGGGGTGATTAAAAGAACACCATCCAGTGAACTCTTTGACGACTAAAAGTTAGCTCAGCTACCGATAGTTTTTAAATATATACGACATGTTGCTGTTGTAACGTTGTCTCGTTTTACTGTACCTTTACAAATGACTCTACTGAGATTGGTGAAGACGAGGAGCTCTGTGACCCGGACATGTGCTGATACACCTTCGCTTCTGGTATCTTCCTTTGTCGTGTGGGACTCTTCTTTCTAGCAAATTGGTGTCTCGCTGGCGGTCTCAAACCAGAAGTTTGTGCATGCTCTACCACATTACAGTTTCTGTAACATCTCAAGGACGAGACTGTTAGCACTGGAAAATATGATCTGTAATCATAGTTGTTGGGACGCAACATTTCCTGACGCTTGTATGTGTATTCTTCCCTGAAAGTATTGCAAAACTAAATTGTGAGAATTGTTTTAATATTTTGCTGAGGTGGGGTCAGTGAATTCTTTTCTGGAGGGACGCGGGGGAACGCCATTTCCGTACTTTTCTCTGAGGGAGGACGCCGTTCCCCTACAATTTCAAACCCGAGATGGCTTGATCTTCACAAATATTCAACAACTCAGTCATCTTGCTAGCCGCTCTCAACCCATTTTAATTGTGTGTAGCTCACAGCCCCGCACGAATAACAATGGCCACTTCTTTTAAAGAGCTGTGAATACTGAATATTCAAATTTTCCCAGAGGAGGACCCCTCCCCCTCCCCTCTACTACTACACTCTCTTCCAACGACGCATTGACAATCGTTCCAACGAGGGGTCACAGGATATGGTTCTGTTGAAATTTTTTGAAAAAAAAATTAAAAAATGATATTTAAAATAATAAATTTTGATATCGTCTACGTTGGGTAAAGGGTTAGGAAAACTATATGTGACCCCTCATTGGAACAAGCTCGTCGAGCTTGTTCCAATGAGGGGTTCATTGGAACGAGCTCGTTCCAATGAGGGGTTCACATATTATGGCTGTGTTGAAATTTTTGGAAAAATTAAAACAAAATAGTTGAAAGAACAAATTATGATATTGATGCGTTGTGTTAAAGGGTTAAGTAAATAATTTATTACACCAAAATAATTTGGCTCTATCAAGCTTAATATGCTTGTCATTAGCTAAATAGAGGATATCTAGTGTTTTTGAGTGGATACCGAAAATGATCTCACTTGTGACCGAGACAAATGGTTATTTTCGCTCGCACTCATAACCATTTGTCTTGGTCACGAGTGAGATAATCTTTGGTATCCACTCAAAAACGCTGGATTTTCTTTTTATTATACGCTTTTTATAAGAATCTGATTATTCCTTTCGATAATTCCACTCGTTCTAACCTTGAATTGATGCATGAAAGTAAACAGCGCATTGACACAGGAAGTGATTTGATCGATACTCGGAATAGGTAGCGTCTTACGATCTGATTCAGCTGGCGGGTTTCATGCATCAATTCAATGTGAATACGTGTTGAGTTATTGCTGGAAATTATCGGTATCCATTCCAAAACACTAGATTTTCTTTTCATTATACGTTTTTAAAATAAATTGATCATTTCCAGTGATAATTTGACTCGTATTCACATTGAAGTGATGCTTTGACAGCCGCCATTTTGATTGATACCGTGAAAGTGAAATTTTCTATATCTTCACAGTGGTGGGATACGATTTCCATCTTTCCGCAATTTTTTCGATAATCTATCGTTTAGCGTATAATAAATGAGTATTGTAGTATTTTATCCCACTCTAGTTCCGCTAGTGTTTATGTTATAATAGTGGCACACACAGTGGATGCGAAATTTAACCCTTTACCTAACGTAACCTCCATATATTCCAGCGCTATGCACAAAATAAATTCGCCATTCTAACTTTAATAATTTTAAACTTTTTTCCATCTAAAACATAATTTATAATCAATCATTGGAGCTCGCTCGCACGTGGAGTCATAAGTTATGTTTTTCTGGCCAAAAAAAAAAAAAAAAAAATGAATATGTAAAGTTATTCAAGAAAGTGTTTTGGAATTATCATCTCCACGTTGTGGTCAGGCAAAGAGTTAAGAATGTGTCGTTTTCTAGAAGAGCAGAAATGACTTGTTGTTTGAACCAGTTAATCTCCAAATGGGCAAGACACGTGTCATGTTGTACATAATGCCTGTATTTCGAGATCTGTTGTTAATTGTAGGGGAGATGCGCTTTCCGTGGTCTGTGCCACGTCTGTGGCAACCACTTTTGTTATACCGCCCACTTTTGTTATACCTCACCAGTTTTGTAATAGCGATCGCTCATTTTGTTATACCTCACCAGTTTTGTTATAGAACGCCAGTTTTTGTTATGGTTTGAGGTCACCATTTTTGTTATAGAAATCGCCCATTTTTGTTATAAAAAACAGCTAGCCACTTTTGTTATATAAATCGCCAGCTTTTTGTAATATTTGAAATCAAAACTTGCATTCGCCCCTATTCTAACGTGTGTTTGATGAAAGTGATTTTGGTTGGAGTTGGGGTGTATTTGAAACGTACATGTAAGGAAAAGGGAAACACAAATTCGTTTTTATTCGATGGCCTGCATGCTTGCCAGCTGTCTGCCTGCTAACCGGCCGGCCTGTCCGCCTGCCTGTCTGCCTGCCTGCCTGCCTGCCACCCGCCTAACCACCAACTTGTTTGTCTGTCAGTCCGCCCGTCTGTCCGTTCAGGCTACTTCAGATGTACGTGCGTGAACAAGTTGTGCGTACAGACGTTACTTGTGCAAACTGGTGATTTAACCACTGGTCCAGTCCCATCTTCTGAGGAGCGGCCCCTCAAAACACCCACTTTTGAAGTGCAAAAACGGTCGCAGGTGCGGAAATTTTACCCGTATCTAACACTGAAATCACCTCACAAGTACATCCGTCCGTCCGTCCGTCCGTCCGTCCGTCCGTCCGTCCGTGCCAACTAAACCTGTTTAGGAGCTATTATTTTTAGGGGTTACCTCCAAATTAGGGTAGTATTAGGGTTAAGAGAGGGGTGGGGTTAGTGTTAGGGGTAGCCCCAGGGCAGGGAATAAGGTTGCAGGGGGTGGGGTTGGGGTCAGGGGTGGGGTTTTAGTTTTAGTAGCCCCTAAACCAAAAAATAGCCCCTAATCCTTTTGGTCTGGCTAGGGTGAGGTTAGGGTCAGTGGTGGGGTTGGGGTTGGGTTAGGGTTAGGGGTAGCCCCAGAGTAGATCTTTCTTAAGGTTGGGGAGGGGTTAGGTCCCAGGGGTGGGGGTTAGGGTCAGGGGTGGTGTTTTAGGGTTTAGGGTCAGGGTAGGGTAGGGTTATGTTACGGTGTGGTTTTTGAGTGGATGGGGAGGGGTTAGGGTTAAATATAAGTTCTAGGGTGGAGGGGGTGGGGTTCTGGCTAAAATAAGGTTATGGACATATAAAATGTTTTTTTCGTAGCCCTTAAACCCAAATAGTATGAATGTGCGTCCGTCCGTCCGTGTTTACATTTTGTACCTAATGTGGTAAATCCTGCGCCCAGGACGTCCTTAAGTTGTATTCTGGGATAATGTGTTAAACCACAATCTAGTTGTTATTTTAAAATGTTTAATGTGGTATAAATTTTCATTTGGCGAAACTTACCACATAAGGCCTTGGTAGACTTATAGAGGGTGCATGTCCAGCGGGGTCTAATGTACTATAACAAAAGCTGGCGTTCTATTACAAAGCTGGTGAGGTATAACAAAAATGGGCGATCGCTGTTACAAAACTGGTGAGGTACAACAAAAGTGGGCGGTATAACAAAAGTGGTTGCAACACGTCATTCATTAACTTAATGTTCGATGGGAGGAAAATAACTCTTGGAAAGAAGTGCAAGAAATGCCGAACATAAAGAAGCAAGTGCCAAGTGTTTTTCAACTCACTATCAAACATAAACTAAAATCAAAGAGGGTACTGCGTTGGTTGAAGGCACCTTCAGTATCTTGAAACTTAACCAACAAATCGCCCCCAAGTTCCCATTCTACCTGCTAGTGCTATATATAAAAGTTGGCATTTTTCTTCATGTTTTCGAGTCCAAAACATACCCACTCCATTGGAACGAGCTCGACGAGGTTGTTCCAATGAGGGGCCATAGATATCAAGCTAGCATTTATTCTGTTATATCTTGTTTGACAGAGTTCAGTGAGATATGTCAAACGAAATATACAAAAATAGGCACCCAATGTCTCCAGAAGAAAGTAAAATTACCAGATGCTAATTGTTTGTCTGTTTATTGGGGTTTTATGGCACTTTAAACAGCCAAGGGCACATCGAGCCGGACAGTTTGACTGGTGGAAGAATCTGGGGTACCCACAGAGAACAACCAAGCAGCGGGGTGCAACAGCCAGACTCTCCAACTTACTAACCCGGCAGAAGCAGAATCGGCAGCGGTTGAAGACACGTGCACCAGAGATGGGCAGTAAGCCCTAGTACAGAGCGCCACCGTGCCCCCCCCCCCCTTCCCCACGTGGGCAATACTTTATAAAGATATCTGAATGCCCAAATTAAAATGAAGCGATCACATGTTTTCACACGAACGTTATAATGGTCCTCCATGGGAAAATATTTAGTACGGTTATATCTCTAACTAATGAGCCACCGTGCTCCCGGAAAATTCTCATTAACTCTCTACCTGACGTAATGGCCACGTGCGGCCAGTGCCATTCATAATAAGCTCCCTCAGTTTTATTATCTTTACAATTTTGGGCTCAAAAACATAGCTTATGACCCATCATTGGAACATGCTATGTTTTGAGACCAAACCTGGACATTTTTAGTTATTCAAGAAAACCAACCCAAATCAACTGAGTTGACTAAATATGAACCTAAACCTGGTCCATATTCACTCAACCAAGTAGATTTGGTTTAATTTTTAACCAAATTGATTTTAAAGTGTACACTATGTTGTTTTTCATCGCATTTTCTTTTACGGCTCGAAATGGTAAAACATATATCTTTGGACCATCAAAAACGCATATGGGAAATTGGAATGAACAAATACTTCAAACTTTGAGAACACCCCACTCCAAGGGTTGCATGCAAGCCTAAAAATAAGCCGTCTGACATTTGCAGAATGAGGTCCCCAGAGGGTGAATTTGATGATGCTATCCCATAGAGTGGGCCAATTTATCCTCTGGGTACCTCTTTCCGTTTAGTTTTGAAACCCTGATTCAGATTGAGATTTACAGAGGGTAAATTTAGTGATGCTACCTTGCTGTGCAGGGTAGCATCACTAAATTCACCATCTGGGGACCTCATTTTGCAGATGACAGTCTGCTTATTTTCTGACTTGGTTGCATGCACCCGAATTGTATAAAAAGGACCTATACGACTCCGCATCTTTATCGTTTTTAATATTTCTTTTTTGCTTTTGCACAAAATGTAGTGAGGAAATTCGTGTTTCATCGGCTTCTTATAAAACATCCGACATGGTCACAGTCCTTTCAGTATTGAAATACTTACAATATTTACCATGGGATCGGCACCGATATCGTAGAATACTTGATCGGATCGTTTTGAAGTAGAAAAATGTCAAAGTATCTGGCAGAGTGGAGTCAAAATTGGAATTTGTCCGCTTGAGTTTCTCGCATGTCTGGGGTACGATGTTACCCAGTGGTTATTGGAACTTACCTGTATTTTTCCGTGTAATCTCTAGGATGCAGATTATGAAGAAACTGGTATTTGATCTGATTCAAGCAATGTGTGCTTAAGCCTCCAGAATGGATACTAGGCCCCTCTGGTTGAGTATCTCTTAGGGTGATCTCCGCAGATTTGTTGCTTGAACATCTGGACATAACGCTGTTAGATCGGGTCTGCCTGTTTTTCTGATCAAGCTTCATTTTGGTGACATCCAATTCAAGGTTATTCAATAACCCTGATGCTGATTGACTTCTCCCCTTACAAAATATTTCCGCATACTCGTTTGGTCTTCTGTACCCACCGAATCCTCGAAGATGTACTTGTGGACAAGTCACCCATCCTTCCACATTCTTCAAAAATAAAGTAGTTGTGTCATATTTAATAAACCATCAAATAACAATGCATATAATGGGGCAAACACGATAAAAAAGAACATCTACACGATCACTGCAAAATCACACGTAACAACTACAGTAGGATATAATTCACCGACCACTGGAGAGACTGCACAAAAGGGAAGGCGAGACAACATATCATTAGAAGGGGTCGAGATGCAGCAGCGAAATCATTTATTTCACCGAGAGAAGGGTCGAAGAGGCAATGATTGGGTACGATGCATGAAGAAAGATCACCACCTGGCCTTAAAAATACCAAAATTCCAATTTGCAAATTTTCCCCATAATGCAACAAGAAATTTACCAAATTCAATTTATTTTGTTTGACAGAGCTAACTGAGCTGGTTAAATTCCTACTCGTATTGTGGGGAAAAAGTGTAGTGTGCAGGGGGTTGACTTGTTGAGACAAATCTCCATAAACTTTTTAGGTTCATAAAAAGGATTCAACGCACTTGATTTTGCACGGTGAACTAGGGATGAAATGCTTCGGATAGTTAAACGTTTCTGAATACAGCACCACCTGCTCTCGTGTAACCCATTATAGAGTAGTGTTTTCAATGATTTGTGGACACAGCGTAACATATTATTGTTACTATCCGAGTTCAAATGCGGACCCATCACCACCCGGTGGAGGCAAAATACATAAACACGGCGCGCGGAGGATTATTTCACAAGTCGTTAGTCGAGTGAAATAATCCACGTGGCCCACGAGAGGGTAAAATCGAGAGTTATATGGATATAAAGTTCTATAATATCATTGAGACCAAATTGCAGATCTTGTTCCTATTACATGCTAAAATCATTCGGGTTAAAAATCAACCCAAATCACCTGGCTTTAGTGAATATGAACCCAATTGGGTCCATATTCACTCAACCCAGTTGGTTTGGGTTCATTTTTAACCAACTGATTTTAAAGTGTACAAGTCAAAGGATTTCTGCTTCATTAAGCAACTAGACTTTTCATCTAAATAGTTTGCACCCCAAAAACAGAACATGGAGTAAAAATATAAAACCTTCACATCAAACAGAACCCCCCAGGTTAGTACTTTGAATCAGTTTTGGGGTCGAAACATGCAAGAAGCTCATAACATGCCTACTTGCTTGAAAAAAAGAGCAATGGCCTGCTTGTGCACGCCTTCTCTATCAGCCATTCCAATCGCCACACTGATTTCTCATACGAGTGTTGCTTCTGATACATCTTGCTTGAACGTGCGCATTCCCACAAAAGTTATTTCAACGTGGGGGTCATATACAGTAAACAGATATTGCTAAACACGCCAAACACATACAGAAAACAGAATTTGCTGTACTTATTTTTTACTCTTTAACCAAGACGACGGGGATATTTGCAAAAAATATCAAAAAACACAACAACAAAAAAAAAAAATAAATAAATAAAAATAGCTTTGGGTCTCCCACTGGAATGAGCTTAAATGGATCGCTCCAACAAAGAGCCATACGCTATCGTTTTGAGTTAAACAATGAAAAAATTAAAAGATTATAGATTCTGTGAATAGTGCTGAAGGTTTCTGGCCTGTTATGCGTTAGGTAAAGGGTTTTAGGTCAAAACTAGTAAACTCACCATGTGCCCGTATGATCTGATGTTGCATCCAGTTAACATTTCGAACGGCCAATTTGCAGAAGTATCAGACTTCCACACAAATTTATTCTCAGAATTTATATCTTCATCAGTTTTATCTCGGACTGGAACGGCCCAGAATTTATCTATCCCTGACTGACACTCGTATACCGTATCATCACCCGGAATTCCATCGCCACTGATCCTCCGAAGCGAGTTCGTTGCACATGTTTCAAACATCTTCTTGTACATGCAAGATACGTTGTGTGGGTTGATTTTGTACAAAACTCCATGAAATTCCGGAGCACATGTATTGTTAGCCGTTTCATACAGAATAGCGCACTGCATTTTGTGCAGAGTAAAATAATGTTTTAAGGAAGGAATATGTTCAGTCACATTATGGTATCTACAGTTACACAGTCTCTAAAATGTTTACAGTTCTAATTATCGTCACCTTCATTCCACTTCCTCTTCGTTTGATCTATATGTAAAGAAGAAAGAAAGAGAGAGAGAGTGAGAGAGAAAGCGACAGAGAGAGAGAGAGAGAAAAAAACAACTCATGAAATGGTAAACAAAACTTCTTGTCGTGTTTGAATTGTCATTGATGCTTTGGTGATAAAATAATGATTGGACGTGTATTTATTTTGACGTGAGCACTGAGTGTGTCAGGAGCTAAGCGATGGAGGGTTGGGGATGTGACACCCTCAATAATTTTTCCACTCGGAACATTTTCCTCTGAGTTGGAGTCTACAATGGATGTCTGAAATACCCGATTCGGGCGGTTGGGGGTACCTGCATGACCAATTTGTAGTACAGGTACGGTGCCTGTTAATTAAATAGTATGCTGCGTCACGACTATTACATATATATTTTATTTCTCCACAAATAAACTTCCAGAAAATCTTGAGCTTTTTAACTGGCTGAGTGCTAGAAGCCACTATTAGGGCTTTAAAAAAATGAGGGTACCAGTGCAAAAGCCAACATATTCCTATCTCGTGTTTCATATTCACTCAAACGCAAATGATATTTTGTTTATATAAAGTTTGTTTATTACAATTATTGGAGAGTGCCTGTTGGCACTTACCAATAATTTGTAATAAAACAAATTTTGAATAAATTCAGACCACCAAAAATAATCTAGTCATCCACCAATTAACTATGGTCCCGACTGACTAATATTCCCGCTATATCACCAAGACATGCCGTCAACGAAGGTGTACCCTGATGATGTAGCTGGAATATTTTTTCAGTCGGGACTTGAGCCATCACAGTCAAGACAATTCAGGTTTACATCTCAGACTCCACTAGCATTTTCAACTGCTGCATTTACCCATCGTCTGATGTGAGTGATACTTTGATAAAAAAAATTAACATTGCATTAATGTTCAATTTACTCACCGTATTGGGTTGTTCAGTTTCCCCAGATCTATTTTCTGTTTACCCGGTTAATTGGTTAGAGGGAAGGGGGTAAACCCCATAAACCCCATAGCGACGCCAATACTTATTGTCCACTACAGAGGTTGGAACTTGGAGCGGGTTTTGACCAAAGAAAATATGCACACACTGACATTGTATTTATTGGGATTTAACGACACTTTCGACAGCCAGGGTCACCTCGAGTCGGACAGTTTTATTGCCAGACGCCCATACATACTAACACCACACAAGCAGGGTTAACATTGGTTGAAGACCAGTGTACTCTCGTCGTGCAGTACGCCTTAGTACATATCGTCATCGTGCCCCTACGTGGACATCCGGGATTAATTGCCTTGCCTAAGGACACAATACAGTTGTCCCTGGTGGGGATCGAACCGTGGACCTTTATGTCCAATGCCGTAACCTCTGAGCCAACGTACTCCCACACACTGACATGAGGAGGTGTGTGATGTACTTAAAAAAGTGACTAAACGAAATCGGTACGCCTATCATGAAACGGTTCGCATTCACATGCCGTCAGCTGAGCATGAAAATGGGTCGGTGACTGCTACACGAAACTGTTATGGACACTTCCTTTTGATAAATGTTGCCATTCCTAGCCCAAACTGGAAATGAATTCTTAGAAAGAAATGTCCTCACAGAAAACGCTTGAGTCTTAAATTTTCGAATAGATTCTTTGCTGCGTAAAATGTGTTTAACCCTTTACCTAACATGAAAAGCAGACGGCACTTGCAAACAAGATTCTTGAATAACTATTTTTTTTATTTTGGTCTCAAAAACACAGGTTATGACCCCTCTTTGGAACGAGCTCGTTCCAAAGAGGGGCCATAACCTATGTTTTTGAACAAAAAATGAAAAAAATAATGAAAATTAATTGGCGATTTTTGAGAATAGCGCTGGCCGGTTTCGGCCGTTACGTTGGCTAAAGGGTTAAAAGGATTCAACCTAAGAAAACCGTAGACCTGTATGGAATGTTATGAATACAACAAACCTACACATGGTTTTTCATAAGACAATACATTGGAGCCCACTTAATTGGGTATCTCTTAACTGTATAACCCTGTTAATTTAATATAATTTCCCAACACAAAACCACTTACCATACCTCCAGTACAAATTTGGCCTGTTAATTGAATATAGGTTATAGAGTAAACTCCTGTTAATTGAATAAACAATCTTGTAACCTGTCGAGAAATTACTCTGACCCTCCCAGTTTTCCTTTGTTTATAAACCTATTTGGCCTCAGGATATCCAATACAGGCCTTTACTCTATTATACCTTGTTTGACAGAGTTTCGTGAGCTCTGTCCAAACAAGATATAATGGAATGAATGCTCAGTTTAACTTTAGAATACAGGAAAGTGACACAATCCCTGTTAATTGAATACTCCTGTTATTTGATTAATTTTCATTGGCAAAGTGTATATTCAGTTAACAGGGTTCCATTGTATATATTCCTCAAAGCAATCATAATCACAATGTGTGTAACATCGAGTACCTTGCTAATCTACATAATGTGAATATTGGTTAGGCCTCTTCAAAGACTCTTCATTAAAACTTATCGTTCCGTTTTGCTCCAGCGACTGTCTGTCCGCATCGTCCTTTCAATAGGCCGTTGCTATGATCATTCCACTCAACAATGATAACGTTGTGTTATTCAATGACGTGTGTTCGTAACATTACCCTTTGCCCAACGAACAAGCCAGAGCTTTTCACAAAAATAGCCATTCATATTTTATTACTTTTTCAATTTTGTTTCCAAAACATAGTTTATAGGCTTTCAATCGGAACGAGATCGTTCGAATGATGGATCGTAAGCTGTATTTTGTAGTCAAAGATTGAAAATGTTCAATTATTCAACATTTTTGTGCCGTCTTCTAGTCGTGTTGGGTAAGAGGTTAAGATTTTGATTGAGTATCTTTTAGATCTGAAAAACTTGTATTATTACGAAAAAGGTCTGAGGTGTCTTTATTTAGCCATTAACTGGTAGAGTGCTAAATTGTTCTTGATCACAGATTTCCTTTCACCATTTATTGCTTTATTATATTTGATTGGATAGTACCAAGAGACACTAGCCAATCAAATGTAACTGAGCAAAGTGTCAACAACAAAATTTGATTCTTGCCAGGGTCAATATGAAACCACCATAAGTAGAGTGTAGATGTTATAGTCACGGCCTGTGGTATTTAGTAAAGCCCAAGTATGGGCTTCCAGAACTCTACCAGGTAAAGCCTCAGAATACTTTTTATGACATTAACCACCATATCTACCCGTACGCAGCTGGGAGCGCGCGGTGGCTCAGTGGTTAGAACATTGGACTTTAAACCGGAAGGTGGACTGTTCGATCCTTACCAGCGGTATCTGTGTTGTGTCCTTGGCCAACACACTTAGTCCTGATTGCCCATGTGGGCGTACTGCATGTTGAGAGGGACACTTACCTTAAAAACTACTAATCCTGTGCAAGGACGTGGCGACAGGGGTGTGCGAGATGTCACCTCCCCCCCCCCCCCCCCCCCCATTAATCCTGGCCAAAATTTCCTATAGTTGGAAATTCGGAGGGCAAGTCATGAGTAGTTGGAAATTCCATCTATCTGGATTTAAGAGCTTCTTTGGTGATGCTGATGTCGCCTTTACTTCCCAAAATTCCAAATCGGCAAAAATTCCAACTGTTACTATTTGCAACTACAGTGTTCGCAATATCGAGCTTCGTCAGTATACATGATGTCAAACGGTACGAGATTTCTATAGTACGCTTACTAGTCGTAATAAAAAAAATCCTCAAAATGCACTTCAAGAAAATCGCATCATGTAAAATCGTTATCCTGAGTTAATTCCATCATTCACAGTTACAAAATGATGAAACATCGAAAACTGATCATTCCTGCATAAGATCTGATTTAATGTTAGGATAGTGTGAATTGCTCAAAGTTCTCAGCTTGTGCATTTGTTTCGCACATATTCAATTCCCAGAATAATACCAAATAATAATAACCTGGCAATTCTATCATAAATGTGTTGGCATTTCAGTTACTAGAATCAATTTTATGCTCCCTTTTATGGCTTCATTTTCAAAATTTTTCTAGGTATTGAATTTCCAACTAGGAGGAGAGTCTAACAGTCACTGGCTGCTGTTAGGTGGTATTCCCGAGGTAATTCGGCTTCCTCCACCTGTAAAACCTTCCAGCATGATGTGACTCTGGCTGTCGTTAAACCCCATTAGAAACACATGTACGCAGCTGCATATGACTTAATAGCTTTTCTAAGTCGTTAGGCTGCTTGTACAAACAACCAACAATGATATAAAACATTGCCAAGATAATTGCGCCCTTCAGAAGAGTTCCCATATGTACTTTGGGGTTAATATCAGGTTGCCCTGATTAATCTTGAGAAAAACTTCATTCATTCAATACATCTTCCGGCATCAAACAGTTTAAAATAACTAAATGGTATCTTTCTTTTTTGGGGTAAGAAGAACATTTTTTAGTTTTCGGACGTGCAGTGATGTATAGAACTTTTTTCTGGTATGAGATGGGAGAATAAAGGGTATGTGGGTATTATTAGTTGATATAAAGCAGGAGGGCAGTATGCTCAAGAGTGAAAACGAGAAAGAGGAATTATAGGATACTACCAAACCGTTCCTTCCAGCGTGTCACAGCGTTATGGGAGGAAAGAATGTGCAGAAGAGAAGGGACCACTTCGGAAACAAGGGTAATGCGATGTGAGAACCGCGACAATTAGCGGCAAGCCGAATTGTTGTTATCTGAAGCTGAGGTCGAGACAAAGTTTTTTGAAAGCAACCCGTAATGCATTGTTAGTTTCTGTTCGAAATTTCATTGTTTCCGTTCACTATATTAACCCTTTACCCAACGTAAAGGCCAAAACCAACCAGCGCTATTCTCAAAAATAGCCAATTAATTTTCATTATATTTTCATTTTTTTGTCTCAAAAACATATGTTATGATCCTCTTTGGAACGAGCTCAGCGAGCTTGTTCCAATGAGGGGTCATAACCTATGTTTTTGAGACAAAAATAAAAAGAATTAGTTATTCAAGAATTTTGTTTGCAAGTGTCGTCCGCTTTTCATATTAGGTAAAGGGTTGAGAGAGAGAGAGAGAGAGAGAGAGAGAAGAGAGAGAGAGAGAGAGAGAGAGAGAGAGAGATTACCTTCAGCCATATATTTTTAAAACCATAATACCACCACCCGAGAATTTCAAACCACAGACTGTAACAGAGTTTGTACCACTTTTCTAATTACTCTTATTTAATTTCAGAAGACTTAAAATAGAGTATTCCTTTCTGTTACCAGACCAATTATTCTTTCCTTAACCCAACAAGTACTCGTATCAACTGCTGCATTTTAATCGCCTGAATGTGTTTTTTCAAACATTTGGGTACTTTTCATAAGTGTAAAGCATATGCGATTGAAAAATTGGTTGTCAGCATCCCTGTCAATTGTGAAATTGTCGCAACAAACGGTAGCTTGCTCTACACGGGAGATGGACAACTCGTACCCTGGACGATTCGTGCTTTGGACAATTCGTATCTTTTGCTGAACTATTCGTACCCGATGTCTGGATAATTCGTAACTTTTCTCTGGACAGTTCGTACCTTCTGCCTGGACGATTCGTACCCCTCCTCTGGACAGTATCCAACAGTTCGTACCCATTCTGGACAGTTGTCCATGAGCCCTCCACACACTAGTTTTGGATGTGGAACAGAATCGGCACAGTCAAGAGGTTATCAGATTCGGAGTAGGTTTGTTCCGAACTCATGCAGGTAGCATGCAGATTCACTAACTGCTTCAGGGCAGACTGGGTGGTGAGGTTGTTACCTCTGAAACATTTATGCTTTTGGTTTGCTTGTGAAATGACACGATTCCCTTGATTTCTACCCCCACCTCTACTAAATAAATAAACAAATAAATAAATAAATGAGCAAAATAAATAAAAAATAACAAATATACACACACAAACAGAAGTATACCACAAAAACTCCCTATGTAGAAAAGTTATAAATTTTAAGAGGTATTATCGAAAAAAGTCATGAGATGTAGTTTCATTTACAGGTGTGTATGTGTTGGGGGATGGGGCATGTTTCAGCAACCAGTATCGACGCAGTACCCACTTTATATATTTTGCGCCCGCTGCCCAAATTGTTTCCAAGGCCCCTGGACGAGACACAGCGAATAGAGTTTTGAACCAATTCGTAGATATTTTATCGAAAAGTTTTGTTTCAATTTAATTTTTTTAAGATACAGTAGTCTGTTCATGCTGTGGAAAAACGAAAAATAATTGCTAATCATTTTGCTAATAATCAGAGTCAAGAAAATGAGTCTTTTAGACGTCTAATATTTCGAACACTCTCTCATTTAACTCTTTGCATATCAAGACCAGCAGACGATAACTCCAAAAATATTTCTTAAATATAGCTTATGGTCCCTCGGTGAAATGAGCACATTCCAATAAAAAATCATAATCTATAATTTGAGAGGAAAAATTGAAGAACTTAGAAAATTCGAATGCGATTTTTATGAACACCGCTGTGGTGTATGATTAGGTAAAGGGTTAATATTGGGAAATGATGGCAAAGAGTATTGCTCAGTGCTTGAAGAGAATTTTTTTAAAATGTTTCTCCAGGAACCTCTGTTTTCAAATATTACTTTCCCAAGAACGCTAAATATGATTACGGGAATTTCATTTAAACAAATTTGCAAACCTTCGTCACCAAGATGGAAGACATTTGGACCGGTGGCTCTTTAGAGTATTTTTTAAAATGGTTTCTCCTTTGACTAATGGTGTTGAAATATTGGGGCCCATGACATACCTGTATATGACCCCACCGGGGCTTGGTTTGAACAAACTATAAAAAATGTTAAAACCCGGGCCCACATGAAGCCTAAATTTGAAAAAAACTATAGATATCAAATGTCAAAACATAAAATCATTTTGGACTTGTGGTCTGTGAAACACTTGTTAATGTTTCTCCCACTATCCAATGTGTTAAAATCTGTGGCCTGTGACACCCTTAAAAGTTACCTCAGGGGCTTGATTTGAAAAAAAAAACAAACTTGTACATCATCTTCACACGGATTTATATATCGGACATGAAATCATTTCGCACAGTTCTTCAAGAAGAGATTTAAAAAAAAATGTTTTCTTTAATAGCCACTGTGATAAATTAGGAGCCTTCAGAACATAATCGAGTATGGCACCAGGAGCTTGATTCGACCAAAAGTTTAAATCTTATTTGGAAATATGCTGCATACCAACCACAATGAAAGTGTCAATGACTCTGTAGCTTAACTTGACTGTGTGAAGTGTTTGATGAAAAGGATAATGTTCAATGTTTATGAAAGGATTTTGAAATAAGACAAGAATTGTGATAATTGAGAATATTATGTTAATCTCTGTCCCCAATATCCTTTGTTTTCAATAAGAATAATTTGAGGTGTAGACTGCACTAAAGAATGGACGCCTGGGTTAATGTGATCCTCGCAGTTAATGTCTGTCAGCCAAAGTTACCAAGTTAAAGTAACATCATTCCAAAACGCGCCATCTTACCAAGATACAATGAAATACCTTCGTAAATATACCTCGTAGACTTTGCTAAAGGAATCTAGGTCACGTGATGGTCAGGAGGTCACGGTTGACCAATCATGACCAAAATAGGACAGTCTCATCTAGATATTATACAAAGTTATCCTATAAAGTTGCAATGAAATCCCTTCATAAAAACAACCCGCAGACAGTGCTAAATGAATCTAGGTCACGTGACCAGGCTGCGGTAACGGCTGACCGATCGTGACCAAAATAGGAAGTCTTATCTAGACATCATACCGAGCTATCCTTCCAAGTTATAATGAAATCCCTTCATAAATGCAAGCAGTAGACTGTGATAAATGAATCTAGGTAACGTGCCCCTGTGGCCATCACGGTTGACTGAACATGACCAAAATAGGACGTTCTCATCTAGACATTATACAGAATCATCCTACCTAAATAATCCCTTCATAAATACGACCTGTCGACTGTGCCAAAGGTTTTCGGGCTCGTGCAGCCGTCACGATTGACCGATCGCCACCAAAAGTGGACGTTCTCACCTAGACATTATACAGAGTTATCCTACAAAGATTACAACGAAATCCCTTTATAAATACGACCTGTAGACTGTGCTAAAGGTTTTCAGGTGTCGGGCACGCGTAGCCGTCAAGGTTGACCGATCGTGACCAAAAGGGGACGTTCTCATCTAGACATTATAAGGAGTCATCCTATCAAGTTGCAATGAAATCCCACCAGAAATGCGACCTGTAGACTGTACTAAAGGTTTTCGGGTTTCGGGCTCGCGTAGTCGTCACGGTTGACCGATCACGATCAAAAAGGGACGTTCTCATCTAGACACTACCCCAAACCTGCATATGCAATTTCGCGATGATCGGACAAGAACTATGGGATGTAGCATGTGCTAAAGGAAATGTGAACAGACTTACAGTTATTCCGCACGTGTGATGCAATAGCTTATCTTCACTTTGTCAAGATAAACTAAAAACCAAGAGTTGTTGGCCTTTGTTGAATTTGGTTTGAAGTTTTCATGTTCATGCGATAGCTTTAAAAGTAATCGTCTGCTTTCAATAAATTTTGACGTTCTCCTTTTAGGTCTTAACAGATCAGAATACCTCCAGTGTGGATGCTATGCTCAACTTCTCAAATTGGCCCTCACTGCAGGAACGAAGGAAAATACCCGACGAGCAATGCTCATGAAATAAATAACCAATGGTGGCAATTAATGAAGAAAGCAACTCACCACCCCATAAGGCACTTCAGACTTTGCTCCAGAGTGCCTTTTTGGAACCACTCAGACAGGGCCTCACCAAAAGGTCACCTTGCCTATAAGACATGGGTATCATCCTCATGACAAAATTTCAACATTTTGAAGGTGGTCTGCATCTGGTAGAAGTGGAAATATATTGCCCGACGATTTCTCAAAAACTGGGGGAGTTATTGCCCTTCGATTATTCAGTTTCACTTGAATTTTTATACCCGCATTTTTCAAAAATGCGGGGATATAGTCGTAATCTCCGTCCGTACGTTCGTCCGTCCGTGCGTACGCCACACCCTGAAAGGCTCCTAGGATATTCAATTCGAAACGTTTAAACTATGCTAAGGTGCTCAGGTAACATATCTAGATGGGCATGACGGTTTTGGAATTTTGATTTGGCTCCAGGTGGTTCCAGTGGAAACACTTTTATCAGTAGAAAATCAGTTCTCATCGAAATGCTCCTTGGGTATTTAATTCAAAACGTTTAAACTATGCTAATGTGTTCAGGTAACATCTCTGGATGTGCATGAAGGTTTCGGAATTTTTATTTAGCTCCAGGTGGTTCCAATGGAACCACTTTTATCGTTAGAACATCAGTTTTCTTCAAAAGGCTCCTAGGGTATTTAATTCGAAACATTAAACTATGCTAATGTGTTCAGGTAACATCTCTAGGTGTGCATAAAGTTTTCGGAATTTTGACTTGGCCTCAGGTGGTTCCAGGGGAACCACTTTTGTCATTAGAAAATCAGTTTTCATCGAAAGGCTCCTAGGGTATATAATTCAAAACGTTAAAACTATGCTAAGGTGTTCAGGTAACATCTCTAGATGTGCATAAAGGTTTCGGAATTTTGATTTGGCCTCAGGTGGTTCCAGTAGAACCACTTTTATCGTTAGAAAATCAGTCTTCATCAAAAGGCTCCTAGGGTATTTAATTCGCACCGTTTGATCTATGCTAATGTGTTCAGGTAGCATCTCTAGACGTGCATGAAGGTTTCGGAATTTTGATTTGGCTCCAGGTGGTTCCAGTGGAACCACTTTTATCGTTGGAAAATCAGTTTTCATCGAAAGGCTCCTAGGGTATTTAATTCGAAACGTTTAAACTATGCAAATGTGTTCAGGTAGCATCTCTAGATGTGCATGAAGGTTTCGGAATTGTGATTTGGCCATAGGTGGTTCCAATGGAACCACTTTTATCGTTAGAAAATCAGTTTTCCTCGAAAGGCTCCTAGGGTATTTTATTCGAAACGTTTAAACTATGCTAATATATTCAGGTAACATCTCTTGATGTGCATAAAGGTTTCGGAATTTTGATTTGGCCCCAGGTGGTTCCAGTGGAACCACTTTTATCATTGGAAAATCAGTTTTCTTTGAAAGGCTCCTAGGGTATTTAATTGGAAACATTTAAACTATGCCAATGTGTTCAGGTAGCATCTCTAAATGTGCATGAAGGTTGCGGAATTGTGATTTGGCCTCAGGTGGTTCCAGTGGAACCATTTTTATCATTAGAAAATCAGTTTTCATCAAAAGGTTCCTAGGATATTTAATTCGAAACGTTAAAACTGTGCTAAGGTGTTCAGGTAACATCTCTAGATGTGCATAAAGGTTTCGGATTTTGATTTGGCCCCAAGTGGTTCCGGTGGAACCATTTTTATTGTTGGAAAATCAGTTTTCATCGAAAGGCTCCTAGGGTATTTAATTCGAAACGTTTAAACTATGCTAGTGTGTTCAGGTAGCATCTCTAAATGTGCATGAAAGTTTAGGAATGAATTTTGATTTGGCCACAGGTGGTTCTAGTGGAACCACTTTTATCGTTAGAAAATCAGTTTTCATCAAAATGCTCTCTTTTATCGTTGGAAATCAGTTTTCATCGAAAGGCTCTTAGGGTATTTAATTCGAAATGTTTAAACTATGCTAATGTGTTTTGGTAACATCTCTGGATGTGCATGAAGGTATTGGAATTTTGATTAGGCCCCAGGTGGTTTCAGTGGAACCACCTTTATCGTTAGAAAATCAGTTTTCATCGAAAGGCTCCTAGGGTATTTAATTCGAAATGTTTAAACTAGAGGGGGTGTCATTTGTGTGCAAAGCACACATTTGAATCCTTGACTTTGTCCCCGTATTTGAATCCTTGACTTTGTATGAATGCTTGATACAAAGATGAAATGTATTATATGACACACTAAAATCATATTGAGTGGCACAGGTGACACAGCTTCGCGCGCATCTACAGACTCCACTGCAACATTTGAGCATTGCTTTAGCGTTTCAAATTACATACCCTAGGAGCCATTCACCGGGAACGGTCTAAGAAAACACGAAAGTGGCAACGGTGGCACAGCCACGTGGCACCTAAAAAATCCAAAATCTTCGTGCACATCTACAGACCTTACTGCAACATTTGAGCATGATTTTAACATTTCGAATTACATACCTAAGGAGCCTTTCGCCGGAAACGGTCTAAGAAAACAGGAAAGTGGCAACGGTGGCACAGCCACGTGGCAGCTGAAAAATCTGAAACCTTCGTGCGCATCTACAGACTCCACTGCAACATTTGAGCATGGTTTTAGTGTTTTGAATTACATACCCTAGGAGCCTTTCGCCGGAAACGGTCTAAGAAAACAGGAAAGTGGCAACAGTGGCACAGCCACATGGCACCTGAAAAATCTGAAACATTCGTGCACCTCTACAGATCATTTAGCAACACCCTAGTGTAGTTATAGAACTCTGAATTACATAGGTTGGGATTATTCGAAAGAAAAGTGAAAAATTAGCGCATTTTTCAAGTGGCTCCACAGAAGCCACCTGGAGGCGCAAAACTTTAAAAGTGGTATTTTTGGATTGCACATACCCTATTGAACAACTGTAGAAAGTTACAGCGTTTCGAATTACAAAACCGGACGTACGGAAGAAAGACGTACGGATGGAGATCACGACAATATTCCCGCATTTTTTAAAATGCGGAGATCACTATGCTAATGTGTTCAATTAACATCTCTAGATGTGCATGAAGGTTTCGGAATTTTGATTTAGCCCCAGGTGGTTCCAGTGGAACCACTTTTATCGTTAGAAAATCTGTTTTCATCGAAAGGCTCCTAGGGTATTTAATTCGAAACATTCAAACTGTGCTAATGTGCTCAGGTAACATCTCTAGATGTGCACGAAGGTTTTGGAATTTTGATTTGGCTCCAGGTGGTTCCAGTGGAATCACTTTTATCGTTAGAAAATCAGTTTTCATCGAAAGGCTCCTAGGGTATTTAATTCGAAACGTTTAAACTATGCTAATGTGTTCAGGTAACATCTCTAGATCTGCATGAAGGTTTCGGAATTTTGTTTCGGCCCCCAGGTGGTTAAGAGTGGAACCACTTTTATCGTTAGAAAATCAGTTTTCATCGAAAGGCTCCTAGGGTATTTAATTCGAAATGTTTAAACTATGCCAATGTGTTCAGGTAACATCTCTAGATGTCCATGAAGGTTTCGGAATTGTGATTTGGCCTCAGGTGGTTCCAGTGGAACCACTTTTATTGTTGGAAAATCAGTTTTCTTCGAAAGGCTCCTAGCGTATTTAATTCGAAACGTTTAAACTATGCTAATGTGTTCAGGTAACATCTCTAGATTTCGGAATTTTGATTTGGCTTCAGGTGGTTCCAGTGGAACCACTTTTATCGTTGGAAAATCCGTTTTCATCGAAAAGCTCTTAGGGTATTTAATTCGAAATGTTTAAACTATGCTAATGTGTTCAGGTAGCATCTCTAGATGTACATGAAGGTTTTGGAATTTTGAGTTGGCCCCAGGTGGTTCCAGTGGAACCACTTTTATAGTTAGAAAATCAGTTTTCATCGAAAGGCTCCTAGGGTATTTAATTCAAAACGTTTAAACTATGCTAAGGTGTTCAGGTAACATCTCTAGATGTGCATAAAAGTTTCGGAATTTTGATTTAGCCCCAGGTGGTTCCGGTGGTTCCAGTGGAACCACTTTTATCGTTAGAAAATCAGTTTTCATCGAAAGGCTCCTTGAGTATTTAATTCGAAACGTTTAAACTATGCTAATGTGTTCAAGAAACATCTCTAGATGTGCATGAAGGTTTCGGAATTTTTATTTAGCTCCAGGTAGTTCCAATGGAACCACTTTTATCGTTAGAACATCAGTTTTCTTCGAAAGGCTCTTAGGGCATTTAATTTGAAACATTTATTAAACTATGCTAATGTGTTCTAGGTGTGCATAAAGGTTTCGGGATTTTGACTTGGCCTTAGGTGGTTCCAGTGGAACCACTTTTGACGTTAGAAAATCAGTTTTCATCGAAAGGCTCCTAGGGTATTTAATTCGAAACGTTAAAACTATGCTAAGGTTTTCAGGTAACATCTCTAGATGTGCATAAAGGTTTCGGAATTTTGATTTGGCCTCAGGTGGTTAAGAGTGGAACCACTTTTATCGTTAGAAAATCAGTTTTCATCAAAAGGCTCCTAGGGTATTGAATTCGAATCGTTTAAACTATGCTAATGTGTTCATGTAGCATCTCTAGATGTGCATGAAGGTTTCGGAATTTTGATTTGGCTCCAGGTGGTTCCAGTGGAACCAATTTTATCATTAGAAAATCAGTTTTCATTGATCGATTGATTTATTTATTTTGCAATATACAAAGATAGAGATGTACACACATGATGACAAAAAAAAAAAAAAATTGGCACAAAGTACATGCATATTGCAAGGAGATGGCATAGTCTCTTGGGCTGTCTTCCTGTCACCCCCGCGATCTGAAGAAGAGAACATACATACATAGGTCAACAACATATTTACATAGTTTCGATATTGTGTAATTTTTTTGCCGATGGTCCAGGAGTATATGACTGTGCAGTTAGCTTTAGTTCTTTTTTTTTTTTTGGTAGGATCCAGGGACTTATTATTTTTAAATTTTTTTTTTTTTTTTTTTTTTTTTTTTTTTAATGGCAGGTTAAAGGTTAATATCACATTTTAAGGATTGTCCTGATGTTTTATTCAGAGCTAAATAAAGTTGTCTTGTTTCAATTCATTGGGGCGTGCCTTTTGGCACTCTCCAACAAAGTGCAATGAACGATTTTATTTTAACACATAATCCTACCATTCGACGGTAGCATGCAATAAATGTTTGTGTTACACTAGTGTAATAAAAGTAAAAAAGGCCACAAATGGATCATCAGCATGTTGATGAAAAATCTCTGAAAAGAGAATCTCAAACGTGCTCCCGTCCAATATCGAAAACTTGATTGACTCGTCAAGCAGATCCCATCTGCAACTCGCTAATGCCTGTCGCAGATGAATCCACTTGACTCGCCTTCCAAACCTCAACACTAGAGGGGAACGCATCAGTGACCCTCTTTGTCATGCGCAATTAACCTTGTACACAATCACTGCATTTGGGATTGCTACATTTCACTTCCTCTTGAGTATTTTATTAACTAGATGTTTCTTAAAGCTTGCTCTGCTAGGAATTCTTCTTATTTCGTCGTCAATACCAGACCATATATGAATAAATGAGAAAACAGGCAGTTGTGCGGAAAAGGTGGTCTTTGGTGTTTTACACGTCAATTCCCCAAATTGTCGCGTGCCACACTCAGATATCGTAAAATAATCTTGAAACGAAGCTGGTAGTCTGAGGAAGTGCCAATCATGAATGAACAAGGAAACGTACAATTTGTAGAGGTCGTTAAACTTAAGAATACTTTCTTTTTTGAAAAGGGGATCTGTATGGCTGTTGTAGTTCTTGTTGCAAATAATTCTGATTGCTCTCTTCTGTAATTTGAACAAACGGTCGGTTGCTGCATGCCCCCAGATTTGTATTCCGTATAACAAGTGGCTGTGAACGAGTGAAAAGTATATGGATTTTAATGCGCGTTTGGAAATCGTTCTTTTAAGTTTATTCATGCAACATATAATGTGTGAGACTTTGGAGCAAAGTGAGTCAATATGACTAGTGAATTTTAAATTTTCATCCATTAATATTCCTAAAAAAGAGACAGTATTTTTTGATTCGCGGTTCCCTACAGACCCCAAGTGTTGTCCATTGATTTTTAATTTTATCTGCTTAATCTTGTGTTCATTTTTAGGAGGATGCAGGAGCATGTAATTACTTTTGTCAATGTTAATTTTGAGATGATTGGCGGAACACCATGTATACAAGTTATTTAATTGCATATTGGCTTGATTTTATAAGATTGCCATGTCAGATCCATTGGATTGGAGCGTTGTGTCGTCAGCAAATGATAGTGTGTTCATAGATGTAGCTTTGTCAATATCATTTACGTAGATTAGAAACAAAAGAGGGCCTAGCACGGAGCCCTGTGGAACACCACAAGTTATAAGTTTTAGGGGAGAGGCATGTTCATTAAATTCAACATATTGTCTCCTGTTCATCAAGTAGCTTTTGAACCAAGATAGACATACCCCCCTAATGCCGTAGTGTTCTAGTTTCGAAAGTAGAATGTTATGATTAATAGTGTCAAAAGCTTTTGACAAGTCCACAAATATTGACAATGTCGAATCTCTTGTAGTTTTGTCATTATTTTCTGTTACTGATTTCAACAGTTGGAGTATTGGTTGTATAGTCGAGTGCCCTTTATGGAAACCATATTGGTCATTGCTTAGGATATCAAATTTATTTAAAAATGATGTTAGGCGGTTATCCATTACCTTTTCCATTAACTTAGAAAAGCGGGTATTATACTTATTGGTCTATAATTACCAAATGTGTCTAAGCTTCCTTTTTTATGCATGGGAATTACTTTAGATATTTTCATTTTGTCTGGAACAGTTCCAGTTGAGAAGGAAAAGTTAATTATATGTGCTATCGGGGAGGCAACAGTGGCGATTGATTGCTTTAGAAGGCGCGATGAAATGCCATGAATGTCCGTACTGGTTTTATTCCTAAGTTTGTTCGAAATGTTTAGAACTTCATATTCATCGGTAGAGGCTATGAAGAAATTATTTGTGTAAATTTCTGGTAAGTAGTCTCTGAATGATGTATCGGGTGTCATGGAGATTTCATCGATAACAGCTTGGCCAACGGTTGAAAAGAATTCGTTAAATTTATCAGCGATTTCAGATGGGTCGTCTATCACACCGTCGCCGTGAGTAAAGGTCGTGCACCTGCTCGGAAGGGTTTTGGATTTTTTAATAAGTTCCCTTATGATTCCCCAAGTTTTTTTTATGTCATGCTTATTTTGGTCCAGTGCTTGTTCGTAATATTTATTTTTACTGATTCTTTTAAGTCTGTTAAATATTCTAATATAGTTCTTGTATGCCTGGATATTCTCATCATTTGGGATTTTTAGTTTTCGCTTGTATAAAATGTTTTTTTCTGATAGATGAAGTTCATCGCAAGCCTCTTAGGGTATTTAATTCAAAACCTTTAAATTATGCTAATATGTTTCAGCAGAAATGCGGGGATACACCATTGTGTGCTTTGCACACAAATAACTCGATCTAGTTAATGATTGTGTGAGAACTTGAAAAGTAATCAATCGATTTCAATAAATTTTGAATGTTTGTGTGAGAATTTGAAAAGTAATCGTCCGATTTCAATAAATTTTATTATGTTGCTTTATATTAGCATTGTCTTGGAGAAGTTAAACACTGAAACATGTCGATTTGTTGAAAATGGAGATAGTTATTGTCTTTTGTTTATCCTATCTTACTGGAAATCTTAATGTTTTGCACTGGTATTTATTATCCCCGCATTTTCAAAAATGCGGGGAAAAAGTCGTGATCTCCGTCCGTCCGTCTGACCTTACATCACACCCTGAAAAGCTCCTAGGGTATTTAATTCGAAACGTTTAAACTATGCTAATGTGTTCGGGTAGCAACTCTAGATGTGCATGAAGGTTTCGGAAGTTTGATTTGCCCCAGGTGGTTCCAGTGGAACCACTTTTATCGTTAGGAAATCAGTTTTCATCGAAAGGCTCCTAGGGTATTTAATTCGAAACGTCTAAACTATGCTTATGTGTTCAGGTAACATCTGTAGATGTGCATGAAGGTTTCAGAACTTTGATTTGGCCCCAGGTGGTTCCAGTGGAACCACTTTTATTGTTGGAAAATCAGTTTTCTTCGAAAGGCTCCTAGGGTATTTAATTCGAAACGTTTAAACTATGCTAATGTGTTTAAGTAACATCTCTTGATGTGCATAAAGGTTTCGGAATTTTGATTTGGCTCCAGGTGGTTCTATTGGAACCATTTTTATTGTTGGAAAATCAGTTTTCATCGAAAGGCTCCAAGGGTACTTAATTCAAAACTTTTAAACTATGCTAAGGTGTTCAGGTAACATCTCTAGATGAGCATAAAGGTTTCGGAATTTTGATTTGGCATCAGGTGGTTCCAGTGAAACCACTTGTATCGTTAGAAAATCAGTTTTCATTAAAAGGCTCCTAGGGTATTTAATTCGAAACGTTAAAACTATGCTAAGGTGTTCAGGTAACATCTCTAGATGAGCATAAAGGTTTCGGAATTTTGATTTGGCCCCAGGCTGTTGCAGTGGAACCACTTTTATCGTTAGAAAATCAGTTTTCTTCGAAAGGCTCATAGGGTATTTAATTCGAAATGTTTAAACTATGCTAATGTGTTCAAGTAGCAACTCTAGATGTGCATGTGTTTCAGAATTTTGATTTGGCCCCAGGTGGTACCAGTGGAACCACTTTTATCGTTAGGAAATCAGTTTTCATCGAAAGGCTCCTAGGGTATTTGAGTCAAAACGTTAAAACTATGCTAATGTGTTCAGGTAGCATCACTAGATGTGCATGAAGGTTTCGGAATTTTGATTTGGCCCCAGGTGGTTCCAGTGGACCCACTTTTATCGTCAGAAAATCAGTTTTCATCGAAAGGCTCCTAGGGTATTTAATTCGAAACGTTTAAACTATGCTAGTATGTTGAGGTAACATCCCTAGATGTGCATAAAGGTTTCGGAATTTTGATTTGGCCCCAGCTGGTTTCAGTGGAACCACTTTTATCATTAGGAAATCAGTTTTCATCGAAAGGCTCCTAGGGTATTTGAGTCAAAACGTTAAAACTATGCTAACGTGTTCAGGTAGCATCACTAGATGTGCATGGAGATTTCGGAATTTTGATTTGGCCCCACATGGTTCCAGTGGAACCACTTTTATCGTTGGAAAATCAGTTTTCATCGAAAGGCTCCTAGGGTATTTAATTCAAAACGTTTAAACTATGCTAATGCGTTCATGTAACATCACAAGATGTGCATGAAGGTTTCAGAATTTTTATTTGGCCCCAGGTGGTTCCAGTGGAACCACTTTTATCATTAGCAAATCATTTTTCACCGAAAGCCTCCTAGGGTATCTAATTCGAAACGTTTAAACTATGCTAATGTGTTGAGGTAACAACTCTAGATGTGCATGAACGTTTCTGAATTTTGATTTGGTCCCAGGTGGTTCCAGTGGAACCAATTTTATCATTGGAAAATCAGTTTTCATCGAAAGGCTCCTGGGGTATTTAATTTGAAACCTTCAAACTATGCTAAGGTGTTCAGGTAGCAACTCCAGATATGCATGAAAGTTTCGGTATTTTGATTTTGCCCCAAGTGGTTCCTGTGGAACCACTTTTGTCATTGGAAAATCAGTTTTCATCGAAAGACACCTAGAGTATTGAATTCGAAACGTTAAAACTATGCTGAGGTGTTCAGGTAACATCTCTAGATGTGCATAAAGGTTTCAGAATTTTGGTTTTGCCGCAAGTGGTTCCAGTGGAACCACTTTTATCGTTAGAAAATTAGTTTTCATCAAAAGACTCCTAAGGTATTTAATTCGAAATGTATAAACTATGCTAATGTGTTCAGGTAACATCTCCAGATGTGCATGAAGGTTTCGGAATTTTTATCTGGCTCCAAGAGATTCCAGTGGAATCACTTTTATCGTTAGAAAATCAGTTTTCATCGAAAGGCTCCTAGGGTATTTAATTCGAAACTTTAAACTATGCTAGTGTGCTCAGGTAACATTTCTAGATGTGCATTAAGGTTTCGGAATTTTGATTTTGCCCCAATTGGTTCCAGTGGAACCACTTTTATCGTTAGAAAATCTGTTTTCATCGAAAGGCTACTAGGGTATTTAATTCGAAACTTTTAAACTATGCTAAGGTGTTCAGGTAGCATCACTAGATGTGGATGAAGGTTTCGGAATTTTGATTTGGCCTATGTGGTTCCAGTGGAACCACTTTTATCGTTAGAAAATCAGTTTTCATCGAACGGCTCCTTGGGTATTTAATTCGAAACGTTAAAACTATGCTGAGGTGTTGCTAAGGAAATGCGGGGATACACCATTGTGTTCTTTGCACCCAAATAACTCGATCTAGTTAGAATTATCAGAATACACGTTTGCTTGTGCATAGCTCATCAGGGGCATGCAGGGATTTGCTTCCTTAACGTCATGCATGGGGATGACGCTGCACTTGTCTTACTATGGTGGGGACATATAAAAGGCTGCCCCATGTGCAGAGTTATGTGCATGTTAAAGAACCCTGCTGTGTACAAAGAAGCTACGGCCCGCAACATTCCTTGGGCTCTGCTGCCATTTTGTTGGCAATTTGTGCCGAGGCGTGGGGCACTCCAGTTGAACAACATTGTACCTGTGATAAACCCTCCACCCGTGATTTGTGAGTTATCTGGGTACATATGTGTACATTTGTGCCAATGACCTGTGGGTTAGTCATGTTGAGCAATACATAGGATTCTCACTCATTCGGTCCTGCTAGGGTATGTAAATTGAGGACACAGAGTGATAACACGCATTAACGCTGGTCACCCCCGACTCCCCCCATTTCAAGGGCATTTAAACATACTTTTCAGAACACTGTGCTTTACCATTTACCTCAGGCTGATATTAACAGCAGATTACCCTTGCAAAACAGATACCTAAATAACTAGAACATTTTCTTTTATTTCTTGCCTCCATCCAATGAGTGGTCAAAAAAGCCTGTATCTTTGAAGCAAAAATTCAAAATCTAATAGAATTTGAATTGCAATTTGGGGATTCTGGCATGGCCTTAGGCAAAGGGTTAATTTCAAATATTGTCAATTCCAGCACTGAGTTTTTGAAATGGAGCACTTAACTTCATTGGGCTGTTTTGCAACTTTTTTGCATTTGTTGCAAACAAACTGGAGATGTGCTCCCTCTCAGGCTATTAAAAAATACTATGAGTTAAAAAATTTTTACATTTGATAAGCAGCAGATTTTTTTTCGTTTCAGAAGACCTACAGTTTTCAAGAGACAGTTGAAAAATGAGCCTATGGATCAAGATGTCTACAAGGATAGGAGACTGAGATTGAGAGAATGTATGTTAGTTGGTGTGTGTTTGGAGGGGGAGGAAGTATGTTAGTTGAAGTGTGGAGAGAGAGGGGATGGGGGGTGGGGGGGGGGGGGTCTGGTTGATTCATTTAGCTATGGTAAAAATGTTCTGTTTTTTGTTGAGCAAAGTTCTGTAGTTAAAAGAAGTACTGAAGTTATATTTATTGCTTATTTGGGGTTCAATCCTTTTCAATATCAATCATTCAATTGAAGGATTTTGAACATCAACTCTTCTCTTCTCTTCTCAACACTAAAGTATTTTCATAAAATGGGACAGACCAGATCAACACCAGTATCATCCTAACCCTTTACCCAACGTAACACCAAAACCGGCGAGCGTTATTCTAAAAAATCACCAATTAATTTTCATTATATTTTCATTTTTTGTCTCAAAAGCATAGGTTATGACGCATCTTTGGTACAAGCTCAGTGCAATGAGGGGTCATAACCTATGTTTTTGAGACAAAAAATGAAAAAAATGAGTTAGTCAAGAATTTTGTTTGCAAGTGTCGTCTGCTCTTCATGTTAGGTAAATGGTTAAGTACTTGGTGTAACTCTTCAACATGACATTATAGATAAAACATTTTGATCAATTTACAATGCTCAATGTCTGTTAATAAACATTTATAGGGTCTACTGTTCAGTTCTGGTAAAATACTATATTTGAACTTTTTCCCGTTTTACATGTGTTCACATGTTTTACAACAAACCTAGGTATCACCCAAAAGACTTAATTTGAACAAACATTCGTATAATTGTAACACAGAATATGTGAACAGGAACAATCTCTTTAGTGTAGTGTTTTTCCATCAAGAGTGTTAAAAATAGGGGTCAGTGGCAAGCCAGAAAATAAGCAGACTGTCATCTGCAAAATGAGGTCTCCAGAGGGAGAATTTACCCTCTGTGAACCTCAATCTGAATCAGTGTCTCAACACTAAACAGAAAGAGGTACCCAGAGGATAAATTGGCCCACTGTATGGGATAGCATCATCAAATTCACCCTCTGGGGACCTCATTTTGCAAATGTCAGACTGCTTATTTTCAGGCCTGCTCAGTGGTATCACACTATCCAATAATGTCCTTAAATAACCAGTTTCTGTATGAAGCAAGTAAGACAAACAGGATTTTGAAATTATTCTGTATTTTTAGTGGTAGGGTTTCCTCGACACGTGTGCAATTTCAGAAAATAAAAAATTTCCCACAAGTTTAGTAGGAATCACACAATAATGCTCCACAAAAAAGTTTGACTAAACTGGCCATTCAGTTCAATTTTTTTTTAAAAAGAAGAGTGTGCATGTGTGGGGATGGGGGGTGGGTGAGTGATCTAGGGGGGGGGGGGGGGGCTGTGAATCCCACAAACATCCTAAAGCAAACCCAATATAAACATTCTTTGAACAAACTTGAATTTAAATCATTTTAGACTACATACCATACATCATTTCAAGGAAGCCAATAGTTCTGGAAAAATGAACTATTCAGTAATATTCCCGACTAACAATCCAAAAGGGGTCCCCATATTTTATGCTCATGAGCCACTTGATTCTTCTACTCATGAAAAGGCTGAATTGTCTTCTACTTTAGTGCCTGGGGGTTCTCACGGAGTCCAAAAAGGAAGTCCCCTTGTGAGATCCTTGAAATAATCAAATAACAAAATATCTGACTCAACAGGACATAAAAGAGCAAGACTAGGAAAAGAAGGGTTAAAGGCAGGAAGTTGGTAACATATTCATTTACAATTTCCATATTTTTTAACTGGTAGAGTGCTGAATTATTTTCAGTCATCAAAATTTGTTCACAAGTCTTTGTCTTGTAACAATTTATGGAGAGTACCTGCACTCTCCCCAAAATTATTACAAGGAAATTTTCCTACAGACCAAATAATTTATCTTCAAAGATGATATGAAGGACATCCACAGAGTTTGAAGCCTTTGATTTGCAAAACCTGCACTTGGGTGTAAAGCCCAAAAATGGGCTTCCAGCACTCAACCAGTTAACTGGTAGAGAGCTAAATTTTTTTGGGTCATCAAAATTTGTTCATATGTCTTGGCCTTGTTACAATTTATGGGAGAATACCTGTAGGCACTCTCCCATAAATTGTAACAAACCAAATCAATACAGACAAAATAATTTCACTGCCAAGATAATATAAAATATATCCACTGACTACGGTGCCTTTATGTTGTGAGACCTGTGCTTTAGAGTAAAGCCCAAATATGGGCTTCCAGCACTCACCAGTTAAAGAAACTCAGTTTTGAAAGGGTCAAGTGATTTCTGAAGATAAAAAGTTGATGAAATGAAAAACTATATATTTGGGCCTGCTTTGTTTTTAGTGAGGAAATGATTTTAAGTGACACTCGATCCTTTCCAACAGCATACATGACTGAATGTCATTAGTTTAACTTTTAACCCTTTACCCCATGCACAGGATATTAAAATTTATTATTTTAATTATTGTTTTTCATTTTTTTCAAAATATATCAACAAAACCAAATAATGCGGCACCTCACTGGATGGAACAAGCTCTCGAGCATGTCCCAATAAGGGGTCACATGAAGTGGTTTTGTTGAAATTAAGGGGACTTCCTTTTTGCAACCCTGTGAGAACCCCCCCCCCCCCCTCCCAGACAATAAAGTAGAAAACAATTCAGCCTCTTCATGAGTGGAAGAATCAAGTGACTCATGAGCACAAAATATGGGGACACCTTTTGGTCTGTTGTTAGTTGGGAATATTACTAAAGAATTAATTTTTCCAGGACTACTGGCTTCCTTTAAATGATATATGGTATGTATTTTTTTTTCAACTGCTCAATTTGTAAATTATGAGGCAGATGGAGTCGATTCTTTAGGTGAAGGGTTAAAGGCCTCATATTGACTACATGTATGACCACTTTTGTTACTTTACAACAGGTGCCCCAACAATCTTGAGTTAGTCTTACAGTCAATAATTAAAGCACACTGACAGTAATTTCAAGACAGGCCAAAAATTGTAAAATTTCTAAAAAAAAAATTGTCCAAAGCCTTTTAATGTTTATGAAAGATATTTCTAAAATACCTGTCTTATTCACATCACTTGGATCAACAAATGCTTATAATCAAACATCAATCCTTTTAACCCAGAATACCCCTTTGAATACCAATCTCTTATAAGGAACCTCAACCTAATGAAACCAGTATGAAGAAAAAAATGAGAAGACAACATACGAGTAATCAACATCCAATTGTTGAAGAGAATCCATAATTGTTCAATCCTTGCAAAAGCTTATTGGAATGCATTCAATGAGCAGGAGTCACAGATATGGTTTTGTTGAAATTTTTTTTAAAATAATTTTTTTTCAACTGGTTGATTTGTATATTACATGGGCAGATACAACCAATTCGTTAGGTAAAGGGTTTTATTATATGCTAGCCTGTGGATTATCGCAAATTATCTAAAAGATATTTCTCGACATCTATCGACTCAATAGATATCGATAAATATTCCTAAGTAGCTTCCTAAATGACATCACGCTTCGAACTCTAGTTCTGTCAAACATGATACAATAGATTAAACGTCTATATTGGACATACTGAGGCCAGATTGGGCATTAAAAGTGGGGAAGTGATTTTTGAGGTAATTTCTCGACATATTACAAGATTTTTTATTAGGTTAACAGGAGTTTACTCTATAACCTATCTGCAATTAATAGCTCAAATTTGTACTGAAGGTATGGTTTAGTGTTTGGAAATTATATTCAATTAACAGGGTTATTCAATTAAGAGATATTTGTTTATGGGGGCACTTCTATATTGTAAAAGAAACAAGATCACAATTGGCAGTTTTTATCAAAGTTTAATTACTGTACATACAATTTAACATTACTATAATAATTTCATCATTAACAATAATTAACAACTGAATGTCTGTCATACACTCATCCTCTCTCAACTTTGGAGCCCACAGGCTTTCCCTCAAGCTCACTGTAAAGAATGTGATGCTGTTATGGCCTGGAACAAGTCTAGCCCTTGAATAGTCCATTGCCTATGTTTAGATTCACTTGTCTGGAATATTTTAGTCAGTCAGAAAAGCAAACCTGTGCTTTGCTTTCCGACCAACTGAAATACTCCAGATGACTGAATCTAAATCATACCATAAACATTCAATTTCACTGAATCCACACAAGAAATGTTTCTCAATAAAGACTAGATTTGACTGAATGAATCTTTAACCCTTTGAACCCGAGGGACTGCTTTTCCGGCCTTGAAACATGGTGTGTCATAATTTCAGCAAGTGGGATGGCTGCTAAGAGAATGTGCCGGTAGACCAATCAATATTTACAACGTGTGGCCTTGGGGTTGCACGTTAAAAATATCGATTGGTCTACCCCAAATACTAAATATGGACTCTTCCAATTGCTGCAATTGAACTGATATGGAACATACCACCAGGGTTCAAAGGGTTAATGACTTTGCCAATATTATCAGACATGTTTGTTTATTAAGTAATAATTCTGAAGGAAGACACATCACAACTGTACATGTAGCTTTATGATTATGCTGCACAGTTCCACAAATTGTGTTAATATCTTTATGTTTTAAATGTGAATTAAATACATGTTGATTGGAATATGTATAAGTGAAGTACAAAAGAATATCTGTGTGTCTTTGTGAGTAAAGGGACATTACATTAAATCAACTCTAGTCTGCGCATAAACTCTACAAAAAAGCGGGTAAACAAATAGGCCCTACATTTGACTTGTGGTCTGAGAGGTTACATTTTCCTGGATAGTAAGAAAGTATTTAAAAAAAATTATCCATTTACCTAACACAGCAAAGAGATAACACTTGCCCAAAATTTTCTTCTTAAATCAGCTGCTTGAATAACTTGAATTTTTTGCTTAAAAAACCATAGATTACAGCTGCCTTTCGAAACAAGCTTGAGGATGCAAAAATTTGAAAAATAATAAAATCTGAATGGCAATACAGCAGAGTTCTTTTAACTGAATAGCCACTTTGACTGTGAAAATTAATCAATAACAGAGATTTGTTCACTTTTCTGCTTTCCAGGGATAAACTGAGCATTTATTCTATTACTCTTGTGTGACAGAATTCATCAATCTCTGTCAACAACATTTACAACAGCCAGAGTCACATCGTGTCAGGGGAAGGTATGGAAAATGTTTTTGTATTTGGAAGTTATATTCAATTAACAGGCTTATTCAATTAAGGGGTATCCAATTAAGTGGGTTCCACTGGGTTCAGGCACATCACATTAATTGTCCAAACTGTAATGTTTCCTCAAATGAATTCAAGCATGGATTGAATGAGTCTTGATTTCAACCTTGTGGTATTTTCTTCTGTACAGAAATTTGGTCATTTTCTTGTCTTCTAGTGATAAAAGATTAACCCTTTACCCAACGAATCGGCCACATCTGCCTGCGTAATATGCAAATTCAGCAGCTGAAAAAATATTATTTTTCAAAAAATGTCAACCAAACCAAATCATGTGAAGCCTCTTTGGAATGAGCTCGTCAAGCTCGTTCCAATGAGGGGTCACATGATATGGTTTGGTTGAAATTTTTTGAAAAATATTCAATGAAAGTGTCAATGACACTGTAGCTCAACTTGTTTAAGACATGTACATGTATAGTATGTGACACAGCAATGACAAACATCTAGGTAATGACCTGATGACAAAGGTACATGCAAAGTATTGTAATGGTCTGTACATAAATGCTGACCGTAGCCTATAACAAATGTGTAGGTAAAGTATTGTAAAGGTGGGCGACAGTTAGATGCTAAACTAGAGTCCCAGAGTGGGTCTGATTGAACCCAAAAATATTTGTTCTCATAGCACAGTGATAACAAAGGCACCCAAAAACACTTGTTCCTGTCATAAGGTGATAACAAAGGTACCCCAAGAAGTTTTTGTGAAGATCAGTTCATAAATATAGACTCTAGCCCGAGCCGTATTGACATGTGCACTTACTGTGTATAAGTAGCACTGAACAAATCAAAGTTCATCTAATTTGCATAATTTCTGCATGAGAAAAAAACCTGTATTATATGCGATGTATTCCATGTTACTAAACATTCCTACAAAAATTTATTCAAATCAGAACTTTCATACAGAGGTTCTGTACAAAAAACTGATTGCACTAATTTTGGTACAAAAAGGTTGCTGGTGGCCATCTTGAATTTCAGACCAGACCCAAAAACACTCGTTCTTGTCCCACGGTGATAACAAAGGTACCCAACAAGTTTCGTAAAGATCGGTTCATAAATACGGCCTCTAGCCCGTATTGGCATTTGCACTTACAGTGCTGAAAGTAACACTAAATAAATCAAAGTTAGTCTAATTTGCATAATTTATGCACGAGAAAAAACCCCGTATTATATGTGATGTATCCCATGGTACTAAACATTCATACAAAAAAATTATTCAAATCAGCGCTTTCATATGGAAGTTCTGCGCAAAAATCTGATTGCACCTAATTTTGGTACAAAATGGCTGCCAGCGGCTGTCTTAAATTTCGGACCGGACCCCAAAACACTCGTTCCCGTCTCACGGTGATAACAAAGGTACCCAAGAAGTTTCGTAAAGATCAGTTCATAACTACAGCACAACAGACGGACAGACAGACAGATGGACGATGGGCCATGGCAATGCCTCAAATTTGGCTTCGCCAAAGTTGAGCTAAAAATGATATTTAAAATAACTCATTTTGATATCGCCTGCATTGGGTAAAAGGTTAAGTGCCTACACTGGATGTACTTAGGTCAAAAAACAATAAAAATATGGGGAGTTCAGGGGTTGTCAGAATAATTCCCCAGCAAATTGCAGGATTTTTTTTATTCAATTAACAGGAATTTACTCCATAATCTATATGAACTTAACTGGTCAAATTTGTGCTGAAGGTGTGGTAAATGTTTTTGTATTTGGTAGTTATATTCAATTATTTATTTATTTATTGGTGTTTAAGGTCACATATTTCTGCATTATGGCTAATCATGACCACAACATGGAGATAAAGCCAAGTTTAGTCAATCGTTTATACCCATGTTGCCCATTTTAGAGGACTTCCACCCCAAGCATTGGTGATTGTCTCCTATTTCACCAATAAAATAGAGCTTGTTTACCACAGTAAACAAGCACTGCTTCACTTCCCAGGGTTCCCACTGGGAATGTATTCAATTAAAAGGTTAATCCAATTAAGGGGTATCCAATTAATTAAGAATTTGAATTTGTTAATCAACATCAGAGAATTATGAGCTGTATTCATTTCTATCAACACTAGATGGTCTCTAAGGGCTTTCATGTCACAAACTGATTTTTCAATTTTTGAGATGGGTAAAGGGTTGCGTCACTTTGAGAAACACTTCCTGTGAGATATAGTTGGAACATAGATGGATGTTACTGTGGTTTTAATGACACTTCAGCAGCCAGGGTCAAATCATGTCAAATAGTTTTTGTAGGTGGAGAAAGCCAGAGAAAGCCACTGAGCAATTATGAGTAACTGTTAGATTCTCTAACTTACTAACACGACAGAAGCAGGGTAAGCATTGGTTGAGGGCAAGATTACCATTGATACTGTTGTATTCCTTAGTATACAGCACCACCAAGCTTCCAATTTAGAAGCATAATGGGTGTGGGGGTGGGGGGTGGTTGCACTTAAAAGGTAAGTCATTCTATAAAGAGTTGTACCTTGGTAGATGCAAGCAAGAAAATGAAGGAGAAGTTACATAAACTTTAGTGATTGGCCATTAACAAGTTTTGTAAAAATGTGACAAAAAATCTATAGAAGCACAATTACTGTGAAAAACAAAACAGCAAATCAAAAATTCCGAATTATATGTATATGCATTATCATTCTCACCAAGTTAAAACAAATTCAATTTCATACTAAATGTTGTGTTAAGTAGATAAATATTTATGATTGTAATTCAATAACCATGGCACTGGTTACCAGGTCCTATTTTACAAGTAAAACAGATCCTGTTTACCACAGTAAACTAGAGCTGAAATGGTTAAGGGATTTTCTTGATCGATTAATCATGTGGATTAACCTTGGTTAACCGATTAATCACTTGTCCAAATAGATATCTGAATAATTGTCATACCGTTGATGATTTACAGCATGAACCCTTTTCCCAACGTAACAAACAAAACCGACAAGGCCTATATACAAAAATCTCCATTCAAATTTATTATGTTTTCAATTTTTGTCTCCAAAACATAGCTTATGACCCCTCATAGGAACGAGCTCATTGAGCTTGTTCCAATGAGGGGTCATAAGCTATGTTTTTGAGACAAAAACTGAATTTTTTTTAGTAATTCATGAATTTATTTTGCAAGAATCGTCTGCTACCGGTAATGGGTAAAGGGTTAAGAATGACCATTTCCAGCTCCTGATACAGTATGATGATCATGCAAGTAAACAAGTATGTCAGTAAGTAACTTGCATGCTTTACTCTGTCTCATATAATTGATGTGAGTCAGTGTGACAATGTTTGCCTGTTTTGGAGCAAGTTTGTTCCTTTGTTAACCCATATAATACAGTAGTTCAAAAGTAACGTTTAATCGATCAATTACTTTTTGGATCGATCAAGATGTTGATTATTGATTAATCTATTAACCATTTCAGCTCTACAGTAAACAGGCACTGCTTCACTTTCTGGGGTTCCCGTGTGGACAATTAGAGGATACAAATGACAAAACTTGAATATGTAACATTTTTGCGTGTTTATATTTTCAGTACTTGACATCATTTCTTGGCAGTTTCTTACATTATGTTTCGATCTCCTCAGCTCAACACGCAAGTTTTTAAAGTGGAAAATGAAAATGTTAGGGTTTTTGAGGGGTAAAATATTCCAAATTTCAAGTTATGCTACAAAATGAATAATGCCACTTCTAACATTCAGAGCCTTTGTGTTCTAAATAAAATTCATTCTCTTGCATAGTCTTCCAATTAAGCCTTTAACTTACATTTCTAAAAGCCAACACTTGCAAAATAATTCTTGAATAACTACAGATTGCCATGTTTGCTACCAAAATGTAGCTTATGCCTTCTCATTGAACTTGCTGCTGCGAGGGTTCATAAGCTATGTTTTGGAGGCAAAAATAGAAGAAACAAATTTAAATGGTGATTTTTCTGTGGATACAGTTGTTACATTAAATACAAAAATGTAAGGAGGTTACCCTTTACCAATGTAAATGACCAAAACTTGCCAGCGCTATTCACAATGAGAGTGTCAATGACACTGTAGCTTAACTGAAAAGGATAATGTTCAATGTTTATGAAAGGATTATGAAATAAGACAAGAATTGTGATAATTGGGAATATGTTCATTTCTGTTCCCTGTATGCTATGTTTTTGATAAAAATAATATGAGGTGTACACTGTACTAAAGAGCTGAGGGGTGGGTTAATATGACCTCACAGTTAATGTATGTTGCCCTCACAGTTAATGTATATCAACGAAAGTTACCAAGTTACAATGAAATTATTCCAAAACGAGTCATCCTATCAAGTTACATTGAAATCCCTTCATAAATATGGCCTGTAGACTGTGCTAAAGGTTTTTGGGCTTCGGGCCCCTGTAGCCGTCAGTTTCCCAATTGCATCCAAAGGGGACGTTCTCATCTAGACATTATATGAAGTCAACCTACTAAGTTACAATGAAATCCCTTCATAAATATGACCTGTAGACTGTGCTAAAGGTTTTTGGGCTTTGGGCTCGGGCAGCCATCATGGTTGAATGATCGCAACCAAAAGGGGACATTCTCATCTGGGCATCATCTGGAGTGATTCTATGAAGTTACAATGAAATCCCTTCATAAATATGACCAGTAGACTGTGCTCAAGGTTTTCGGGCTTTGGGCCCCTGAAGCCGTCACAGTTGACCAATCACGACCAAAAGGGGATGTCATCATCTAGGCATTATATGGAGTCAAACTAACAGGTTACAATGAAACCCTTCTATAAATATGACCTATAGACTATGCTAAAGGTTTTGGGCTCGGGCAGCCATCAAGGCTGAATGATCGCGACCAAAAGGGGACGTTCTCATCTACACATTATTTGGAGTCAACCTACAAAGGTACAATGAAATCCCTTCATAAATATCACCTGTAGACTGTGCTAAAGGTTTTCAGGCTTCATGTCCCTGTAGCCGTCACAGTTGCCTAATGGTGTCCAAAAGGGGCTGTTCTCATCTAGACATTATATGAAGTCAACTTACCAAGTTACAATGAAATCCCTTCATAAATATGACCTGAAGACTGTGCTAAAGGTTTTCAGGCTTTGGGCTCGGGCAATCATCATGGTTGAATGATCGCAACCAAAAGGGGACATTCTCATCTGGGCATCATCTGGAGTGATCCTACGAAGTTACCATGAAATCCCTTCATAAATATGACCTGTAGACTGTGCTCAAGATTTTCGGGCTTCGGGCACCTGTAGCCATCACAGTTGACCAATCACGACCAAAAGGGGATGCATCATCTAGGCATTATATGGAGTCAACCTAACAAGTTACAATGAAATCCTTCCATAAATACGACCTACAGACTATGCTAAAGTTTTTGGGCTCAAGCAGCCATCAAGGCTGAATGATCGCGACCAAAAGGGGTCGTTCTCATCTAGACATTATTTGGAGTCATCCTACCAAGTTACAATGAAATCCCTTCATAAATATGACCTGAAAACTGTGCTCAAGGTTTTCGGGCTTTGGGCCCCTGTAGCCATCAACAGTTGCCCAATCACGTCCAAAAGGGGACTTTCTCAACTAGACATTATATTAAGTCAACCCACCAAGTTACAATGAAATTCCTCAATAAATATGGCCTGTAGACTGTGCTAAAGGTTTTCGGGTTTTGGGCTCGGGCAGTCGTCATGGTTGGCAGATCACGCCCAAATAGGGAAATTAAGGAGCCATCCTATCAAGTTACAATGAAATCCCTCCATATTAAACATGCGCTGCAGACTGTGCTAAAAGTTTTTGGGTTTTGGGCTTGGGCAGCCATCACAGATGACAGATAATGCCCAAAAGGGGACGTTCTCATCTAGGCATTATACAGAGGCATCCTACCAAGTTACAATGAAATCCCTTCATAAATACGACCTGTAGACTATACTAATGGTTTTCAGGTTTTGGGCTCGGACAGCCATACCCGTTGACTGATCGCGACCAAAAGGGGTCGTTCTCATCTAGACATGACCCCAAACCTGCATATGAAATTTCGTGACGATCAGACAAGAACTGCGGGTTGTAGCCCGTGCTAAAAGAAAATGTGAACAGACTCACATACTAACAGACTTCCACACGCGTGATGGCAATAGATTATCTTGACTTTGTCAAGTTAAGCTAAAAATCACCATTCAATTTAGATTATTTTTTTCATTTTTTGTCTCAAAAACAAAGCTTATGACCTTTCATTGGAATGAGTTCATTAAGTTCGTTCCAATGAGAAGTCATAAGCTATGATTTTGATGCAAAAATGAAAAAAAAAGAAGAGTTATTCAAGAAGTTTCTTTGCAAATGTCGTCTGCCTTTACTGCTAGGTAAAAAGTTAAATAATCCTCCATTTTTCAAGTATCTAAACCAGGAACTTTCAATTGGTACTTTTGAGTTTTCAGTGTTCTGAATTTGGCTTTGTTGATCAGACCATGCAATTTCTGCAATTTTGGTAATGCGATTTCTGCAATATTTTGCACCCCCACCCCTAAAAGCACAATGGTCGTGTCTAGCCTGCACTTCTCACAGTGATTGCATTTCAGGTTTAATTCCTTTCTGTTCTTGCCTCTGGAATGGGGGCCATGGTTTCACATTCTCTGGAATGGGGCCCATGCGGCTGGGATTGAAAGTCAAGAGACCAAAAACCAAAATGAATGGAAATATTAGTAAAGAGGATTTCTTGTGAAAACAGTGTTCTCTTTGCGCTGGGCAAGTGGTTAAATAATTAAATTATTGAGTAATACAAGCACCCCTCATGAATCCAATAAGGATGTAAATTATTTTCGATTTTGATGTCAGAATTAATTAACTTTTAATATGGGAATAGCAGAAAGACAGACTCCAGGGCTATGCTGTTTCCATGCAGTATACCTTTACTTATGTACATTTCTGCAAATCGTTCATTGTGCTACAAGTAAATGTATACTGCAAATAAATTTCATTTCATTTCATATTTTACTGATACACTAGAACACATCCACCATTCGAGACAGTTTATGGAGAATGGATTACCTCTAAAATACTCACAACATGGTGTCCCTCCCTCCATCCCCCCACCACCACCACCACCACCAAATGGTGATTCTAATATCCTATGAACAAGCAATATTTCTACTAATGTGCCTCTCGGTTTGACCTGGAGGTCATTTGGCTGAAACTGTGCTCATGTTTCTTGTGCTTTTTCAAAGAATACAATTTATTGTCAGGGTAGAAACTCCAATCTAGTACTTTAGTAGTAATACGCACTCTACGTCCTGTTAGTTTCACAAAATACTTTGTATTCAGCTGAATCTGTGAATACAGAGATAGAAAAATGTGTCATTCAACCTTTAAAGGCCTAGAGATTTTTCTGCATTTTTGCTACACTTTTGCATTCTACATCTGGTGGCTTTCCATACTTGTGAGAAACAACTGCCAAGATACTTTGAATGAAACTTGCAAATTTACACAGGAACTACATGCTGGGGCACATGGTATGTTGCAGTTTAGTGAACAAAGTCAGAATTAGGCCTTTTACCCAACATAACGGCCCAAACCGGCCAGTGCTATTCTAAAAAATAGCCAATTAATTTTCATTATTTTTTCATTTTTTGTCTCAAAACCATAGGTTATGACCCCTCTTTGGAACAAGCTTGTTGAGCTTGTTCCAATGAAGAGTCATAACCTATGTTTTTGAGACAAAAAATGAAAAAAATTAGTTATTCAAGAACTTTGTTTGCAAATGTCGTCTGCTTTTCATGTTAGGTAAAGGGTTAAGAGATAATTATTTTCTGTTTCACTCTCCTTGTGATACTATGCCCAATTCCCAATGAAATATGACCAGAATCTCTAAACAGACCCCCTCAAAATTACATACAACATTTCATAAAACACTGGAATGTAGGTTATCACAGGTATGTTTCTGTACAATATTGACAATTACATATATTTCCTATATATTTCCACAGTGTATGTACAAACACTCATGCTGATTTCAAAGAGCCTCTTCTATTTTGACACAGGTGTCTAGAAACTGTTTTCAAATGTCTCAAAAATCTTGACAACATGAACACAAAACTCACACCATTATCTGTCATCTGTCGGAGTCCTGAACAAAAACTAAAAAGAACTCCTTGGATTAAAAGATGAAAAGTTAGAAGAAGACTTGAATTCACAGACATAAATGTTCTGAACATGTGATAACTTCAAGAGGTATGTGGAAGTTAAGCTCAAATTATTAAAAAAAAAAACCCTTTCAATTCACTTTCATAGAAATAAGGAAGTGTGCTGTATATATTTAGCCTGTTACCAAATGCGACTAGTAGATGATGCTTGCAAAATATTTTCTTGAATAACTAAAAATTTATGTGTTTCCTAAAAAAACACAGCTGATGACTTCTCATTGAAATCAAGCTCATTTTTAACTTGTTCCAAAGAGGGATCATAAGATCTATTTTGGAGGCAATAATTAAAAAAAAAAAAAAATCTGAGCGACAATTTTAGTGAAGAGCACATGCCAAACTGGGCCATCATGTAAGGTGAGAGTTAATGAACAAAATCAAGGATTTTAAAGATTTTTTTTTTATGCTCTAGAAACTAAACTCAGGAATAACTAGAAACTGTTTTAGCACACTAAAACATATGTCTCCCCTTCCTTTCTATTTAATGCACAGGTCAAGGTCACATGAAGGTCACTATGGTATGCAACACACCGGCTCATGGTGATACATCAACATGCCAAATATCTAAGGTCTAGGTGAAAAAACAAAAAAAGTTCTGATCTGGACAATTATTCCCTATTTGAAGTACATAAATTTGACCTTGAGGTCAGAGGTCAAGGTCACATGCAGTTCATCAAGGTAGCGGACATACGGTTTCATGGTGACACATCCACATGTCAAAAAAAAAAAATTCTGGTCTGGACAATTACTCCCTATTTAAAGTACATAAATTTGACCTTGAGGTCAAGGTCACATGAAGGTCATGATGACATGTAGTCTCATTGTGATACATCCACATGTCAATCATCTAAGTCCTAGGTCAAAAAACAAAAAAGTTCTGATCTGGACAATTATTCCCTATTTGAAGTACATAAATTTGACCTTGAGGTCAGAGGTCAAGGTCACATGCAGTTCATCAAGGTAGCGGACATGCAGTTTCATGGTGACACATCCACATGTCCAAAAAAAAAAAAATCTGGTCTGGACAATTACTCCTTATTTAAAGTACATAAATTTGACCTTGAGGTCAAGGTCACATGAAGGTCATGATTACATGTGACATGCGGTCTAATTGCGATACATCCACATGTCAAATATTTAAGTCCCAGGTCAAAAAACAAAAAAATTCTGGTCTGGATAATTATTCCCTATTTGAAGTACATAAATTTGACCTTAAGGTCAGAGGTCAAGGTCACATGAAGGTCATCGAGGTAGACGACATGCGGTCTCATGGTGACACATCCACATGTCAAATAACCAAGTCCTTGGTCAAAAAACAAAAAAATTCTGGTCTGGACAATTACTCCCTAGTTGAAGTACATAAATTTGACCTTGAGATCAAGGTCACATGAAGGTCACAATGGTATGTGACACACCGGCTCATGGTGATACATCCACATGCCATATATCTAAAGCCTGGCTCAAAAGACAAACAAGTTTTGGTCCGGACAAAGTTTCCTTGAAAAAAGCACAAATCTGACCTTCAGATCAAAGGTCAAGGTCACAAGAAGGTCACAATGGTGCACTACACACCGGCTCATGGTGATACATCCACATTCCAAATATCTAAAGCCTGACTGGAAATACAAAAAAGTTCTGGTCCAGTCAGTTTCCCTTAAAAAGCGCATAAATCTGACCTTCAGGTCAAAGGTCAAGGTCACATGAAGGTCACTATGGTACAATGCACACCGGTTCATGGTGATACATCGACATGCCAAGGATCTAAGGTGTAGGTCAAAAGACAAAAAGTTATGACCCGGACAAAGTTTGTGTGATGTTTCCCTTAAAAAAAACACATAAATCTGACCTTCAAGTCAAAGATCAAGGTCACATGAAGGTCACTATGGAACACTGCACACCGGCTCATGGTGATACATCCACATGCCAAATATCTAAGGTGGAGGTCAAAAGACAAAAAAGTTATGGCCCGGACAAAGTTTGTACGAGAAGAAGAAGAAGAAGAAGAAGAAGAAGAAGAAGAATATGCACTAAAACAATGTCTCCCTTCTGGGAAGGGGAGACATAACAAGAGCACTGCCAGGCGTGGCTAAATGCGCCAATTAGCCATTTTGAATTGTACCATTTATTTATTGGTGTTTAAGGTCACATACTTATGCACAATGGCTATTCGTGACCATGACAGTTTTACGGGTGGAGGAAGCTGGAGTACCCGGAGAGAACCACCGAGCATTGACGAGCAACTGTCAGCTCCTCAACATTCTAACTCTTTCAAGCTCTGCTCAAGCAGGGTTACAGCGGTTGAAGACATGTGCACCATCTGTGCAGTACGCCTTAGTACACGGCGCCGTCATGCCCCCATGTAGGCAACCGGGATAAAGTGCCTTGCCCAAGGACACAACACGGGTCGTCCCGGAGGGGGATCGAACTCGGACCCTCTAGCATAGGAATTGTACCAACTTTGGTTGAGATCAAATGATCCAAACTGGTGTTATCGGTCGGAAACCCAAAATGTTAATAGATGGTCAAATTTGAAAGTTGAAAAAAGGGTCATAACTTCTGTAAAATAATTGGACGGAGACCCATATTCAAACTTGGTCTGCATAACCAGCTGGGTAATATACATACCAACTTTTGTTGAGTTCAAATAATCCAAACTGGAGTTATTAGTCGGAAAACAAAAATATTAACGGATGAACAGATGGACACACAGAAGGACAGACTGATTACATATTACAACCATTTCTCAAATGGGCATATAAAAATGAGAAACATTGTACATCAAAAATTTTAAAAATTACTAATAAATTCTATTTAAAAAATGAGAATATTACTACAGTGGCACCCTATTTACTGAATAGTCACTTTGCAACGAAAAATAATACAATTAATAGGCATATTTAATTAACTTTCCTGTATTTTAGAGATAAACTGAGCATTTATTCTATTATATCTTGTTTGGCAGAGCTCATGGAACTCCATCAAACAAAATATGATTGATTAAATTCCTGTATTGGATGTATGGAAGCCAAATAGGTCTATAAATAAAGGGAAATTGGTGATTGTCAAGGCAATTTCTCAATGTATTACAAGATTTTTTATTCAATTAACAGGAGTTTGCTCTATAACCTGCATGCAATTAACAGGTCAAATATGTACTGAAGGTCTGGAAAATGGTTTTGTGTTTCAAACTTATATTCAATTAACCCTTTCTCAACAAATCAGCAACATTCGTAGTTTCAGAGTAGAAGATTTTTCAAAATGACCAATCAGAATTAAAGAATGCCACTGGCGGCCATGTTTTCCATCCAACAGGAATAAAATGAGGAACCTCTCATAAACCATTCCTGCCACATGTGGTTCACATTGGCTCAGTAGTTCCAGAGAAGATGAAAATCTGATTACCTATATGGTTTCTCTAGTAACTATAAGCCACAACTGCAGCCATGTTTGCAACCTGATCAACATTAAATGGGGATTGTTGGTAGATGGTGTCCCAGTCATTTCCCTCGCTGTTAATGCATCTGAGTGTAGACAAAAGCAAGCATAACAAGTGACTAATTTCGCTCTGGGTAATGGCAGACGAACAAGATTGTTGAGAATCTCGAAGCTAATTCCCAAGTGAGTGAACGACTTGGACGGAGCTAGATCCAACTTTTTCTCATTTACGATGAAACCGAGACGTCGAAGTAATTGTAGCAGACTCTGAACATCATTCTGAAGAATAATTTCTGTTGCCGTATCTCTGCAGAATGTCGACCAAGTAAGCTGACGTTACCGCAGATGAATGAGCTCAGAAGTATAACATTACCGAGTTCATTACTGCGAACCGCAGGTACTTTCTGAATGCCGGATGAACCAGGACATGCAAGTAAGCATTCTTTAGATCTATGCTTGCCACATAGTCGTTCACTCGAATGCTCGCTCTTACCGACTGAATGGTCTCCATATTGAATTTTGGAGCCACGATAAGCTTGTTTATCCAGCTCAAGTCTATTACAGGTCGGAACGAGCCGCCTGGCTTCGGTATGAGGAACAGGTGACTGTAAAAACCCTGAGAATTTTGATTCTTGACGACCTCTATTGCTTCCTTTAATAAGAGATGAAGATGATTTTTTGTTAAAATTTTTGAAAAGTGCTGCCTCAGTGTTTTTCTCACGACTGAGAGTGTTAAAATGGCTATCCCGATTTGGCACCCTATGAAACAACTGATTGCAGTTTTTTGTTAGCCATTCAGTTCTACTGTTCCTAAAGCTACTTCATTCCAAATAAAAATTCTCTGTCCCATGCAGTTTGGGAAATACGGGCATTTGAAACTTTTAGACTTTTAGCTCCTGGGTTTCCAACAGGTATGCAGGGAATTTATTTTTTTGTATGACTCAAGTACTTATGACCCGATAACACAGCATACTAAATTTGGTTCAAATCAACTAATCCATTTTGAAAATATAATTTTTGGGCAGGGTCAGAACTCAAAATTGTGTCCCTCAAACTTCCCTTGAACAATCTACACTGTACACCTTCAAAGGAAGTTAAATACCTGGCATCAAATATCAACTAATTCCATCAATCCGATCATAAGATTTAAAAAACATTTGGGGCAATTATTCTATCCTCTCTATGAGGGGGGCAGGGGGGAGTGAAGAACCAAACACCACCATTATGCCAGATGACCCAATGACTAGAAAACCTCACCCTGCCTTTTAGTCAGGTGAACTAAACAAAGCCTGAAATCAGTCAAAAACCAGAAAACAGGCACCTCTGTTGACAATATTATCTCAGGAAATTTGGACAATTCTTTTTTGAAGGTTTCTACTTCAATTCTCTTGAAATTTTCATCAAATACAGTCATGGTCATTTCACAACAGCCATAGCTCAATTTGATGTGAAAAAAACAAATCGAGAAAATACTTAGCGAGTTGCAAGTTGAACAGAAAACCTTTTCAGAGAATAATTTACAAACTGTTGATTAGTTCCTCTTCAAGTCTCGTCATAGTTGAAAAGGATTTTCATGTTCTCAGGACTCAGTACATAACTTGAGAAATTAATAATAAGTGTATTTATTTAATATATTTTGATATGTACAATATAAGCACCCATTTTTATAGACTAGTTAGTTCCCTGTCAATATCAGAATGTGATAAATGTTAACATATTCTTAAAGCACATGATTGTAACTATTCCATATCAGTCTATATATTTGGAAAATTTTCTAACAAGACTAAAAAAAAGCATTACAATTAAGCAAAAATAGAAAAACCCCAACTGACAATGCAAGCTCTCAAGTCACCAGACAAATTCTATAAGACATTTGACACAGTTATGGCCTTAAACAATGTCTAGCTCTTGAATAGTCCATAGCCTGTTTGGATTCACTCGTTTGGTATATTTCAGCTGGTCAAAAAAGTGATCCCATGATTGAATTTTCTGACCAACTGAAATATCTCGGACAGTTGAATGAAAAACATACCTTAACTATTTATTTTCTTTAACCATTTACCCAACTTAACGGCCAAAACTGGACAGCACTATTCTCAAAAATCGCCAATTAATTTTCATTATTTTTTCATTTTTTGTCTCAAAAACATAGGTTATGAGCCCATTCCAATGAGGGGTCATAACCTATGTTTTTGAGACAAAAAATGAAAAAAAATAGTTATTCAAGAATTTTTTTTAAAAGTGTTGTCTGCTTTTCGTGTTAGGTAAAGGGTTAAATCAATGGAAGAAATATTTCTCAAAAGAGACTTGATCTGACCAAATCTCTATTGACTACACCAATATTATTAGACATGTTTGTTTACTAAGTAATTATGGAGGAAGACTCATCGCAGCAGTAGATTTATGATTACGCTGTATAGTTCCACAAATGAAGTTAACCTTTTGAGCCCGAGTGGCCGTTTTCCGGCCAAAAGCATAATATGTCATAATTTCATTAAGGAGGATGGCTGCTAAGTGAATGTGTGGGGTGGACCAACCAATATTTTCAATGTGCAGCCCCATGGCTGCACACTGAAATTATTGGTTTGTCTACCCCCAAATAATGAACATATACTCTTCTAATTGCTACATTTGAACTGACATGGAAGATACCACCATGGTTCAAAGGGTTAATATCTTGATGTTTTCAATGAGATTTAAATAATTACTGATTGGAATATCTTTAACAGGAGCATGAAAGAATATCTGTATATATTTTTGAGTAAAGGGACATCATATCACATTAACAGTAGTCTGCACACAAATTCCATGAAAAGTGGGTAAAAAAACCCAGCTCATAACACAGCATTGGATTCTTTGCAGAATTTAACTGGTGGTATGAGAGCTTGTGGTTAGATTTTTCTAATATCTTTGAACATGTCAGTACCTTTATCAGACTCAAAAGGTACACAGCATTTTTCTCAATCATAATGAGTATCTCTTTTCTTTACCCTGTACCCAACATAATGGTAAAATCCTGGCAGCACTATACACAAAGACAGTCTTTGAAATTTTATTTTTTTATTTTCTGTCTCAAAAACATAACTTATTACTGCTCATTGGAAGGAGTCCATTGAGCTTGTTCCACTGAGGTCTCATATGCTATGTTTTTGAGACAAAAAAATTAAATTTTTTAGATATTCATGTATTTTTTGCAAGTGTCATCTACAATTTGGTTTTGGTAAAGAGTGAACCCTTTACCTAACAATCATTTGTATCCAACCAGCAATATACACAAAAAATTACCATTTAAATTCTAGTATTTTTTCAATTTTTTCCCTGAAATACATTGCTTTTAACCCCTCAATGGAACAATTTCATTTTGCTCTTACCAATGAGGGGTCATAAGCTATGTTTATTAGACAAAAGTGAACATTTTCATTCATTCATTCATTCATTCAAAGAATGTAACAAATATCTACACAAGCTGGTCAGCTGGTCAGTCTTGTGTGGGTTCAAAAAGTCACAAGCTATATTTTGAAACAGAAAAATACCTTCCTGTAATTCAAAACTGGATGTTAATACTGTTCACATAAAGCTGCATATTTCAATGAATGACAGAAATTGTATTGTTCACTTTCAAAACATAAGTTGATGACCCCCTCACTTGAAAAAACTTCATCCCAGAGAGGAGGGAAAAGTAACATTTACGAAGAAAACATCCAGAAAAACAAAATTTGAATTGTGATTTTTGGTAGATTCATTATGTAGAGGGTTAAAGAAAAGTACTCATTTTACATGATTATATATTTGTATCATATATAGTGCGTTCCACTTAAATGGATATTGTCAGATGGACAACCCTTCTTAATTGCAAAAATTTTCAAACATCAAACCATTTACAATTCCTTAGAACAAAATTGTGCTGTTTATTTGCATATGGATTATAGAGTAAATCCCTGTTATTTGAATTTAAAAAAATTGTGATTTTTCGAGAAAATATTACCAACAACCCACAAATTAGAGATGTATTCACCTCAATCCTTCCAATATAAGCATTTATTCTGTTACAGTGGAACCCTGTTAGCTGAATGGCCACTTTGCCAATGAAAATTATTCAATTAACATGAGTATTTAATTAACAGGGATTATGCCATTTTTCTGTATGCAATAGATAAACTTAGCATTTATTCTATTATATCTTGTCTTGACAGAGCTCCATGAGCTCTGTCAAACAAGATATAATAGATTAAATGCCTGTAATGGATGTACTGAGGCCAAGTAGGTCTGTAAACAAAGGAAAACTGGGGAGAGTCAGGGTAATTTCTCGACAGATTACAAGATTTTTTATTCAATTAACAGGAGTTTACTCTGTAACCTATATTCAATTAACAGGTCAAATTTGTACTGGAGGTATGGTACAGGTTTTGTGTTAGGAAGTTAAAAAGTTTATAGTAATTTATATATTTTTTATACTTACCAATGACCCAGACATAGCTGGTGCTAATTCTCAAAAATCTAGGGTCAAACACAAATTTTGCCCCCCCAATCCCCAAAATTTGCATCTAAAACCGAAAAAATCATGTCCTAAATGGTCCTCCATACTTTTCCTCCACTGCGCATGCGCAGTGTCAAGGAGGTCTCGAAATTGGCGCCAATTATCATTCTTACAAGCAGTGCCTGGTCAGCGCTATGTACTCAGCGGGGAGGTATGAGTTCCCAACTCCTGGGAGGGCCATCCCCGTCTGGGTCATTGGTAAGTATAAAAAATATATAAATTACTATAAATTTTTTAACAATTTTATACTGTACCAATGACCAGACATAGCTGAATAGTAAAAATAGGCCGATGAAATCGTCAGATGTGAACCCATACGTGCAACTAGTAGAAAGCTGTATGATGGAGGGCCACCATGGATGCCGACATTATGTACACCATACAAGGTATGGGTACATATAGAAATGGATTGGAGGAGTGTCTAATTTGATGGATAAAGGGTTAATATCTCCGGATCAAATTATCAGATTTACATAAAAAACTATACAGCACAGCACATCAGAAACTTGAATAAATATATAAAGTAACATGACAATCGGATTGATATTTTTTGAGTTATCTCATGCCAAAGGGATTGGAGGAATTTTCAATTTGAAGGATAAAGGGTTAATATCTCTGGATCAAATTATCAGATTTACACCAAAAAGTATACAGCTCGGCACATCAGTAACCTGAACACAAATATAAAGTAACTTGACAATCCAAGCAATATTTTTCAAGTTATCGAATGCCAAAGGGATTGGAGGAATTTTCAATTTGAAGGATAAAGGGTTAATATCTCAGGATTAAATTATCAGATTTACACCAAAAACTATACAGCTCGGCACATCAGTAACCTGAACACAAATATAAAGTAACCTGACAATTCAAGTAATATTTTTCAAGTTATCGTATGCCAAAAGGATTGGAGAAATTTTCAATTTGAAGGATAAAGGGTTAATATCTCAGGATTAAAATATCAGATTTACACCAAAAACTATACAGCTCGGCACATCAGTAACCTGAACACAAATGTAAAGTAACTAGACAATCCAAGCAATATTTTTCAAGTTATCAAAAGCCAAAAGGGATTGGAGGAATTTTCAATTTGAAGGATAAAGGGTTAATATCTCAGGATCAAATTATCCGATTTACACCAAAAACTATACAGCTCGGCACATCAGTAACCTGAACACAAATATAAAGTAACTTGACAATCCAAGTAATATTTTTCAAGTTATCTAATGCCAAAGGGATTGGAGGAATTTTCAATTTGAAGGAAAAAGGGTAATATCTCAGGATTAAATTATCAGATTTACACCAAAAACTATACAGCTCGGCACATCAGTAACCTGAACAAAAATATAAAATAACTTGACAATCCAAGCAATATTTTTCAAGTTATCGAATGCCAAAGGGATTGGAGAAATTTTCAATTTGAAGGATAAAGGGTTAATATCTCAGGATCAAAATACCAGATTTACACCAAATACTATACAGCTTGGCACATTAGTAACCTGAACACAAATATAAAGTAACTTGACAATCCAAGCAATGTTTTTCAAGTTATCGAATGCCAAAGGGATTGGAGGAATTTTCAATTTGAAGGATAAAGGGTTAATATCTCAGGATCAAATTATCCGATTTACACCAAAAACTATACAGCTCGGCACATCAGTAACCTGAACACAAATATAAAGTAACTTGACAATCCAAGCAATATTTTTCAAGTTATCGAATGCCAAAGAAATGGATACGGATGCCGACGGACAGACGGATGGATGGACAGACGGACGGATGGACAAAGGATGGACGAACGACGGATGGTCACCCCGGATGCCGGCATTATGTGTACCATACATAGTATGGGTACACATAAAAAGGCTGGAGGGCCGAGGACATAGAGGAAAATCCAATAAGCTCAGCTATATATAATAGAGTCATCCCCTCGAGAAGAAAAGGAGTATTAGGCTTTACATGTATCTTTCTTATTTATAATAAATTAGAAAGGCAAAACACCCTCCATAATTGAGCATAATAACATTCATGTTCTTTATTAACATCCAGTATAACCCTTTATACTAATTATTTTTAAAGTAAGCCAATAAATAAAGTTAGTCCAGAGAATTGAGACTCTTTATACTCTTTAAAAGTGTCCGAGGATTGTATATTAACGCCCGTTTGACACGTGACATATACAAATGCTTCACACCGAGCTACACTTTAAAAATATGACATGAATGAATTTTAAACATTAACTTTACACTTTAAAACCATCCCGGTAACGACTCAGAATTACTGACTCTGGAGGAGGTATCCCCTTGCTTTTCACTATAAAGCAGGTGACCTAAGGGAACACCCTCCCTCCGCCTTCCCCTTGCCCTGGGTCAAATAGCCCAGAGCGAAGAGGGCAGCAGGACAGAGTCACTGCTGGAACAGAAAGCCTGCATAACTATAGTTGCAACTGTTTAGTGGACGACATTCTGAGCAACAGATAACGTACCTAAACAATGCAGGTCTCCAGAAAAGGACTCAATATTTCTGAGATAAAAATTTGTGAATGTGGATGACTGAGACCAATATGCAGCATTCATTAAATCTGTAATAGCAACACTATTTGCGTAAGCCCAAGATGTAGACTGAGCTCTTACTTCATGAGCCGAAATCTTAAGCCCAGACTGCTAAGTTGAAGATAGATTATCATAAGCAGTACGGATAGTTAACTGAATCCATCCAGCAATAGAATGGACCGTAATGTCCTTTCTATTAGGCATCAGAGACAGAAAGAAGCGTTTTCGTCCCTTTCTGATAAACTGAGATCTTCGTTTATAAATACGTAAAGCTCTAACCGGACAGAGTAAAGGCCTATGCCCATCTGAAGACGGAAGGGCCTTAATAACAATAGGTTCGGATATTTATTAGGAGCCTGATTTTTAGCCAAAAATCCAACATTAGTAGTAAAGGTAATAGTGTTCCCGACACTACGATAGTGAGAATTGTCCACAGATAGTGCATGAAGCTCACTGACTCTTCTAGCAGAAGAGAAAGCTAAGAGAAATGCTGTCTTATAAGACAAGAATTTGAAATCTACTGTCTCAAGAGGCTCAAATGGCTTTTCTTTTAGTTTAAGAAGAACCCAAGCTAAATTCCATTTAGGAATTAATCTAAGGGTTCTAGGTCTATTTATCGAGAAGTTTCTAAATAATTTAGATAAAGAGACATTAGATCCAATTTGTAAACTATCATGGTGTGCATAGGTATCAGATAACATAGACCAATAACCTTTAATAGTAACAGGCTGCAGTTTGATCTCGTCAAATAAGTATACTAAAAAGTTTGCAATGTCTGGTATGGAGGGATCAAAAATATCAACAGAATGATCCCTACACCAACGACGAAAGACCTTTCACTTAGCCGCATAGTTTAGTGAAGAGGAGGTCCTCCTACAGTTAGAAATCGCGTCCACTGCTCATCCTGTAAAATGCTTGCCGTGCAAGAAGGACCGCACAACGGAAATACGTGAAGGTTGAGATCTTGCAGGTTGTGATGTAGTTGACACGATTTCCCCTGCGAAAGAAGATCCTCTCGTGGAGGAAGTTTTCGCGGTAAGTCCCACAGCAGACACCTGAGTAGATTTATCCACGGTCTCTGTGGAGACAGAGATGCTACCAACAGAATTTTGCATTGAGATTGTTTTATCTTTAGCAATATCTGCTGAATCAATGGCACTGAAGGATATGCATATCCTATCATTCCGTCCCACGAAAATGGCTTTTCTTTTAGTTTAAGAAGAACCCAAGCTAAATTCCATTTAGGAATTAATCTAAGGGTTCTAGGTCTATTTATCGAGAAGTTTCTAAATAATTTAGATAAAGAGACATTAGATCCAATTTGTAAACTATCATGGTGTGCATAGGTATCAGATAACATAGACCAATAACCTTTAATAGTAACAGGCTGCAGTTTGATCTCGTCAAATAAGTATACTAAAAAGTTTGCAATGTCTGGTATGGAGGGATCAAAAATATCAACAGAATGATCCCTACACCAACGACGAAAGACCTTTCACTTAGCCGCATAGTTTAGTGAAGAGGAGGTCCTCCTACAGTTAGAAATCGCGTCCACTGCTCATCCTGTAAAATGCTTGCCGTGCAAGAAGGACCGCACAACGGAAATACGTGAAGGTTGAGATCTTGCAGGTTGTGATGTAGTTGACACGATTTCCCCTGCGAAAGAAGATCCTCTCGTGGAGGAAGTTTTCGCGGTAAGTCCCACAGCAGACACCTGAGTAGATTTATCCACGGTCTCTGTGGAGACAGAGATGCTACCAACAGAATTTTGCATTGAGATTGTTTTATCTTTAGCAATATCTGCTGAATCAATGGCACTGAAGGATATGCATATCCTATCATTCCGTCCCACGAGATCGATAGAGCGTCTACTGCATATGCTCACGGATCCGGACATGGAGACACATACGTCTGCAACTGATTGTTGAGTTGTGTCGCAAATAAGTCTATCATTGGCCGCTCCCATTGTTAGCAAATCTGATTGAATACCTGTTTGCTGTGAGTCCATTCTGACGGCAACAAGCGACCCTTCCGTGAAAGGGAGTCTGCTAATACATTCAGACGACCCGGAATATGAAGGACCGAAAGTAGAACTTGGTGTTCTAGAACAAACAGAAGGATTCTTTCCGTTAAATTGAATAATGGAACGGAATGAGTGCCTCCCTGGTTCAGAATATACGCTACTACTGTCGTATTGTCGGACAGGATTTGGACATGTGCTTTCTGAATAATGTTCATCCAATGACGTAGAGCAAGCCAAATTGACATCATTTCCTTGATGTTTATGTGCTTGCCTAGGAACTGCGGATCCCAAAGACCCTGGCACTTCGAATCCGTTGGGATCAATGTTGCACCCCAACCTGTTTGACTGGCATCCGTCATAATCGTAAAACTCGGATCCGGCAACTGCAGTGGGACACCCTGAGTCAACCACTGAATGTTTGCCCAAGTCTGAATCTCTTGTTTCACTTGATTTGACAAGAGAACGTCTATATCGAGTGAAAGAATACACTCCAATTTTGAGTCAAGAAAACTTGGAGAGGACGGAATGAGATCCGCAGCGGCTCTGCACAGACCTATCAGTCTCATGAACTCTCTCGCTGTGACTTTGTCTGAGTGAAGACAATAGCGAGTGTAACAACTGATTAATTTCGCTCTGGTTAACGGCAGACGAACGAGATTGTTGTGCGTCTCGAAGCTCATTCCCATATGAGTGAATGACTTGGATGGCACCAGATCCGACTTCTCCTCGTTTATTATAAAACCGAGACGTCGGAGTAATAGAAGCAGATTCTGCACATCGTTCTGAAGCGTTAACTCGTTGCCGTACCTCTGAAGAATGTCGTTCAGGTAGGCTGACGTTACCGCAGACGAATGAGCTCGGAAATATATCATTACCGAGTTCATTATTCGAGTGAAAGCCCAGGGCGTTAGGTTCAAACCGAAGCACATTGCTCGGAACTGATATACAACTCCTAGGACTGCGAAGCGTAGATACTTTCTGAATGTCGGATGTACCATGACGTGAAAGTACGCATCCTTGAGATCTATGCTTGTAGCATAGTCGTTCACCCGAATACTCGCTCTGACTGATCGAATTGTCTCCATATAGAACTTAGGAGCGACGATCAGCTTGTTTATCCAGCTCAGATCTATGACTGGATGGAACGAGCTGTCTGGTTTCGGAACCAGAAACAGATGGCTGTAGAAACCCGGTGATTCCTGGTCTTCTACGACCTCTACCGTGTTCTTCTTCAGAAGAGACTGTACTTCTGATAAAAGAGCGTCTCTTTTCTGCGGATTCGACGGAAGCTGAGTCCATTTTGGACTTCGAGTTAATGGAGGCTTTCGTTTGAAGGATATTCTTAGTCCTTCTGAAATTACCCCTCGAACCCAGGGGTCGTCCATAATTGATGCCCACTCGTTTATAAAACTTGATAATCTTCCGCCTACCGGAACACGATAGAGGTTCAAACCATCACCTCCTGGACTGCGAGGCTTGCGGAAGGAGAAACTACGTCCTCCATGACCCGAACCTCGCCCCGTCGACCTAGGGACGTCTGACCGGTAATCTCGGCCAGAAGAACGTCCCCCACGAGAGTCGCTGCCTTGACGGTCTCTAGAATAAGACCTAGAGGACGCATAGGAACCTCTATAGGAACTTCTCTTGGGTGTACTTGTCCCAGAAGTGCCTGTCTTACTCTTTTCTGCTGTATCCGGCTTTTTGGAAGCGGATTTGAAAAGCAGAGAATCCGAAGATTTCTTAGTTATCTTATCATAGATTGCTGAAAGCTTGCCGTCGAAGAGAAGCTCTCCGGAGACCGAAGCGACTCTGAGAGAGTTCTTCACCTTACCATCCACGCGCGTGGATGTAGCTAGGGCTGCGTCACGTCTAACCAACTCCAGGTTTGCCACTGAAAGGGCGGAGTTATACGTGGAATAAGCTACTGCCCTTGAAAGAAGTCTTAATGAGGATTGTATATCCTGGAATTCTTTCCCTCGAAGACGTTATGATAACGCCTTAGTAAGGTGATCTGCGTATGATAAGGCGTCTAAGTTAACGCTGTTAGACATTATTGTCGTTTCCAACGTCGTGGTTGGAATTGACATAGACGACGGTATAGACAATTCCAAGTCTTCAGCCTCGTCGTCTAGATGCAGAGGAACTCTCGGTATGCCCTGTCCTGCCGTTTCGAATTTATTCCTTGAATTGATGAAAGGCAGATTTAGGGCATTTGCGGATAAGAAACCAGACTTGCCCGTTTTGGTAGCAAGCTTATAAATAGCGTCGTTCAATAATTCAAATGTTCTTGTGACCTTATTGGACTGTGTCGGAAACTCAGGGACGATGTCCCTGAACCGATCAAAAAATTCTATGTCCAATGACGCTATCAGTCTCTTATCCGGCATCACAGCATTCTGGTCCGACGGAACAACCTCTGGAAGGTAATGCCGGATAAAATCTACGGCAGCTTTATGTTGTTCCGAAAGGGAAAGCTCCAAATCCTTTGAATCCCTTTCGCTATCCTGTCGGACCCTATGAAGTTCTCGGTCGTCCGTACCCGATGCTTCGGCGGAGTGTACCGACCCAGCGTCGTCGGATAATTCCTGATCCGACAGAGATTCTGTCATTTGCTGGGATGCTGCGATAAGTTGTGCTATTTGGGATAGCACGTCCATCACTGAGGCCTGTGGAGTAGCGGTCTTACGTTGCTTTGCTGCTGGAAGCTCCGAGTACGTTGACTCCTGCATACTTCTTTTATGCGAACGTCCGGAGTCTACAGGCCTCGTGTCCCTGGCTACCGGATGGCGTGACCTGGTCGCCGTGGAATCCCTGATCGGCAAAGCTGGCTGGATATCCGTGGTCACGTAGCCAAGGTGCGGTCGTGTGCGCTGCCGTGAGGATGAGGAAGCCTTATCGACAGTCTCTCCGGACTGTCTATATAACGGAGCGTCCCGAGCGGCGGACGTATGCTCCGAATGCAAAACGTTTTGTACCACAACATCTGGTCCCAGATGTTGTTGTACGAGAGAGGGACATCTCTCGCTCGCAGCCCAGATGGACCTGGACGAGCTAGGAACTGGACTACTAGGCTTCCTCCGTTCTCTCCTCTGATCCGTCGTCACTGGGTGTGCACTTTGTCTTATTATAGTGCTCGCATCACCCAAATCTCCTTCCTGGACCGCAACGGACGAACCCGGCTGCCGAGCCATTCGATGAATGGTCGCTACACCGGGCGAGCTAGCGGACGCCAATGCCGTCGATCCTACTAGGGACCTCTTAGGCAATTGACGTATTTCCATGAGCACTTTTGCCGCTAGCTCTTCATTTAACTGTGACGACGGAGGCACACTTTTGGAAGACATCACGGAAACATCACCCTGTTCTTGATCCTCTGAAATAGAGATTGATAAACTAGAGTGACCCTGTGGAGAAAGGACCGGCATGGCCTTTTCCCCGCTAACAACATACCGTGACACACGTTTCCAATGTTTGTCATCCCAATTGACACATACTGAACAGGAGTTACTGCGAGTACACTGACTACAATTAATACAATGATTATGAAAGTCAGAGGAAGATTTCCTCTTATTACAATTTGAACAATATCCTTTCATTGTGAAAAGAACACAAAAAGTCCTACTACTCGCACCAACCCCTGAAAACAAAGATACATAATAACATGATCCATTAATATAGAACAAATAATTGAAATCAAAAAATTGTTTTGAAAAAATAGTTTTTTCAGAAAAGCCCAAGTTTCTGAAAGTAACGTTGAGCCCCAATGCATCAGAAAAAGCCCAAGTGTGGACAAAATTTTTTAATATATTACAAAAAAAATTAATGCAACACTTACGTATAATAATAATGTATCTTGTTATGATTAAGCTAATACAAAGACAAGAAAATCCCTCTCAACAGAAACCGCTGTCAATGTAAACAAGAAGTGTATAAACACCAGAAACATGACTCCAGGCACTGATAACCATGGCCCGAAATCAGTTACCAATAACACACTATCTGATGCAAAACAGAGACTTCCAGGGAAGAAACTGCAGAACATCAGATGGTAGATGCAGTACACTACGCCTAAACACCCATGGGTGAGGACGTAAATATGGGGAAAAGAACAGAATTCATTCTGTTACCCAGCTAAAACTCTCAAGAAATTTTAGTAATAATATTACAGAAAATATGCCAAAAGCATGCGAGAATAGCAAGGGGGGACTTAAAGGAAAGGGAGAGATGAAACACTGAACAGGCAGTGTAACTTTATAGCAAGAATGACAACAACAGGCCCATGCCTCGAAATTAGGCAACATAACATAATTTCGTAAAAAGATTTTAAGTTACAGCCCTGATTATTTCCTGCCACTCATTTTTCCTCTCCTCCTTCTATTTCCTCTTTAGATCCACCATTTCTCTAATATTTATGTGTCTGGCATCATTTAAACTGAGATTTACAAGCACAAATATCAGTCAGATGTGAACTGATGAAGGGCCAAACAAAGAATGATAATTGGCGTCAATTTCGAGACCTCCTTGACACTGCGCATGCGCAGTGGAGGAAAAGTATGGAGGACCATTTAGGACATGATTTTTTCGGTTTAAGATGCAAATTTGGGGGATTGGGGGGCAAAATTTGTGTTTGGCCCTAGATTTTTGAGAATTAGCACCAGCTATGTCTGGGTCATTGGTACAGTATAAAAATATTATATTCAATTAACAGGGTTATTCAGTTAAGATATATCCAATTAAGTGGGTTCCATTGTATATCTTATTTGACAGAACTCAGAGCGCTCTGTTAAACAAGATATAACAGAATAAATACTCAATCTGTCCCCAGAAGAAAGCAAAATTACCCAATTCTAGTTAATTAAAAATTCCTATTAATTAAATATTTTTTACTAGTAAAGTGGCCATTCAAATAACAGGGTTCGACTGCAGTAGAATGTCAATGACATTAATGTATATCTTTTGCCAATAATTTGCTTCCACTAAACCTGTGATAAAACCTGGAGTGCACATTGACCTATTAATGAAATGGCTGCATCCTCCCATGTAATTTACAAATTAAGCAGTTGAAAAAATCATTCTTCAAAACATTTCCCAAATCATATCATGTGACCCCCTCATTGGAATTTGCAGGGTTCTTTTTTATTACTCACAAAACCAGAGGCTCAAGTGAGCCTAAAACGCTCACCTGGCTTAAATTGTCAAAAGAGATGAGTATATCAGTAAGTGATCAGCAGCAAAAGCAATATTTTGATTGGCTATGACACAACCAAAGGCAACTTTTTTGGCCATTCATTTCTGCTGGTCCTAGGAAAGCTTCCTAGCAAGCTCTGTTCTGTGAAGCATTAAAACACAACAACCCGAACAAAATTTTTGTTTTGTTTTCAACTACTGTGGTTTTCTCTGACCCCCCCCCCCCCCAAAAAAAAAAAAACATATCCCCCCCCCCCCCCAAAAAAAAAAAACAAAAAAAACATCAAAAAACATGTCACTCGATGTGAACAAACTTGAATTTGACACCCCTGGAGATGCTACCTACCAAATATGAAAGGATTCTCACTGGTGGACCTGAAGAAGAATTTTCAAGAAATTTTCTCATATTGCACTGAGTTAAACTTTGGGCTTCAATAAAAAGCCCAAATATTAACTCAGGGACCTGATTTGAACAACCTTCAATAAAACCCTCCCAGAAGTGTTGTACACCAAATATCAAAAGAATCTGACTGCTGGATTTGAAGGAGATGATTTTAAATGATAATTCCCCATATTGCACTAAGTAAATATTTGGGCTCCCTTGGGGAACCCAAATATTAACCCAGTAACTTGATTTGAACAAATTTGAATCTTACACCTCTAGAGGTGTCACATTCTAAATATGAAAGGATTCTCACCAGTGGGTCTGAAAAAGAAGATTTAAAAATTTTTTCTCCTTTTGCACCAAGTTAAAATATGGGCTCCAATAAAGAGCCCAAATATTCATCCAGGGATCCCATTTGAACAAACTTTAATCTAACCCCCCAGAGATGCTGCATACCAAATATCAAAAGAATCTGACTCGTGGATCTGAAGAAGAAGATTTTTAAAGATTATTCCTCATATTGCACCAAGTTAATATTCAGGCTCCCACAGGAGCCCAAATATTAACCCAGGGACTCGATTTGAACAAATTCGAATCTTACACCTCTAGAGATGTCACATACCAAATATGAAAGGATTCTCACTAGCAAGTCTGAAAAAGAAGATTTTTTAAATGTTCTCATATTGCACTAAGTTAAAATTTGGGCTCCAATAAAGAGCTCAAATATTCATCCAGGGATCCCATTTGAACAAACTTGAATCTAGCCCCCCTAAAGATGCTGCATACCAAATATCAAAAGAATCTGACTGGTGGATCTGAAGAAGAAGATTTTTAAAGAATATCCCCCATATTGCACCAAGTCAATAATAGGGCTCCCACAGGAAGCACAAATATTAACCTAGGGACTCAATTTGAACAAATTCAAATTTTACACCTCTAGAGATGCCACATACTAATATGAAAGGATTCCCACTAGTGGGTCTGAAAAAGAAGATTTTTTACGAAATTTTCTCATATTGCACTAAGTTAAAATTTGGGCTCCAACAAAGAGCCCAAAATATTCACCCAGGAATCCCATTTGAACAAACTTGAATCTAACCCCCCTAGAGATGTTGTATACCAAGTATCAAAAGAATCTGACTGTTTGATCTGAAGAAGAAGATTTTTAAAGCTTATTCCCCACAGCGACCTAAGTTCATTATTTGGGCTCCTGTGTTGAGCCCAAATATGAACAGAGAGGCGCGATTTGAACACATTTGTATTTGACTATCCTATGTATGCTGTATACCAAATATCAAAAGATTCTGCTCAGTAGTTCTGAAGAAATTTTTTTTTCACGTTTTGCAAATATGCTGACTCAGCATTGTTTCAAACGCCCCCTACAGAACACCCTGACACAACTGATGGCCATTTTTTTTTTAATCCATTCTACTGGTCAAAAGGATGCCCTCATACCAAATAACAGTTCTCTGTTCCATGTAGTTTGGGAAATATGGGCATTTGCATTTTTTTCTATTTTTAGCCCTTGCGGTACCTACAGGGCAACGAAAAAAATTTTTTCGGCCATCAATCAAGTACTTTGGACCCACTTATACTACATACCAATTTGGTTCAAATCGGCCCATCAGTTCTTGAAATAGAAATTTTGGGCAGAGCCCAAAATGGGTATGTGCCCACATAGAGCCCAAATATTGATCTACCAACTTCCTTTGAACAAACTTTAAATCTTCAACACCAAAGAGTGTTCCATACCATATATCAAGGCAATCTCTCTGGTGCTTCATGAGAAGAAGATTTTTAAAGATTTTTAGGCTTTGGCATCATTGACCAGAGCCCGAAGAAGGCAGTCGCTTTATTTGAACAAAATAGAAAGGGTATACTCAGGGATGGTTTGTGCAATATAAGTTTGAATTTGGCTGAATGGCTGTAAAGAAGAAGACAAGTTTGCAAAATTTAACGGACGACGGACACCAAGTGATGGCAATAGCTCACACTGACTAGCAGTCAGGTTGAGCTAAAAACATTCTTGAACAACTGAACATTTCAGTTTTCAAATTTTGCCTTAAGAATATTTATGACCATTCCAATACGGAATCAGAAGCTATGTTTTCAAGACAGAAACTGAAAAATAATAAAATTTAAATAGCAATTTTTGTGGAATAGCTCTGCTGAATATGGCAAATATGTTAGGGGGTTAAGTTACTCATGAACGAAAATTTGTTCCATGTGTTTCAGTCTTGGAAACCTGATTATTTTGGAAAATTATATATCAGTGAACAATTGTGTTATATTTAAATTTTTCCACACCATATTCTGAAATCTTCACAGAAATTAAAAATAGATCATTCTGTTTTAAATAGTATTATTACTGAAAACTACCATTCGGAAACTCAGTTTTGCTGAAAAGGGATAAGGGATGGTGTTAGGTAAATAAAGGCTAACTGTTCAGTTCAGATCATACTATCTCAGCTCATTCCTGGACATTGTTTCATTAGAAGTACAAAATTAATTTTAAATTTTCATACCCGACCTCCCCAAAAAATCAGCTCTTTACAAAAATCTATGTTGCCACCTGTTGCCATTATCTTTTTCCATCATACTATCAACAGTTCTAGTTAATTAGTAGAGATATACATTATTTTAATTATCAGAAACATTAATTGTTTTTTTATGATTTTGTAATAAAACCAAACTATATTAACACAATATAGTTTGCTTACAACTAAAAAAAAATAAAAGGAAATAAAAAAAAATATGAGAATATTATCATATGGGCTTCTGGCACTACTGAACCAGTTAAAATACGATACTAAACCAGTTAAAAATATGATCTTTTATCACAGATTCTCATGTTGAAAAGTATGTCATAAATTGTTGACAGAGCATTCAATATCATTGAATACCATCTGAAGAAAATAGAAAATAAAAACTCTCCTCTCATCATTTTTTCTTCAAAATACACATGAGAAAATAGGAATTTATTTTATATGGACTAAACTGTTGTTTGTTTTGTTTTATTGGAGTTTAATGACACTTTTGACGGCCTGGGTCACCTCATGTCAGACAGTTTTGTGAGTGGAGGAAGCCGGAGAACCCTGAGAGAATCACCGAGCTGCGACAAGCACCCGTTAAACTGTTGTTACATGACACACCGATAGAAGGGCTGAGAGAGATTTTTTGAACAGCATATCATGCATTACTGAACCTGCTGCAAAATTACCCACAGCACTGATGGCCATTTTTTAAAAATCCATTCTACTGGTCAAAAGGATGCCTCATACCAAATAACAGTTCTCTGTTCCATGTAGTTTGGGAAATATGGGCATTTGCATTTTTTTTCTATTTTTAGCCCTTGGGGGTACCCACAGGGCAACGAAAAAAATTTTTTCGGCCATCAATCAAGTACTTTGGACCCACTTATACTACATACCAATTTGGTTCAAATCGACCCATCAGTTCTTGAAATAGAAATTTTGGGCAGAGCCCAAAATGGGTATGTGCCCACATAGAGCCCAAATGGAATCAAACCTGAAAATAAACAAACTGTCATCTGCAGAATGAGGTCCCCAAAGGGTGAATCTGGTGATGCTACCCTGCTGTGCAGGGTAGCATCACCAAATTTACCCACTGTGACCCCCAATCTGAATCAAGGTCTCAAACCTAGACAGAAAGAGGTACCCAGAAGATAAATTGGCCCACCGTAAGGGATAGCATCAGCAAATTCCCCCTCTGGGGACCTCATTCTGCACATGACAAGATTGCTTATTTTCAGGCTTAAATGGAATGATGTATGAAATCTCAGCTAGAAGGATTATTAACACCCTTTAGCTAACACATGAGAATTCTTGATTAACTAAAAAGTTTTAATTTTTATCTTTTCAAACATGGAAACATGAGAATTCTTGATTAACTAAAAAGTTTAATTTTTATCTTTTCAAAACATGGCTTATGGACCCCCCCACCCCCTCTCTCTCTGAAGGAGCTCATCAAGTTCATTCCAATGAGGGATCAAAAGCTGTGTTTTGGAGGCAATAAATGATAAAATAATATCTGACTAAATGGAGATTTTTGGGGGCCAGATATGGCCACTAATTTGATTCACTGAGTACTATTCACCCTTGACAGCTCTGCCTGTCATCGTTTGTTCCTTTCTGTGTCTTCAATCAGGCCTTGTAATCGGTTTCTTGCTTTCTTATTTAAATGATCCACGGTGTTTATAAGCGACATGAGTTGTTTTCGTTGAGTATTCCTGCAAAAAAATATTTTTAAAAATGTATTAAGTCCACTAAAACAAATGCACAAGACATTTTATCATTAATTCCAACTTAAAAATGCTAAAAATGTTTGAATATTCACTGAGAATGAAGCTCAACTAAGAAGAAGAATATATATATACCAAACATGATTCTCTTGTAGTGATTGCTTCAAAAACTTATTGCACAGAAATTACATTTTTTTATCAGTTCAAAATCCTACAAAGAATATATAAGGCTATTAAACAACATTTCTTGTTTTTCAGACAATTGTTCATGACTTTTCTGATGGGGGGGGGGGGGGGGGGGGGGGGGGGGGGGGGGGGGGGGGGGGGGGCATTCCTCAATACATTGGAACAAAATAATTATTCAAGAACACTGACATGCTAAACAATGTCCCCCCCTTACTGGTAAGATAGTGTCTTTAACAAAATGGAAAATTCTAATAATTTCTGTATTTATCAAACCTATCAGTGGCACAGGCATGCTGGCACTCTCAGGCCAAACACTTAATTTTGAACCCCCCCACCCCCCCCCCCCCCCCCCCAAAAAAAAAACAAAACAAAAAAAAACAAAAACAATTAAGCCAAAACAATAAAAAACAAATAAAGTCTTGTATAGTCCTTCATATATAGCATCTGTGCATGTGCAGAGCCATAGAAGTGTCCTCTTTGTGATGCCTGCTGAGTGTAAATAGTTCTGTGTGGGGAGGTGGGAGCGAATAATTCACAGGAGAGCACTTCCTGTCTGGGCCAGTGGTAGGTATGATAAATACAGAAATTATTATTACATCCTCTTTCCTCCGTATGAAATCTGCGTCCAGAGACAACAGCGGTTTCTCTCTAGTAGTCGCAGCTTGCTGATCAGGTGGAACAAAGTCAGGATAATACTGATGAATAAAATTCATCGCTACCATATGCTGTTCCCGAAAGGGAAGGGTAATCCTCTTCCTTGTCCCTTTCATGATCCGACTGATTCAGCTGTGACGTTCGGTCCATCGCATCTGCGTGTGCAGATGACTGGACCGACCCAGCACCGTCCGACAGCTCACCACCGGAGTCTGCGAAAGGCTGCTCTTGCACTTGCTAGGGTGCTGCGATTAGCTGCGCAATCTGTGACAGCAAGTCCGTTACCGAGGCTTGAGGAGCAGCAGTTTTCTGTTTTTTCACCGCTTGCTGCTCCTGAGAAGAAGATCTGGAGGAAGATTTTTTCTCTGCATGTCCCAATGAACAAAGCCTTGGATAGCTAGCTACTGGATGGTCCGACTTCATGGGCGAAGACTGGCTCCGTCTTCGTGCAGCTGGCTGGATATCAAAAGTCGGGTAGCTAGCATGCTTTTCTAACATGGCAGAGAAAGCCTTGACTGTAGCCGGGCAAGGGCATCCCGATAGAGCCTGAGTGTGAACAAAATCCAAATTTTTTGAGCTACACTACCGGAATCATAATCAATGTATCCTACAGTAATCCAACAGTAATATAATATTAAATACTACATATATTTGAGGACATTGCCAATGTAAACAACGTCAAAGGAAAAAACCGGAAACAAGACATCAGGCACACAAAAAGGCCCCAAATCAGTAACCAATTTAAATGCTACCAGTTGCAAAGCTAGATCTTCATGCGAAGAAAAAATGATACATCAGATGGAAGATGCAAGACCAAAACGATCTAACACCCTTAGGGTGAGGACGTAACCATGGGGATAAACAGAATAAAAATTCTGTAATACACGTTAAACTCCCAAGAAATTTAACAAGAGGCCCCAGGGGGCCTTGACTTGACTTGACTAAGCTGCATATGCCCCTCCTTAGAAAAGCATATACCAACTAGATGAAGCAGTTGTGCCCACACATTACACAGGATTTTCCTTCTATTTCCAGTTCCTGGACCGGCCCCCAAATTTTCAGTGTAAAAAAAAAATTTTTTTTGTCTTAAAACTGACCAAAACGCATAAAAAAAAAAAAATTTCTGGATTTTGGTCCAAGATTTCTAAGTCTGGAATAGGACCCCAAATTTTCAGCCTAAATATGAACCCAGGGCCTTGGCTTGAACAAACTTGAATCCTGGACTTTTATGTCCCAAAATTGAGATAATTGCATAAAAAACAGATTTTGTTTTATTTTTGTTCGGCAAGTCCCACCCGGACCCTGTAAAAAAATTTTTTTTTTTGTCTTAAAATTGACCGAAACGCATAAAAAAAAAAATTTCCGTTGGGGCGACGGGAAAAAAAATTGGGGCATAAATTAAGTACTTATGACCCAATAAGCCCTCATATCAAATTTGGTTCAAATCTGCCTCTCGGTTTGGAAAGTTAAAAAATTTATAGTAATTTATATATTTTTTATACTTACCAATGACCCAGACATAGCTGGTGCTAACTCTTAAAATATAGGGCCAAACACAAATTTTGCCCCCCAATCCCCAAAATTTGCATCTAAAACCAAAGAAAACATGTCCTGAAAGGCCCTCCACACTTCGCCCCTACTGCGCATGCGCAGTGTCAAGGACGTTCCGAAATTGGCGCCATTAATCATTCTAATAACCAGTGCCTGGTAAGCGCTATGTACTCAGCGGGGAGGCAAGAGTTTCCCAACTCCTGGGAGGGCCATCCCCGTCTGGGTCATTGGTAAGTATAAAAAATATATAAATTACTATAAATTTTTTAACATTTTTATACTGTACCAATGACCCAGACATAGCTGAATAGTAAAAAGGCTGGAGGGCCAAGGACATAGAGCAAAATGGAATACGCTCAATAAAATAAAATAGAGTCATCCCCTGTAGGGAAAAAGAAGTAATAGGCCTTACATGTATCTTTCTTATTTATGATAAATTAGAAAGATACAACACCTTCCAAAATTGAGCTTCATACATCCATTTACTCTATTAATATCCAATATAATCTTTATACTAATAATTTTTAAAGTAAGCCAAAAAATAAAGTAAGTCTAGAGAATAGAGACTCTTATACTCCTAAAAGTGTCTGAGGATTGCATAATCATGTCCGTTGACATATGCAATATTCAAAAGCTATACTTTAAAAACTAAGACTTGAATGAATTTTAAAAACCTAAACTTCTCACTAAACAACCATCCCAATAACAGCTCAGAATTACTAACTCCGGAGGAGGTATCCCCTTGTTTTCATAGTAAAACAGGTGACCCAAGGGAACACCCTCCCCCCCCCCCCTTTTTCTTGCCCTGGGTCAAATAGCCCAGAGCGAAGAGGGCAGCCGAACGGAGACACTGCCGAAACAGACAGCCTACCTAGCTATAGTAGCAACTGTTAAGTGAATGACATTCTGAGCAGTAGATAATAGACCTAACAATAGAGGCCTCCAGAAATGGACTCGATATTTCAGAGATAAAATTCATGAATGTGGATGGCTGAGTGCAATGAGCGGCCTTCAAAAATCTATAATAGCGACACTATTAATGTAAGCCCAAGAAGTAGAAGAACTCTTACTTCATGAGCCGAAATCTTAAGCACAACTGCTAAGTCAATGATATACCATAAGCAGTACCGATAGTTAATAGAATCCATTAACAATAAAATGGAGCGTAACGTCCTTCTACTAGACATCAAAGACAGAAGAAGCTTACGCCCATAGTAATAAACAGATATCTGTTTATAAATACATAAACTGTACCCGGAAAGAGTAAAGGCCTATGCCCATATGAAGACGGAAGGACCTTAAAATAATAGGTTCCGGATAATAGGAGCCTAACTCTTATGCAACAATCCAACCTAAATAGTAACGGAAGTAGTGATTCCGAAACTACGAAAGTGAAAATCATCCATCGATAGTGCATGAAACTCACTGACTCTACAGTAAAAGAGAAACCAACAGAATTACTGTCTAAAAGGTCAGAATTTGAAAACTACTGTTTCCAGAGGCTCAAATGATTACTTAGCTAAATAAGAACCGAAGTTAAAATCCATATAGGAATTTAATCTAAAGATTCTAAGTCTATTTATCAAAAAGTTACTAACTGACTTAGATAAAGAGACAAAAGACTCAATTGTAAACTATCGTAGAGTGCATAGGTATGAGGTAACATAAACCTATAACCTAAATAATAACAGGCTGCAGTAGATCTTGTGAAACAAGTATACTAAAAAATAGCAATGAGTAGTATGGAGGGATCAACAATATGAACATAATGATCCCTACACCACGACGGAAGAGCCTCCACTTTAGCCGCATAGAATAGCGAAGAAGAGGATCTCCTATAGTAAGAAATCGCGTCCAAAGCTCGTCCAGTACAGTGCTTACAATGCAATACGGACCACACAACGGAATACATGAAGGTTGCGACCTTGCTGGTTGTGATAAAGATGACACGATTTACCCAGTGAAAAAAGATCCTCACATAGAGGAAGATTTCACGTTAAGACCCACAGTAGACAAGAGAGTAAATTACCCATGATCTCTGTGAAGATAGAGATGCTATCAACAGAAATGTATTGTGGTTGTTTATCTTAGCAATACCTGCTGAAACAACAGCGCCGGAGGATACGCGTATCCTATCATTCCGTCCTATAGATCAATAGAGCGTTAACAACATTAGCTCAGAGATCTGGACAAGCCAACACATACATCTGCAATTGATTAGCAAGCTGTGTCATAAATAAATCATCATTGGGCGCTCCCATAGATAGCAAATCTGATTGAATACTTGTTTGTTGAGAGTCCATTCTGACAGCAACAAGCGACCCGTAAGAGAACGGGAGTCCGATAAAACAATCAGACGACCCGGAATATGACGGACCAAAACTGAACTTGGTGTACTATAACCAACAGACGGATTCTTTCCATTAAATTGAATAACGGAAACGAAAGAGTGCCTCCCTGGTTCCGGAGATACGCCACTACTGTCGAATTAAAGGACAGGAATTTGGGCATGCGTTTCTGAATAATGTTCATGCAATGACATAAAGCAAGCCTAAAAAACATTATTCCGCGGAAGAAAACTGATTGCTAAGAGACTGCGGAACCCAAAGACCCTGGCACTTCGAATCCGTAGGGATCAGTATTATATCCCAATCTGTTTGACTGGCAACCGTCATAACAGCCACACTCGGGTCCGGCAACTGCGGTAGCACTCTCTGAGTCAACCACCGAATGTTTGCCCCAGTCTGAATCTCTTGTAACACTAGATAGACAAGAGAACGTGTAAATCGAGCAATTCATGGATTGCCGAAAAGTTGCCGTCGAAGAGAAGCTCCTCCGAGAACGAAGCGACTCTGAGAGAGTTCTTAACCTTACTATCCACGCGTGTGGATGTAGCTAGGGCTGCGTCACGTTTAACCAACTCCAATCAGCCACTGAAGGGCGGAGTTATACGTGAACAAACTACTGCCCTCAAAAGAAATTACATTGAGAATAATATCCCGTAAATCTTTTCTTGAAGACGTAATGATAACGCCTCAGTAAGGCGGATTACGTATGATAAAGCGTCTAAGTTAAGTCTACTATACATAATGCCGTTCCCAACATTGAAATTGGAAAAGACATAAACAGCGAAAAAGAATATATGCAGTCTTTAATCACACCGTCTAGACGCATATGAACTCTTGGTATGCCCTGCTCTGCCAAAATAAACTATTCGTATAAATGATAAAATGGCAGAAATGAGCAACACGGACAAGAAACTAAACTATCATGCTTAGTAGCAGGCTTGTATATATATATATATATAGCGTTGAAAAATAAAACACATGTTGTAATGACAATATTGGACTGCGTCGGTAAGTCAGGGACAATGTCCCTGAACCGATCGAAAAATCCGAGTCCAATGACGCTATAAGTCTCTTATCCAAGATCGCAGCAATGAAGTCCAAAATAACAATCACTGGAAGATAATGCCAGAAGATATGAAAGGCATCTTCCGATACTACTAAAGGGAAAACTCGAAATCTTTCGAATCCCTTTCGCCATCCTGTCGGACCCTATAAAGCGTTCGGCTCGTCCGTACCTGATGCAACCGCGGACCGCCCCGACCCAGCGCCGTCGGATAATTCCTGATTCGACCGAGAAACTGTCAATTGCTGGGATGCTGCGAAACAACTGTGCTAACTCGGATAGCACTTCCGTCACTGAGGCCTGAGGAGAAGCGGTCTTACGATGCATTGCCGCTAGAAGCTCCGTGATCGTTACCCCCGTGCATACTACCAATATGCGAGCGAACGGAGTGTATAGGCCTCGTGTCCCTTGGCTACCGGATGGCGCGACCTATTCGCCGTGGAATCACTGAATGCCGAAACTGATCGGATACTCGAGGTCACGTAGCCAATGTGCGGTCGTGTGCCCTGCTGTGAGGATGAGGAAGCATTAAGGACAGTCTCTCGGACTGTCAATATAACGGAGCGTCCCGACCGACGGACATATGCTCCGAATGTAAAATATCTGAACCACAACATGCGGTCCCCTATGTTGTTGGACGAGAGAGGGACCTCTCTCGCTCACAGCCCGGACAGACCTGGACAAGCCAGGAACCGGACTAACAGGCTTCCTCCGATCTGTCCTCAATCTGCCGTCACTGGGTGAGTACTAAAGTAATTAAAGTGCTCGCATCACCCAAATCTCCTTCCTAGACCGCAACGGACGAACCCGGCAGCCGAACCATTCGATGAATGTACGCTACACCGGGTGAGCTAGCGAATGTCACTCCGTAGGCGATAGACATATTCCATGAGCACTTATTGCCGCTAGCTCTTCATTAACTATGACGACAGAGGCACACTTTTGAAAGACATCTCCATAACTCTTCGAACAAGAAACCAGAAATGCTTGGTTAGCAAGCATAAAATAATAATATATATAGCGTCGTTCAATAATTCGAAAGTTTGTGTGACATTATTGGACTATGTCGGAACTGAGGGACGATGTCCCTGAACCGAACCAAAAATTTCTAAGTCCACCGACGCTATCAGTTTCTTATCCGGCATCGCAGCATTCTGGTCCGACGAAAGAAGCTGTAGAAGACCAAGTCAGATGACATACACAACAGCATATGTTGTTCCGAAAGGGAAAGCTCGAAATCCTCCGAATCCCTTTCGGTATCCCGTCGGACCGGATGAAACTTTCGGACGTCCGTACCCACTTCCGCGGAGCGTCCCGACCCAGCATCGTCGGATAAAATATATGCGACAGATTCAGTTGATGCTGGGATGCTGCGATAAACTGTGCTATTAAGGAAAGCATGTCCGTTCCCGAGGCCTGTGCAGTAGCGGTCTTACGATGCATTGCCGCCGGAAGCTCCGTGTACGTTGACTCCCGCACACTTCCTATGCGAACGTCCGGAGTCTGCAGGCCTCGTGTCCCTGGCTACCGGATGGTGTGACCTGGTCGCCGAAGAATCCTTGATCGGCGAAGCTGGTAATATATCGGCGGTCACGCAGCCAAGGTGCGGTCGTGTGCGCTGACGAGAAGAGGAAGCCTTAGCAGTCTCAGCGGACTGCCTATACAACGGAGCGTCCCGAGCGACGGACGTATGCTCCGCTTGCGACACATTTTGTACCACAACATCTGGGGCCAGATGTTGTTGAACGAGAGAGGGACCTCTCTCGCTTGCCGTCCGGATGGACCGGAACGAGCTATGAACCGGACTAAAAGGCTTCCTCCGTTCTCCCTCCGATCCGCCGTCACTGGGTGTGCATTAGGTTAATTTATAGTGCTCGCATCACCCCAAAATTCCTTCTAGACCGCAACGGACGAACCCGGCTGCCGAACCATTCGGTGAATGGACGCTACACCGGGCGAGCTAGCGGACGTCAAAGGCCGTCGAACCTACTAGGGTCCTCTTAGGCAATTGGCGTATTTACATGAGCACTTTTCCGCTAGCCCTTCATTAATTGTGACGACGGAGGCACACTGTTGGAAGACATCACAGATACATCACCCTAATCTTGATCGTCTGAAATAGAAATTGATAAAGTAGAGTGACCCTGCGGGGAAAGGACCGGAGTGTCCAAATCCCCAATAACATACCGTGACATACGCTTCCCATATTGTCATCGAAATCATACGATACAGAACAGGAGTTAATGCGAGTACACTGACCACATATAGAATGATAATAAAGTCAGAGGAAGACTTCCTCTTAAAACAATTGATCAATATCCTTTCAATGTGAAAAGAAAACAAGTCCTGGTACTCGCACCCCTGGCAATCAAAATACATAATAATAATATGATCCATTAATATAGAAAAAATAATTGAAATCAAAATATTTTGAAAAAATATTTTTTCAGAACAGCCCAAGTTTCTGAAAAGTAACGTTGAGCCCCAATGGATCCCAAGCCTAAGTGTGGACAAAAATTTTAAAAATATTTTAAACAATTTATTCAACACTTACGAACAATAATAATGTATCTAGTTATGATTAAAATAACATAAAGATATTATTTTTTAGAAATCCCCCCCTCACACAGAGGGCTGTTGTAAATGTAAACAATGAGTGTAAAAACACTAAAATAAGACTCCAGGCACCAGGCCCGAAATCAGTTACCAAAAATACACTATCTGATGCAAAACAGAGACTTCCAGGGAAGAAACTGCAGAACATCAGATGGTAGATGCAGAACACAACGCCTAACCACCCGTAGGTGAAGACGTAAACATGGGGAAAGAACAGAATTCATTCTGTTATTCAGCTAAAACTCCCAAGAAAATTTAGTAATAATAATTACAAAAACTATGCCAAAAGCATGGGAGAATAGCAAGGGGGAACTTAAAGGACAGGGAGAGAGGAAAACACTTAAAAAACAGTGTAACTAAATAATCAGAATGACAACAAAATGGCTGCTGCCTCGAAAATAGGTAACTTAACATAATTTCATTAAAAAATTTTAAGTTACAGCCCTGATAATATTCTGTCACACATTTTTTTCCTCTCCTCCTTCTCTATCCTCCTTAGAATCACCATTTCACTAATATTTATGTGTCTGGCATCATTTAAACTGAGATTTATAAGCACAAAGATCAGTCAGATGTTAACTGATGAAGGGCCAAACTTAGAATGATTAATGATTAATGGCGCCAATTTCGGAACGTCCTTGACACTGCGCGATGCGCAGTAGGGGCGAAGTGTGGAGGGCCTTTCAGGACATGTTTTCTTTGGTTTTAGATGCAAATTTTGGGGATTGGGGGGCAAAATTTGTGTTTGGCCCTATATTTTAAGAGTTAGCACCAGCTATGTCTGGGTCATTGGTACAGTATAAAAATATAGAAATTTTGGGAGTGGCAAAAATGCTTGCCCCTCTCATAACGATGGCAAATATAGCCCCTAGAACTTCTCTTGAACAAATCTGAGTCTACACTTCAAAAGGAAGCTGCACACCTAATATCAAGTCTCTGCTACTGCTGGTTCATGAGAAGAAGATTTTTGAATAAGATTTAGGCACACTTTTTGGGCATGGCCTTACCAAGGGGCGAGGCGACTTGATTTGAACAAAATCAAATTGCGATGTCATAACAAACTATTATCTCAAATATCAATTAAATTGGTTCAGCAGTTTGGGAGGAGAAGACGCAAAAAACATGTTTACGGACGACGGACGGTGAATAATCACTATAGCTCTCTTGACTGAAAGCCAGGTGAGCTAATAAAAATTTCCAATAAAAACAGCCAAAAAGCTTAGCAGCTTAACAGGAGGGATTCATGGAAGGATAGGGAGGGAACACTTAACAAACAGTGGATTAATCATTAGCAAGAATGACGACGTCAGGCATATGTTCCGAAAATGGAAAACATGAAATAATTTTTATAATTATTATAAAGTTACAGCCCTGAACATTTGAAACCACCGTTGTTCACTTCCATCATCCATTTACAGCCTTGGATTCACAAATTCTTTCATTGATTTGTGTCTGGCATCCTCAAAAAAGGAGATTTTAAAGCACTGATGTCAGATCATTGTTACTGACTTTAGAGCCAAACAAAGAATGATGGTTTGCGCCAATTTCGGTATCTTCCTGGATACTGCGCATGCACAGATAACAAAAGTATGGAGGACCAGAAAGGATTAATTTTTTTGGTTTTGTATGCAAATTTTGGGGTTTGGGGGGCAAAAATTGTGTTTGGCCCTGAATTAAAGTGAGTTAGCACCAGCTTGTCTGGGCCATTGGTTGTGGTATATAGACAATAAACATATAGTGTGTTTTTATATCTGTGTTATACAACGAGTTGAAATATGGTTTATTTTTTCGAGGCTTCGCCGAGAAAAAATAAACCATATTTCAACGAGTTGTATAACACAGATATAAAAACACACTATATGTTTATTGTTTTTATCTGATAACAAACAGACACCCGTCTCGTGCGTCTACCCGACTTATATATGCTTCCCACGGGCCTCCAAAGAAAACCAGTCTACGAGACAAAAGAAATAGGACAAGACGCATAGAGTTGTGTCCCTTACATTACAAAATCGATGACGGCGATTGTAAAGTGCGATTGCACTTCTTGCATCACGTAACTGCGCTGGAACAAAATAAATTTCAACTATTTTATTAACAGTAACAAAACGGTGTTTCAGTAGAGTTATTCTTTTTTTGACATAGTTCCAGTTTTCTTCCGTGTTTTATGCTGTAGTCCCAATATAACAAATAATTTTGTGTTTGTTTACAATTTTTACGAAGTGTTTTTTTTTTCAGGTAGAGCAGAAGAACTTTTAATTAGCGCAGTTCCGCGAGTACTTTTGATCGAGGCCATGACTATAAATAGTTCGCAGTCGCCGCATACTAATTACTATTAACATTCAAGTAATTTCTACAATGTTTTGAAGCAAAATTTTAGGTTGCCTTTATTGAAGCAAAATAAATAAGAAATGACACCATCAGAGGATTTTGACAAAGTGCAATAAGCGTACAATTAAAACCTGCCCTGTGATATAACGATGTTTCATGAATGAATGAATGAAAATGGAATTGAAAGAGGTCAGAGGTCATTCGCATAAATTATAATTATATACAACACCCGTTGTATATACTTCAAGTATATACAACGGTTGTTATACTCTATGGTTATCAGATAAAAAAATATATTCAATGGTTAAGAAGTTATAGTCTGGACAAACAAAATATTGACAACAGACAGACGACAGACAAATCATTACCAGAAAAGCTCTACTGACACTTGTCAGACGAGATAATAAGACCATAGCACATCCCAGATGCTAAAATTTAGGTTATTTATTTATTTATTGGTGTTTAAGGTCATATACTTATGCACAGTGGCTAATCATGACCGTGACAGTTTTATGGGTGGAGGAAGCCAGAGTACCCGGAGAGAACCACCAAGCAACGACGAACAGCTGCCGAAAAAATTTAGGTTAAGGGTACTAAAATATAAATGCATCCCGAGGTAATATGAGACAATTTATTTCAAGATTATGAATCATGAGTTATTGTATGGAATGAGCTCATGTACAACACACCAAACATTGGCATTGATTGTGGTCCTCTCATATTGCTGAGAGGGAGGCTTGCAAGCATTTCAATATAAAAGTGTCAATGACACTGTAGCTCAACTTGACAAACTTGAACTTGGTAAGTTATAAATGAAATGGCAAAATTGAAGATCATTGGGACCAATGTCAGTTTTTTTGCCAGTGGCAACATTTTTTGACAGAAACCGAAGAAAATCGATAGCTTCCATGCAGAGGCCTCCCCAAACAAGCATGCCAGGTTTCAAAGCAATCCGATCATAAATGTACCCTGTAGGGTGTGCCAAAGGGAAATATTGAGTCTTCTGACTAAACTAAGTTCTACGAACGTTGGCCGTGGCAACACTTTTTGCCGGAAATTGAAGAAAATTGATAGTTCTCATCTAGAGGTCACCCTAAATAAGCATACCAGGTTTCAAAGCAATCTAATCATAAATGAGCCCTGTAGGGTGAGCCAAAGGGAAATATTGTGGTCTGATTAAACTAAGTTCTAAGAATGTTGGCTGCGGCAACATTTTTTTATGGAAATTGAAGAAAATCGATAGCTCCCATCTAGAGGTCACCCCAAACAAGCATGAAAGGTTTCAAAGCAATCCGATCATAAATGTGCCCTGTAGGGTGAGCCAAAGGGAAATATCAAGTCTTCTGACTAAACCAAGTTCTAAGAACGTTGGCCGCGGCAACATTTTTTGATGGAAATGGAAGAAAATCGATAGCTCCCATCTAGAGGTCACCGTAAATAAGCATACCAGGTTTCAAAGCAATCTAATCATAAATGAGCCCTGTAGGGTGAGCCAAAGGGAAATATTGTGGTCTGATTAAACTAAGTTCTAAGAATGTTGGCTGCGGCAACATTTTTTGATGGAAATTGAAGAAAATCGATAGCTCCCATCTAGAGGTCACCCCAAACAAGCATGAAAGGTTTCAAAGCAATCTGATCATAAATGTGCCCTGTAGGGTGAGCCAAAGGGAAATATCAAGTCTTCTGACTAATCCAAGTTCTAAGAACGTTGGCCGCGGCAACATTTTTTGATGGAAATTGAAGAAAATCGATAGCTCCCATCAGGAGGTCTCCCCAAGCAAGCATACCTGGTTTCAAAGCAATCAAATCATAAATGTGCCCTGCAGGGTGTGCCAAAGGAAATATTGAGGTCTGACTAAACTAAGTTCTACGAACATTGGCTGTGGCAACATTTTTTGCCGGAAATTGAAGAAAATCGATAGCTCCCATCTAGAGGTCACCCTAAATAAGCGTATCAGGTTTCAAAGCAATCAAATCATAAATGTGCCCTGTAGGGTGTGCCAAAGGGAAATATTGTGGTTTGACTAAACTAAGTTCTAAGAACGTTGGCCGTGGCAACATTTTTTGATGGAAATTGAAGGAAATCGATAGCTCCCATCTAGAGGTCACCCCAAACAAGCATAAGAAGTTTCAAAGTAATCTGATCATAAATGCGCCCTGTGAGGTGTGCCAAAGGAAATTGTGGACGTACGTACTAACGTACTAACATACTAAGGTACGTACGTACGTACTCCAATGGACGAGAAGTGATGGCAATAGCTCAGCTTTACTTTGTCAAGTTGAGCTAATAAAGCTATTTTACTGAATGAGAACCCCCCCCCCCCCCCCCCCCCCCCCCCCCCCCCACTCCCACCCTCTCTGTTTTGTAAGAGATAATGTGCAGAGCAAAGAGGTAGGCCACAATAAATGTCAAGCATCGCAACGCAAAAGGTTCATATTTATTTAAATAACATACTGAGGAGCAGCCAAAGGACCTAGAGATCTTAGGTTACCTGTCATTGATTCTAAGTTTCACAGGAAGAAAGTTGTAAAGGCAGAAGGCTGCATCCAGTAATTGGCTTTCATGATGTCTGATAAAGCAACAGAAATTGCATATGCTCAAAAGAAAGATAATGCTCTAACCTCATGAGCTGAAATTCTGTTCATCCTACTATCTCTATGGGAGAAATTATTATAAGCGATACAGAAAGTAGCCTGAATTCATCTGGAAATGGAATGATCTGAGAAATATTTTCTGCCTGGGATGAGAGATAGAGACTTTTCCTTCCTTTCTGAATGAAACTGGACAACTTAACATAAACTCTTAAGGCCCTTACTGGACAAAATAAATGTCTAGAGTTATTAACAGATGGTAAGGCATTAAAGATAATGGGAGCAGGTAACTTTTCTGGTGCCTGATTCTTGGCTAGAAAACCAACTTGGGGAGTAAGGGTAATAGAATTACCCATATTTCAGTAATGAAAATCCTCAATAGAGATAGTTTGGAGCTCAATAACTCTTCTCACCACATCAAAAGCAAGCAAGAATATCATCTTGAACTTCAGAAATTTAAACTTAACTGAATCTAATTGTTCGAATGGAACTTCTTAAGAGTTTCAAAAGAACCCAAACAAGATTCCATTTAGGAATTAGCCTAAATGCTAGTTAAACCAAAAATATCTAGGGCCAAACACAAATTTTGCCCCCAATCCCCAAAATTTGCAAGCAAAACTGAAAATTAGAAGTCCTAACTGGCCCTCCATACATTTCATCCTCCGCACATGCGCAGACGCCAGGAAGTCACCGAATCTGGCACCAATAAAATCATTCTTTGTAGAAAAAAGATTATAATAATTCAGAGGGGAGGTATGAGTGCCCAGTACTGCCTACTCATGGGAGGGCCATTCCCGTCTGGGTCTTTGGTAAGTATAAAAAAAAATAAATAAATTACTATAAATTTTTTCATATTTTTATACTGTAACCAATGACCCAGACTTAACTGAATCGTAAAAAGACAGAGGGCCTAGAACTTCTGAAATTAGATCAACATAGATCAAATCCTTCAATCCATGATGAAGAAATTTACATGAATGTCTCTTAATACCATAATGGAAGAGACATAACCTAATATGGATCCCAATAATGTAAATCCTAAATCTAAGCATAAAATCATGTTAATTAGGATGTAACAAATAAACAATTTTAGAGACTAGTCTGGACTAGGCCCTAAAATTATTATGGCATACTGAGAATGAGAGAAAATTTGCCATAAACCTATGCCACACAATAATACTGCAGCTGATCACCGAACATAGTACGGACAAGACAGCTTCCTCAATAGTTACATACCCCATAAGGCAGAGAAGTGGACAAAATGACCACCCCACCTTTTTTTTTTAACATAACTTCAAAAGAAAGAGGGGAGAGCTCTGGAATCAATAAGCAGAACCCGGAAACGATATAAATAAATATCGAGCAGCCACTCAACAAATTAATTCATGAATAATAAATGGTGCTTAATGCCACTTCACAAGCCAAGGCTATAGCGATGATTTTGGTAAATAGCATTATCCGCTATAAAATATGCACTGCAGACGCCGTATACATGGTACGACGAAATCAGTGAGAAATTAATTATAACATATACATACAAAAGTGGGATAAGATGAACAATCTCTCCAGAGAAAACACGCTTCAAGATCATTCACAGGAGGCCTCTGTAATATTAAATCCAGTAAAAAACACTCTCCAACGTGTACTATTTGGTATCTACAACTATAAACACGTGAGAATATGCGATTTGAGAACCGACAAAATAGAGACCAGGATCTAGAAATGGAGGTAGGTATGATAAACCGGCTCCAAAATCAGAAAGTAAATACCGGAGACAAATGCAACAGAATAGCATATATGCATATGAAGGTGCCATCCAACACGACCCAGACGCAAAGTATGTATGTATTAAAAAATATATATGCGACAGCGTGAGTGTGTGGGGGAGGGGGGGGGATTTGAATATATGTCGAAACCTCCTCACCCACATTAATAATCATTGCTGGTGCAGACAGCAATAATATAGTGATCATAAAGCTCTTTCATGACTGAATACTCCGTAATGCCACTGAGAGCGGAGAATGACATGAAGAATAAAACTTCCCTTAAAGAAGAAAACCGTCTAATGGGGAAGCTTCTGGCGAAAGCTCAATCTCAGACCCCATAACCTCAATGAAATCAATAGAAACAAATGAATAGAAGGATACACGTATCCTATCATTCATTCCCATGAAAACGGCTGAGCGTCAATGTATGTGCTCAAAGCCTAAACTAGTGACACAAATAATGGAAACTATTATTCCTATGCGCCGAAAACTTAACTATCCTGAAGAGATCCCACATAAGATCATATAATAGCCAAACAGTTAGAATAAGCGCAATTTATAGCCAGCGCTTACTTATGCGCTGAAATCTTAAGCATTGACTGCTAATAGGAAGATAAATAACCCAAGCAGTACGAATAGCTAACTGACTTATTCAGCAATAGAATGAACATAACGCCCCTTCTATTGAAAAATAATGACAACAAAAGCGTAACTTCTCTTCTGATAAACTCTGATGTGCATAGAGAGACCATCAGACTCAGGATTGTAACGCAATATATGAACTCACATCCGAAATAATTGAGAAAACCGTAATATATGCCCAAACTTGACCATATGTTAAAAGAATCTCTAAAACAAAACAGGTCAAGAGGGAAAAACGTCTACCACTCCAGTTAATAACTGGAGTAGACATATGTGTAAGCGACCCATCAAAATAACCTACCAAGCCGCTCCACACAACTCCATCCGGTGCATAAAACTATCGCTGTTAATGCATCAGATAACCGACGAAACAGCTGGTCAAATCGCTCTGTGAAACAGATGAACCAGCCAAATGAATAGTGGGATACATGAATCCTATCATAAATTCCATGAGACATTATCTACTTCACGAAACGAAGTGATCTAAAGAACTATACTTGCTACAATTGCCGAACGTTCGCTTATCGACTGAAAGATAATAATAAATAACCTAATTATGCACTTCCAGTCAAAATCGGCCGGACCGAGTTCTATAAGAGTCTAGAACCACCGGCTCAGGGAAGTCTGATGAGTAACTCAGTCTGACGAGAAACCCCTATCCAAGTGGCTGTATAGACAAACCTAAAGAATTATATATAGGAGAGAAACCTATACCTTCGCTGTGAGCCTTATAAGCGAAATGAGTCTAGAACAAACTCTCCTACTCTTCTGTTGGCTGTGGTCGATTAGACCCCAACTTAAAGAGTCAAGAATATATGCTTTCTTGTAGTTTAATCCTACAATAATGAAAGCTTACCATCAAAGACTTGGGTATACCTATACCTTGCTATGAGTCCTTATAGACAATTTGAGTCTAGGACAACCTCTCGTACTCTTTCTGCTGGTGATGGTACATTAGACCCCAGCTAAAAAAGACGAGAATTGATTCTTATCATAAAAACTAGAGTTGGAAGACTAAAGCGACCTATGGCAAGTTTTCCACCTAGTCAAATGCAAAGATGAAGACACAAGGCTTCGTTGCATCAGAATAACTCTCACTTAACATTAGTTAAAACCGAGAAATAAATACTAGGTCTGGAAAGAATTTTAAAAGGTACAAAACAACCACAAAATTCCTTCCATATAGACGATGCGTCACAGTACTTGAAATTAAGAACATAAGACCATGAGACTAAATTCGCTCTGACTAAGAAATTATCTTCTTAATTGCGTCCGGGTGAACAGCTAAATGATGAAGGTAAGGCTAAAACTAGGATCTTAGCCTGCTCAATCAACGCTGAGGAACTCTCCACATCTTCCCCTGTTGTTTTTAAAAGTATGTGAACCATCACAAACGATTAAAAATACAGAGGAAGAAGATAAGAAACCTAATTACTTTTTCCGGCGGAAGATAAATATGGTGTCGTATACAGAATCGAAGATCTGTAACACGCGTAAACTGGAAAGAGATCTTATTACCCTGTTCTTTACCCGGATGAAGTCAGCGTTGAACTACGCTAGCAGTTTCTCATAATTGCTTGCAGCATTTTGAATCACTGGAACAAGATCAAGGAAATGATAATGTATGATATCTATATCATCCAAGAGTTGTTCCGGAAGGAAAAGTTATTCTATCCATCATATGTTCAAATCAGTTAGAATCACAGTCACCAGCATCTAAACAGGCAGGTGAATGGACCAAATAAGCACTATGCAACAGCTCAAGATTTGAGATCGACGTTGAGTGCTTCTGCCTTAGCAGGAATACTGCGATTAGCTGTGCAACTGTGACAGCAAGTCCGTTACAGAGGCCTGAGGAGCAGCGGTCACAAATAGACTCTTCGCCGGCTGCTCCTTGGACAAGGAGTCCAATATAGTTATTACTGCGGACGACCCGATGAATGAAGCCTCATCTCCTTGGCTACTAGATGGTGCGACTTCTTACTAAAGATGGACCTTTGATGATGAAGACCGGAAAACCTGAGTCACTTAGCCAAGGTGTGGTTGGGAGTGCTTGTTCCTCTTCTTTTCTCTTTACCGGACAATAGCTATGTACCTAAGCACAGACTGACGCAAGTTCCTACCAACAACACCCGGGTCCAGATGTTGTTGAAAGAGAGAGAGGGACTCCCTCTTGCATACCTCAGAACTTGCCGTCTTCTTCCTTCCATCAACACTAGGGGAGCATGGATTCGATCATCAGTGCTCGCTACACCCTATTCTCTCTTGACTGCCACGGACATACCCGGCATCACATCACCCACATACGAGTGAGATCTGCCGGTTGAGCTAGCTGTTTTAGACAAGGGACGTAAGCCTCCGTGAAACCTAGCCCTTGTCTTTTAAAATCATTGAGCACTCTCCCACTAGCACTAAATACAATGCATATGCGACACATCCGGAGTCACAGTCCAAGTATCCAATTTTAACCGTTTCACTGGCCACAGGGAACTGACACCACTCATCGGGTTTTATAGCCCTGTGCAATATAAAGATCACTTTATCCGTTATGTAGAGGAAACCATAAGACTAGCCGGCCTCGGACCTTATCGGTTTCCTCCTTCCGTCGTCACTGGGTGAGCATAATTGTATATCATATCGTTCGCTCCACCCTATATGATCTCTCTTTTTCTAGCCCGGATCGTCTAGACCCAGCATCATAGTTCTCAGGGACCTGAGTAGCTACTTCACCGTTCAAGCTAACTAGTGACAATGGACCTACGTGGTCGTGTGTGCTTTTCGAACACAGAGGAAGCTATAAGACTGGCAACCGTGGCTGTCTATGGAAGGAGCGTCCCGTGGACATAAGTTTCAACTGACACAAGTTCGTACCAACAATCTCTGTCCCCAGATGTTGTTATAAGAGAGGGACCTCTCTCTTGCTCGCAATCACGGACGACCTGAACGAACATACCTCAGAACTTGACCGCCAAGTTCCTACCAACAACATCTGGCCGCAGATGTTGTTATAAGAGAGAGGGACCTCTCTCTTGCTCGCAATCACAAAAGACCTGGACGAGCATACCCCAGAACTTGACCGCCAAGTTCCTACCAACAACATCTGGCTCCAGAGTTGTTATAAGAGAGAGGGACCTCTGTCTTGCTCACAATCACGGACGACCTGGACGAGCATACCTCCGAACTTGTCTGAGCGACACAAGTTCCTACCTACAACCTCTGATCGCAGATGTTGTTATAAGAGAGAGGGACCTCTCTCTTGCTCGCAGTCACGGAAGACCTGTATGAGCATACCTCAGAACTTGACCGCCAAGACCCTACCAACAACCTCTGATCGCAGATGTTGTTGTAAGAGAGAGGGACCTCCCTCTTGCTCGAGATCACGAAGACCTGGATGAGCATACCTCAGAACTTGTCTACTTCCTCCTTCCCGTGCTTCCGCCTTCCCAAAGTTGCAGGGTGAGCATGCTTGTATGTTTATAGTACTCGCTACACCCTTATTCCTCTTCTCGACAGCAACAGACATACCCGGCATCACGTTCCTCACATACGAGTTAGATCTGCAGGTCGAGCTAGCTGGCGACAAGGTCATCAATCCTACTAAGGATCTAGGCCTTGTCTAATATTTGAGCACTTTTGCCGCTAGCTCTTCATTGATTTGCGACGACAGCACACTCCTTGACAGCGTCACGAAGCCACATCATGTTCCTGTTCCTCTGTAAATAGAAACTAAAAAACTATAGTGACCTTTTGACGAGAGGACCACCGAGTCCCCTCGCCACGATAGGACCGACAGTGTCCACTCACCTAACACAAACCATGACGCCCGTCATTCAGATTATCAAATCTGATACATGGAGTAGAATTAGTGGTAGTACATCAAGTAAACTCATTACAACGACCAAGTAAATAAAGGAAATGTTTCCTCTATTTGCAATACTATTATATAAAAATAATTACCTAAAACTAATATATGTCATTGTACCACCACCAAATCTACATATAATATAAGATAACATTAAATATGAAAGTGTCAATGACACTGTAGCTCAACTTGTCAAGACAAAGACATGTACATGTATAGTATGTGACACAGCAATGACAAACATCTAGGTAATGACCTGATAACAAAAGTACATATAAAGTATTGTAACGGTCTGTACATAAATACTGACCGTTGCCTGTAACAAATGTATAGGTAAAGTATTGTAAAGGTGGGTGACAGTCAGATGCTAAACTAGAAAAAAATCTTAAGAGTCCCAGAGTGGGCCTGACTGAACCCCAAAATATTTGTTCTCATAGCACAGTGATAACAAAGGCCCCCCAAAACACACTCATTCCTGTCCCAAGGTGAAAACAAAGGTACCCAAGAAGTTTCGTGAAGATCAGTTCACAAATATGAGCTGTGTAGAAGTTGTGACAAAAAACTGATTGGACCTAATTTCAGTACAAAATGGCCACTGGCAGCCATCTTGAATTTTGGACCGCACCCAGAAACACTCGTTCTCGTCCCAAGGTGATAACAAAGGTACCCAAGAAGTTTTGTGAAGATCGGTTCATAAATACAGCCTCTAGCCCGAGCCATATTGACATGTGCACTTACAGTGTATAAGTAGCAATGAATAAATCAAAGTTCATCTAATTTGCATAATTTCTGCACAAGAAAAAAACCCGTACTATATGTGATGTATTCCATGTTACTAAACATTCATACAAAAATTTATTCAAATCAGAACTTTCATACAGGAGTTCTGTACAAAAGACTGATTGCACTAATTTTGGTACAAAATGGCTGCTGGTGGCCATCTTGAATTTCGGACCACACCCCAAAACACTCGTTCTCATCCCACGGTGATAACAAAGGTACCCAAGAAGTTTCATAAAGATCTGTTCATAAATACGGCCTCTAGCCTGAGCCGTATAGAAGTTGTGTTGAAAAAACTGATTAGACCTAATTTCGGTACAAAATGGCCATTGGCAGCCATCTTGAATTTTGGACCGCACCCAGAAACACTCGTTCTCATCCCACGGTGATAACAAAGGTACCCAAGGAGTTTCGTAAAGATCGGTTCATAAATATGGCCTCTAGCCCGAGCCGTATTGGCATTTGCACTTACAGTGCTGAAAGTAACACCAAAAAACATCAAAGTTAGTCTAATTTGCATAATTTACGCACGAGAAAAAAACCTGTATTATATGTGATGTATCCCATGGTACTAAACATTCATACAAACAATTATTCAAATCAGAGCTTTCATATGGAAGTTCTGTACAAAAAGTTAAAAAATTTATAGTAATTTATATATTTTTTATACTTACCAATGACCCAGACTTAGCTGGTGCTAACTCCACAAAAACCAGGGCCAAACACAAATTTTGCCCCCCAATCCCCAAAATTTGCATCCAAAACAAAAAGAAATAATGTCCTAAAGGACCTCCATAATACGACTCTACTGCGCATGCGCAGTGACGCAGTCGTCCCGAAATTGGCGCCAAATATCATTCTTACTGGCAGTGCCTGGTCAGCGCTATGTACTCAGCGGGGAGGCAAGAGTTCCCAACTCCGGGAGGGCCATCCCCGTCTGGGTCATTGGTAAGTATAAAAAATATATAAATTACTATAAATTTTTTAACATTTTTATACTGTACCAATGACCCAGACTTAGCTGAATAGTAAACAGGCTGGAGGGCCTAGGACATAGAGGAAAATCCAATAAGCTCAATTATAAAATAAAGAGATAACCCCTTAAGGAGAAAAGGAGTATTAGGCTTTACATGTATCTTTCTTATTTAATATTTAAATTAGAAAGATACACTACCCTTAATAATTGAGCACAATAACATTCATGTTCTCTATTAATATCCAGTATAACCTTTATACTAATTATTATTAAAACAAGCCAATAAATAAAGTAGTCCAGAGAATTGAGACTCTTTATAATCATTTAAAAGTGTCCGAGTATTGTATATTAAAGCCCGTTTGACACTTGACATATACAAATGCTTCACACCGAGCTACACTTTAAAAATAAGACATGAATGAAATTAAACATTAATATTACACTTTAAAACCATCCCGGAAGCGACTCAGAAATACTGTCTTGGAGGAGGCATTCCCTTGCTTTTCACTATAAAGCAGGTGACCTAAGGGAACACCCGCCCCCCCCCTTCCCCTTGCCCTGGGTCAAATAGCCCAGAGCGAAGAGGGCAGCCGGACGGAGTCACTGCCGGAACAGAAAGCCTGCATAACTATAGTTGCAACTGTTTAGTGGACGACATTCTGAGCAACAGATAACGGACCTAAACAATGCAGGTCTCCAGAAATGGACTCAATATTTCTGAGATAAAAATTAGTAAATGTGGATGGCTGAGACCAATAAGCAGCCTTCATTAAATCTGTAATAGCAACACTATTAGCATAAGCCCAGGAAGTAGAAAGAGCTCTTACTTCATGAGCAGAAATCTTAAGCACAGACTGCTGAGAAGAAGATAAATCTTCATACGCAGTACGGATAGTTAACTGAATCCATCTAGCAATAGAATGGACTGAAATGTCCTTTCTATTAGGCATCAAAGACAGAAAGAAACGTTTCCGTCCCTTTCTGATGAACTGAGATCTCTGTTTATAGATACGTAGTGCTCTAACAGGACAGAGTAAAGGCCTACGCCCGTCTGAAGACGGAAGAGCCTTAATAACAATAGGTTCCGGATATTTATTAGGAGCCTGATTCTTAGCTAAAAAACCGACGTTAGTAGTGAAGGTGATAGTGTTCCCAACACTACGATAATGAGAATCATCCACCGATAGTGCATGAAGCTCACTGACTCTTCTGGCAGAAGAGAAAGCTAAGAGAAAAGCTGTCTTATAAGATAAGAATTTGAAATCTACTGTCCCAAGAGGTTCAAATGGCTTTTCCTTCAATTTAAGGAGAACCCAAGCTAAATTCCACTTAGGAATTAATCTAAGAGTTCTGGGTCTATTTATCGAAAAGTTTCTAACCAATTTCGATAAAGAGACATTAGATCCAATTTGTAAACTATCATGATGTGCATAGGTATCAGATAACATAGATCTATAACCCTTTATAGTAACCGGTTGCAGTTTGATTTCGTCAAACAAGTATACTAGAAAGTTAGCAATGTCTGGTATAGAGGGATCAAATATATCAACAGAATGATCCCTACACCAACGACGGAAAACCTTCCACTTAGCCGCATAGTTTAGCGAAGAGGAGGTCCTCCTACAGTTAGAAATCGCGTCCACTGCTCGTCCTGTAAAGTGCTTGCCATGCAAGAAGGACCGCACAACGGAAAAACGTGAAGGTTGAGACCTTGCGGGTTGTGATGCAGTTGGCGCGACTTCCCCTGCCAAAGAAGATCCTCTCGTGGAGGGAGCTTCCGCGGTAGGTCCCACAACAGACACCTGAGTAGATTTATCCACGGTCTCTGTGGCGACAGAGATGCTACCAACAGAATCTTGCATTGAGATTGTTTTATCTTTAGCAATACTTGTTGAATTAACGGCGCTGGAGGATACGCATATCCTATCATTCCGTCCCAAGGGATCGATAGAGCGTCTACAGCAAAAGCTCTTGGATCCGGACACGGGGACACATACGTTTGCAACTGATTGTTGAGATGTGTCGCAAATAAGTCTATCATTGGCCGTTCCCATTGGTAGCAAATCTGATTGAATACTTGTTTGTTGAGAGTCCACTCCGACGGCAACAAGCGACCCTTTCGAGAAAGGGAGTCTGCTAGCACATTCAGACGACCCGGTATGTGACGGACCGAAAGAAGAACGTGATGTTCCAACGCAAACAGAAGGATTCTTTCCGTTAGATTGAACAACGGAACTGAATGAGTGCCTCCCTGATTCCGTATATACGCCACTACTGTCGTATTGTCGGATAGGATTTGGACATGAGCATCGTGAATAATGTCCATCCAGTGACGTAACGCAAGCCAAATTGACATCATTTCCTTGATGTTTATGTGCTTGCCCAGGAATTGCGGATCCCAAAGACCCTGGCATCTCGAATCCGTTGGGATTAATGATGCACCCCAACCTGTTTGACTGGCATCCGTCATAATGGTAAAACTCGGATCCGGCAACTGCAGCGGAACTCCTTGAGTTAACCACTGAATGTTTGCCCAAGTCTGAATCTCTTGTTTCACTTGATCTGACAAGAGAACGTCTACATCGAGCGAATGAATTTTCACACTCCAATTCTGAGTCAAGAAAATTTGAAGAGGCCGTGTGCGTAGCCGTCCCATCGGAATGAGATCCGCAGCGGCTCCGCACAGACCTATCAGTCTCATAAATTCTCTCGCTGTGACTTTGTCTGTATTTAGACAATAGCGAGCGTAACAACTGACTAATTTCGCTCTGGTTAACGGCAGACGAACGAGATTGTTGTGCGTCTCGAAGCTCATTCCCAGATGAGTGAATGACTTGGACGGCACCAGATCCGACTTCTCCTCGTTTACTATGAAACCGAGACGTCGGAGCAATAGAAGAAGATTCTGAACATCGTTCTGAAGCGTTAACTCGTTGCCGTACCTCTGAAGAATGTCGTCCAGGTAGGCCGACGTTACCGCAGACGAATGAGCTCGGAAGTAAATCATTACCGAGTTCATTACTCGAGTGAAAGCCCAGGGTGCTAGATTCAATCCGAAGCACATGGCCCGGAACTGATACACCACTCCTAGGACTGCGAAGCGTAGATACTTTCGGAATGTCGGATGTACCATGACGTGAAAGTACGCATCTTTGAGATCTATGCTCGTTGCATAATCGTTCACCCGAATACTCGCTCTGACCGATCGAATCGTCTCCATATAAAACTTCGGAGCGATGATCAGCTTGTTTATCCAGCTCAAATCTATTACTGGACGGAACGAGCCGTCTGGTTTCGGAACCAGAAACAGATGGCTGTAGAATCCCAGCGATTCCTGGTTTTCTACGACCTCTACCGCGTTCTTCATTAAAAGAGACTGCACCTCTGATAGCAGAGCGTCTCTTTTCTGAGGGTTTGACGGAAGATGAGTCCACTTTGGACTTCGAGTTAATGGAGGCTTTCGTTTGAAGGATATCTTTAGACCTTCCGAAGTCACTCCTCTCACCCAAGGGTCGTCCGTAATCGACGCCCACTCTTGAGAAAAACTCGACAACCTTCCGCCAACCGGAACGCGATAGAGGTTTGAGCCATCACCTCCTGGATCTGCGAGGCCTGCGGTAGGAGAAACCACGTCTTCCACGACCCGCACCTCGCCTCGTCGACCTCGGGGCGTCCGACCGATTGTCCCGGCCTGAAGGACGTCCCGAACGAGAGTCGCTATCCTGACGGTCTCTCGAATAAGAGCTAGAGGACGCACCGGAACCTCTATAGGAACCTCTCTTGGGCGGATAAGACCCAGAAGTGCCCGCCTTATTCGTGTCTGCTGAATCCGACCTTTTAGGAGCGGATCTAAACAACAGAGAATCACTAGCTTTCTTTTTAATATTATCATAAATAGCGGAAAGCTTGCCGTCAAAGAGAAGATCTCCTGAGACCGAAGCGACTCTAAGAGAGTTCTTCACCTTAGAATCCACTAGTGTGGATGTAGACAGGGCTGCGTCACGTCTAACCAACTCCAGATTAGCCACTGAAAGGGCGGAGTTACACGTGGAATAAGCTACTGCCCTTGAAAGAAGTCTTAAGGAGGATTGTATATCCTGAAACTCTTCCCCTTGAAGACGCAGTGATAACGCCTTCGTAAGGTGATCTGCGTAAGATAAGGCATCTAAATTGGCTCTGTTAGACGCAATAGCTGTTTCCAACACTGCGGTTGGAATAGAAGCTGACGACGGTAATGATAGCTCTAAGTCTTCCGCCTCGTCGTCCATACGCAGAGGAACTCTCGGTATACCCTGACCTGCCGTGTCGAATTTATTCCTTGCATTAATGAAAGGCAGGTTGAGAGTATTTGCGGACAAGAAGCCTGCTTTCCCTGTCCTGGAAGCAAGTTTAAAAATAGCGTCGTTCAATAATTCAAATGTTCTTGCAACATTATTGGACTGCGACGGAAACTCGGGAGCGATGTCCCTGAACCGCTCGAAAAAATCAGAGTCCAATGACGCTATAATTCTCCTGTCCGGAAGCGCAGCAGTCTGGCCCGACGGAACAACTTGAGGAAGAAAGTGCCGGATGAAGTCTACGGCAGCTTTGTGTTGTTCCGAAAGGGATAGCTCCAATTCATCCGTATCCCTTTCACCATCCGGTCGGACCTCCCGATGTTCCCGGTCGTCCGCCCCCGATGCTTCGGCGGAGCGTACCGACCCAGCGCCGTCGGATAATTCTCGATCCGACACCGTTTCTGTCGGCTGCTGGGATGCTGCGATAAGCTGTGCTATCTGCACTAGAATGTCCGACGTCGAGACCTGCGGAGGAGCGGTCTTTCGCTGCTTTGCCGAGGGCAGCTCCGCATCGGATGGCTCCCGCATACTTTTCCTATGCGAACGTCCGGAGTCCATCGGTCTCGAGTCCCTGGCTGCCGGATGGTGTGACCTGGTCGCCGAATAATCCTTCCTCGGCGAAGCTGGCAAGATATCGGAGGTCACGCAGCCAAGGTGCGGTCGTGTGCGCCGGCGAGAAGAGGAAGCCTTAACAGTCTCTGCGGACTGCTTATACAACGGAGCGTCCCGAGCGACGGACGTATGCTCCGCTAAAGACACATTTTGTACCACAACATCTGGTCCCAGATGTTGTTGTACGAGAGAGGGGCCTCTCTCGCTCGCGGCCCGGCTGGACCTGGACGAGCTAGGAACCGGACTAAAAGGCTTCCTCCGTTCTCGTTCACTATCCGCCGTCACTGGGTGTGCATCTATTATTTTTATAGTGCTCGCATCACCCAAAATTTCCTCTTGGACCGCATCGGACGAACCCGGCTGCCGAACCATTCGGTGAATGGACGCTACACCGGGCGAGCTAGCGGACGACATTTGTCTAATCTCCATGAGCACTTTTGCCGCTAGCTCTGTATTTAATTGTGACGACGGACGCACACTTGAAGAGGATAACATGGAAACATCACCCTGTTCTGGTTCCTCTGAAATAGAAACTGAGAGAGTAGAGTGACCTTGTGGAGAAAGAGCCGGCATCGCTCTTTCTCCAGAAACAACATATCGTGACACACGTTTCCAATGTTTCTCATCCCAATGTTCACATACAGGACAGGGATTAATGCGAGAACACTGACTACAATTTATGCAATAATCATGAAAGTCAGAGGAAGATTTCTTCCTATTACAATTTGAACAAGTTCCTTTCATTGTGAAGGAACAACAATAAGTCCTAGTTACTCGCAAAAACCCCTGACACAAAGATACATAATAACATGATCCATTAATAAATGAAAAAACAATTGCAAAACAAAATAATTTTGAAAAAATATTTTTTCAGAGAAGCCCAAGTTGCTGAAAAGTAACGTTGAGCCCCGATGGATCCGATGGCAAAGTGTGGTCAAAAATTTTAAAATTATATAAAATAATTAATGAGACACTTTCGGATAATATAAATGTATCTTATAATGAGATAAACTACCTCAAAGACAAACAGCCCCCCTCAAAAAAGGCTGTTGCCAATGAAAACAAACAGTGTAAACACAGAAGAAAACATGACTCCAGGCACTGAAAAAACTGGCCCGGAATCAGTCCTCAATTACACTCTATCTGATGCAAAACAGAGACTCCCAGGGGAGAATCTGCAGAACATCAGATGGAAGATGCAGAACACAAACGTTATACACCCATGGGTGAAAACGTAACTATGGGGAAAATAACAGAAAACATTCTGTAACCAAGCAACTCTCCCAGGGAAATTTTAGAAATGAAACTTCTCAAAAATATGCCAAAAGCATGGGAGAATTGCAAGGGGGGACTTTAGAAGGTTAGGGGAGAGGAAACACTGAATAAGCAGTGCAACAATTAGCAAGAATGACAACAAGAGGCGTTTGCCTCGAAAATAGGCAACTTAACATAATTTTAACAAAAAATTTTAAGTACAGCCCTGATTATTTTTTGCCACTTCTTTTTTCCTCTCCTCCTTCTATCCTCCTTAGAATCACATTTTCTCCAAGAATTACGTGTCTGGCATCCTTTAAACTGAGATTTACAAGCACAAAGATCAGTGAGATGTTGACTGATGAAGGGCCAAACAGAGAATGATATTTGGCGCCAATTTCGGGACGACTGCGTCACTGCGCATGCGCAGTAGAGTCGTATTATGGAGGTCCTTTAGGACATTATTTCTTTTTGTTTTGGATGCAAATTTTGGGGATTGGGGGGCAAAATTTGTGTTTGGCCCTGGTTTTTGTGGAGTTAGCACCAGCTAAGTCTGGGTCATTGGTACAGTATAAAAATACAGATTTCTGCATCGTCGGTACAAAATGGCAGCTGGCAGCCATCTTAAATTTCGGACCGCACCCAAAAACACTCGTTCTCGTCTCACGGTCATAACAAAGGTACCCAAGAAGTTTCGTAAAGATCGGTTCATAAATACGGCCTCTAGCCCGAGCCATATCCAATTGTTGATGGACAGACGGAGACGGACAGATGGCCGACGGGCCATGGCATAAGCTCAAATTTGGCTTTGCCAAAGTTCAGCTAATAATCAATGAAACAAATATATCCAAAAGACAAACTCTTTCAAAAATAAAATAACAATTTTTGAAAATTTTTTCCTAATATAACAGCCCAAGTTCCCAAAGGGAATGATGAGCCCAAAAAAGCCTAATTGTGGACAAAATTATAAAAACTGTGTAAAATTAACTACCACACCTCAGAATATTTAATGTTACTTACAAATGTTGTTCCTAAATAAAAATAGGAAACTATCTAAAGATGTAAACAAAACACCGGAATCAAGACCCCAGGCAACACGGCCCGAAGTCAGTACCCGTAACAAGACTATCTGATGTAAAGCAAGATCTTCCTCAGAAGAAAAAATGATACATTGGATGTAAGATGCATGACCAAAACGCCTGAACACCCTAAGGATGAGGACGTAACCCTGGGGATGTACAGAATAATTTTCTGCATAAAACGTTAAACTCCCAATAAATTTTATAAAAAATCTTTATTAAAACAAGCCAAAAAGCTTGGGAGCTCAACTGGGGGGGATCAAGGGAAGGCAGAGAAGGAATACTAAATAAACAGTGGATAGATCATAATCAATCAGTGATAACGTCAGGCTCATGTCCCGAAATTAGAGAACATGAATTAATTTTACTAAATAATAAAAAATTACAGCCCTGAACGTATCAAACCACCGTTTCTTCCTTCCTTCATCCAGTTCTGTCCTTGGATCCAACAATTTAACCATTGATTTGTGTCTGGCATCATTATTGATTTAAAAGCACAAATATCAGTTTGTTGTTATCTGAAAAGGGCCAAACAAAGAATAATTTAATTGGCGCCAGATTCAGTGACTTTCTGGCATCTGCGCATGCGCGGATGGTGAAATGTATGGAGGGCCAGTTAGGACTTCTAATTTTCGGTTTTGCATGCAAATTTTGGGGATTGGGGGGCAAAATTTGCATTTGGCTCTAGATATTTTTGGGTTAGCACCAGCTAAGTCTGGTTCTTTGGTTACAGTATAAAAATATTCTTTAATAATTTTGACGAGTGATCCAAACCTACATTAATATTGCCTTCGTAATTAAGTAACTGATAACATAGAGCGGTACTCTTTGATAGTGAAAGGTTGAAATTACTTAACATCAAAAAGAGATACAATGAAATCTGCGATGTTAGACATTGTTGTATGCAGATAACTGATGCAGTTGTCCTGGCACCAGGCAAAAAAAACCCCTCCACTTCCCAGCTTAATTTTGAGAAGAGCAGGTCAGAAACAGAAATGCAGTTCACTGCTCTTCTGCAAAAACTGTTACATCTGAGGAAGAAAGACGTGAAGGTTGCAAACAGCTGTTTTGCTGTGTGGTTTATAAGTTTTGTCTGGATACAGGAGGTCCTTCCACTGAGGTAATCAGTGAGGTATGTCAAGTAACAGAGGTCTGAGAAGGTTGACCCATAATCTCTGAGGAGACAGAGAAGCCACAAAAATAATTTTGCTGGTTGTTTGATATTCTGAAGCACCTGAAGTATTAACAAATTTGGAGGAAAGGAATAGCCGATGACTCTGTTCCAAAGACAAGACAGTGTCTATCGTAAAGGCTAACAAATCCGGGGACACAGAGATGTAGCTGTTTGTTCCATCTTGTGGCAAATAGCTCAATCATTGGACGTTCCCATGGGTTGTTGACAGAGGTCATGGAGTTCTGTCAAACAAGATATAACTGATTAAATGCATACACTGGATATACTGAGGTCAAATTGGTCTACAAAGGGAATTCAGTGGTTGTCAAAGAAATTCTTTGATAAATTATTAGATTTTTTATTCAATTAACAGGAGTTTACACTATAAACTTTCTTTAATGATCACAGGACAATTTTATACTGAAGGAATGGTAATTTATTATTAAAATATAAAATTTTTATTGGGGTTTAATGAAACTTTGGATAGCCAAGGTCACCTCATTGGACAGTTTTACAGGTGGAGAAAGTCTGAAAACCTGGAGAGAACCACTGAGCAGCAGCAAATAACTGTCAGACTCCCAAACACACTAACTCTGCACAGAGAGGGTTAGCAATGGATTTGAAGTCCAATACCTTAACCATTGAGGCACCACGCTCCCTGAAGGAATGGTAAATGGTTTAGTTTTTGGAACTTATATACAATTAAAATGGTTATTCAACTGAGAGATATCCAGTGACATAGGCTCCATTGTATTATCTGAATATACCCTTATTTACTATTACAATCAAGGACAACATGCTGCATAATACAGAATAAACATAAGGTAAGTAAAAAAATCACTTTATTTCACAACTTGTTTGTTTATTGGGGTTTAACAACACTTTCAACAGCCAGGGTCACATCGTGTCAGATAGTTTTCCAGGTGGAGGAAACCGGAGTACCCAGGGAGTACAACTGAGCAGTGGAGAGCAAATGTCAGACCCCCCAATGTACTCATTCTGCAGGGGTAGAGTTGGCATCAGTTGGAAGGCAAGTGCACCATTGAGGGACAGTACACTTTTGCACTCAGCATTGCAATGCCCCCACATGGGCAATCAGGATTAAGTGTCTTGCCCAAGGACACAATGCAGTCAATGCTGGTCAAAATTGAACAATTGAACTTTTGGTTCGAAGTCCAATCCTCTAACCACTGAGTCACCATGCTTCCTGTTTCACAAGTAGGAATAATTATTTAACACTAAGGTAATCTAATGTAGCATCATATCCAGCAAGTGCTATTCAGAAAAATCACCATTCAAATTTTATTATTTTTTTCAATTTTGGCCTCAAAAACATAGCTTATGACCCACAATTAAACATGCTCAGTGAGCTTGTTTCAATGAGGGGTCATGAGCTATATTTCTGAGGCAAAAATGAAATGTTTCAAAAACATAGCCAATAATGTTGATCACTGAAACATGCCAATGCCCTTTATCCATTGATCTTATTTATTTACTGGAGTTTAAGGACACTTTTGACAGCCAGGATCACCTCATGTCGGACAGTTTTACAGGTGGAGGAAGTTGCAGTACCCAGAGAGAACCACCAAGCAATGGCAAGCAACTGTCAGAAATCCCAACATACTAACTCCACACAAGCAGGGCTAGCCTTGGTTGAAGACAGGTGCACCATCGATGTGCACTATGCCTTAGTACACAGTGCAAGTGTGCCCGCATTTGGGTAATTGGGATTTAGTGCCTTGCCCATGGACACAATGCAGTCACCCCTGGCAGGGATCAAACCGTGGAACTTTCAGTTTGAAGTTCAATGGCGTAACCACTGAACCAACACGATCCCTATCTACTGATCAGCCATGAGAAAAGGTTGCAAAAGTTTCCCTGATTTTCTTACTCTGAAAGCCACTAAGGGCTCTTCTGAAATATACTGGTTCTGTACTCACATCCATATACTCTTGGTGTTGATCGAGTAAGCAAGAAGTTGTTCACATAAAACAGTTGATAAGTTGCAATTTATTCAATAGTTCTAATATGGTTCTTTGAAAGTAATGTTTATGTAAAGGAGTAGGAATCAGTTCTACCTAAAAGATGAAAAAAGATATCATCTCAAAACCTAGAAGAAACTTAATTGAGATTGTTTCTGGCACTTACCCTATTCTCTTGTACCCATGATTCCAGCTGATTCTCTGGCATGTAGTAAGCTTTAATGTAAACCTCCACATATTCTTTATCTGGTATTGGTCTGGACAGAATAGAAAATGACTGACAGTTAATAGCATGTGGTAATTTGAAGTACATTCTTACAGACAGCAGTGGCATAGCTAAGGGGAGGGAGGGGGGATAGGGGGGGGGCAATATTTTCCAATGAGAGGGGTATACCATAGGCCTGAGGTGGTGTGGGTATAGCCCTCCCACTGGTGGGGGTTTGGGAAACCCACCAATGGAAGGGTCATACCCCCCCCCCCCCCACCTCAGGCCTTCGGAAATGCCTGTGACATATATCGACCTGTCCCCCCCCCCCCCCTCAAAAAAAATTATATCCTCACCCCACCTCCCCCCCCCCCCCCCCCCCCCCCCCCCCAAATAGGAAATCTGCGCTATGCCCCTGAGAGTTAGAAATCAGAAGTGAACTGGAATAGAAAGTTACTTTGCATGAGTAAATTACGAGGAACCCTTCATATTATTATGATTATCATTCAGTGTTTAATGTCATTTTCAGCATATATTGCTATATCAAGACACAAGACAAGTATAAAGTCAAGTTTAGCCAGTCATTTATACCTATTTTAGATGACTTCCACTCCAGGCATTGGTCCCATTCACTCACTGATTTTATTTTTCCATCTGGGTTCAATTTACCATTAAAAGTGTTGAAGTATACACACTGTACAGTTGTGGAAAGGCAGTGCATGTGTTATGTGTGAGGTGCAAAGTGCAATATTCTCTTAGCCTAACTATTTCAACTCACATAATTAGATTTATTGACAGGGAGCTCTCATGCTGGGCAGTGTTAGATTGATTGATAGAAAAGAGAAAAAGAGAAAAGGAAATAGACTTAATTACAATGTAAAAGATTGTCCATAATTGCATGCCTTGCATAGATTTAAAATTGTGTAAATAACTGTTATTGTTCAGTCACCCATTATGAAATACACAGCTAAAGGGGAGGAAATAAAAATATGGATGCATGGCTGTTACGACCCAAAACAAAATCATTTTTAGAAGCAGTACAGACAGAATTTGGTAGCGGGGCAGAGTTACTGTGTATAGAGAAAACTTGATGCTCTTTCAGGAGAAAAACAGTCTTGGCCATATAAACTTAGATATGAGTCTTCCATGGAAGACGTGTGTCGCCTGGGGTTTCAGACAGAATTCTAAGTGGAAAAGGGGCATAACTCTGGAAAAAATACAGCGGATCAAAAAATAAAATAGGAGGTGCACAATGCCATGATGTGATAAAGAATCACTGAAAGTTTCATCAAAATCCATTCGTAGGTTAAAGAGGAGTGGCGGATAAGAGAAGCCTGGCGTTTCAGACAGAATTCTAAGTGGAAAAGGGGCATAACTCTGGAAAAAATACAGCGGATCAAAAAATAAAATAGGAAGTGCACAATGCCATGATGTGATAAAGAATCACTGAAAGTTTCATCAAAATCCATTCATAGGTTAAAGAGGAGTGGCGGATAAGAGAAAGTGTGTCGCAGACGACAAAAGTAATCCCTATATGTCGTTCCCCACTTCATGGGGCGGCGACACAAAAATCAAGGGTGGCAACAAATCGCTTGCCTGAAAACCAGTTAGGCGAGCAAATCGTTTGTCCAAAAGTTTTTTCTGTAAAAACATACTGACTCATTAGAGAATTGCCTTATAATTGCAACCTACATGTGATACTATCTTATAATGCACAAACTGTCAGCCAGGGTTTCCGCTATGGATAAATTGGCAGGTCCGGTATGAGGAGAAAACCAGACTGTTGGCGCAACCATGGTTCACGTCGGACAGAGAAAATGTTTTAAATTACAACCGCAGGAAGACCATTTTCTTGCATCTGACACCGCCCAGTTAGAAAATTGGGAAACCAATTTTGGTTTCAGTCAACACATCAATTAGTGTTGGGAGGTTATGAAATTTTTCCACGGTTTCGGTTTCTACTCGTTTTTTTTTAAAAAGAGTTGAGTCCGGTTTCAGTTTTGTTTTTTTTTAGAGAAAAATATTTAAGTATTAAACACTTGGGTTTTTTCCCAAATATTAGTTTTAATAAAAGTTCAAAGTGCAAGTACCTTCCCCTCTCTCTAAACTTATGAGATTATATAGAGCGCAGCACATGTACAGTGCACCATTAATCCTGAAGACAATGAAGATTGTTCACAGAGCCCTGGATATACAGTTGAATAGCATTGGCACCCCCCCCCCCCCCCCCCCCCCCCCCCCACCAAGACAAGAGGAATATGCTATGGTAGCAATGCACAACGTGGGTAAAATATGCTGAAGATGTAATGTTGTGAAGCGTCAGGCCAAAGAAAATAAATCCCTTTGTTTGGGGTACCCCCACCAACCCTAAACAATTATGCCGACTCTACAAACTTTACAAAGTAAAAGTTGCTCATTTAGGTCATTGTAATCCTAATTTTTATCGGACTTCAACTGTGAATTTGAAACCTATTTTGAGGTTAAATCTTTCAAAAATACAAGGAGAAATAAATATATCAGACAGTATAAATGCGGAGCAGGTGTTAAGTTCGAGTTCAGCAAAGGAAACCGCATTTGATAAATTGATCATTTTATAGATACAGTGTTTTACTGTTGGTGTTGAAGGTCATGAAAATTAATGAATATCATGTTGAGTTTCGTGTATTGATACTGAAAGCCCTGAATCTTGGCCTGCAGTCTTGAAAATGTTATTGGTGCATGTATAGTGTACAACTGTTTTTTTTTTAATTCCATTCAAACATATACATAGAAATTACTGACAGTGGCCAGCAGATGCATGGATATTGCATTCAAGTGAAGTGTGTGGTTATTTTGGTAATTCGATGTTTGTTTTATTTTTGTCCAAAGCCAGGTGGTGCTTTCAATCTCACACTGAATGGGGCGATTTTTATCATTTCATTCATTTGTCATTCGAAAGTTTATTTAAAACGTAAATACAATTATATTAAGGGACCAAAAAAAGTTATTAATTAGGCCTACCAGGCTTTGATTTTTTTCTGTGACTTCTGCCCTTCTTATTTAACACATTACATGAAGTGACAGCATTCCAGATTATGCAGTTAAATAACTGTCCGTGTCCTGACTGACAGTTATTTCACATTTAGGTCGAGGTCGGTCGGTGTTTTAAAATAATCGAAACCGAGTTGTTTTTTTGGTTAACCTCCCAGCAGTAACGTCAATTCACATGATGTTAGACGCATACTTGCTTCAAAATTACTGGGACCTACATTGCATTCAAATACTTATTGGGGTTGGCGCTTGGATGAATTCACTTCTCAAAATGAAATGAAACAGTTTAGGAGAGAGATTGCTGATTCTGAGACCAGACAACTGACTTACATCAGACGTTGTCAATTTCAAATCACATGTATGCCGACGTAGTGAAATCAGACATCAGAATTAGACAGTGTTGCGAGCACAGAGTACATGTCAATGTATCATCAAGGAAGTGCTATTTATGAATTCTTTGAAGCCGCATGCATTTGTCATCTGTAGTGCACTTGTTGATTTCAATACATACATATATTATAACATAATGCCTAGACAGTATGTTGGATGATTTAACCATTTGAGGGCTGATCAAAATATTTCCGTTTTTGGTAAGATTGAAGAGTCTGTAATGTCGAGTCAAAGTGAAAGATAGGCGTGCAGAAAACCAAATGCGTGGAATAAGATTTGCGCAAACGGTAGGCACGCGAAAAAATCATGTGCATAATATTTCCAAGAGTGGAAAAACAAATGGTAGTACATAAGAAACAGAAACTGTTGTGACTGACTGATCATGAACAGATTTTTAACCCTAAAAGGACTAATTCTGACTTTGATCACTTTTTTATTGCAACAAAACAGGTGCCCAAAATGCTGACTTTTGGTATACTTTCTAGTTAGATTCTTCGTACATTGGCAATATTTTTAGGTATGCAACTGCAAAGTCACAGGGTGTATACTTTTCACGGGTAACAAAAATATATAAGAAATATCCACACCTTCAGGGGTTAATCAGGAAGGGTTGGACAAGCAACTGCATACAATTTGTTTATGGTGCCGAGTTGAGAAAGATTAACTCTTAATAGCGGCTCTTCATTCCCTATCTTGCGTGACGATAGTTGTAAGTCTCTGTTTAGTGAGCTTGCAGGGTCGCAAGTTACACTGAGAGATTTGTCTTCATGGAGATGAAGACTTCTAAGCTATGTTAGCTAGGCTCAGACTGCCGTCTTTTGGGAATAGAACCGCTAAAGGAAAGAGTTCTTTTTCCTTCTCGGTTTGTTTTCTTAAGTATCACAGACTAGAGTCTTATTGCTGACACCATAGTAGCCTAGCTAGAATCATGAGCGGTGTTTTCTTACCTTTCATTAGCGGCTAGCATTGTAAGTGTCTCCTTTAGTGAGCTTCTAAGGCCGCAGTCATCAGCCATTTAATTGTCTTCACGAATAGGAAGACCTTTAGCTGCTTCAGCTAGGCTGAGTTCACTGTCCTATTGGACATGATACCGTTATGTTAGAGGAGGCTATTCTCTGTCTATCTGTATTGTTTGGTGTTAGTTATCTGAGGCTCTAAGCCCTATTGTTGATGCCATATTAACCTAGTATGATTAATGAGCACTTCTTCAAACGCCTATACTAAATTCCTTTTCAGGAATATATTTCCTGATATCAGATCGAACGTAAGGAGTTCATCTAGGTTTTAATGATTGGGTGTCGGAACACTGTTTTTTGTCCTCCTCTTCATTTCTATCCAATCTGCTGTTGTGGATTATATTTCCACTTGGGGGATTGGATATTATGTCTATATGGTGTATTATTTGGTGATCACATCCCCCTCTGGCCTTAGTGGCATTATGGAGTCGGTCAGACGTGAGGGAGCCCTACGGTTCCTATACTATTTGATAACTAAGACTAAAAAGTAACGAGTCGTGCCGGGTTAGTGTTATTATGATTGCTTTGACTATAAGCTTTTTAGCTGTATTACTCTTCATTGAGAATAGCAGCAGCAGTATAGCTTTAATTCTACTACGCCGGTCTTACTTATCTTGCGACCATGAAAGCTCACTAAATGGAGACTTACAACTATCGTCGCGCAAGGTAGGGAATGAAGAGCCGCTATTCTAACAGCTGTAATTCCCAGAGACAATAGTCTTAATTCAGCTATGCAGTTATGAGTCTTCATCTGTGTGAAGACATATCTGTGTCACCTGGGCCTCAGAAAGCTCACTAAAAGGAGGCTTACAACACTAGCCGCTAAAGTATAAGAAAAGACCGCTTTAACAGTACATAAGGCTACTATGGCGTCCACAATAGCATTTAAAGCCTTGACGCCAAGGAATGCAACACCGAGAAGGAAAAGACGTACTTATTCCTTCTAACGGCTCTATTCCAAACCAGACAGCTGTCTCAGCCTAACTATGCACTTATCGAACTTCTATTCGTAAGGAATAAAGCATTGCATTTCTTATACCATTGCTAAGGCAAGGAAGGCATCATTAATCGTGACAAAAGCCCTCAATGCTTGAGCCAAAAGAATCGGGAAGGAAAGATCTTCGTCTTTCTATAGCCCGGTATGTTAAGCTGTTTTTGCCTAGCAAATGCAGACTTATATTCAGATGGAACAAGATTCGAAGACTAAAAATTCATAGTCTTAAGGTGCCCTTCTGTTAGGGATGGAGACTCACCCTCCGTAGCCCTCTCACCATCCAAATGTTCCATCTGAAAATATGGGCAACACCATCCGACTGAACAGATGACTGGACCAACGCAGCACCGTCCGACAGCTCACCACCGGAGCCTGTTGACTGTAGGTCCATTGTCTACTGGGATACTGCGATATGCAGAGCAATCTGCTGCAGCCAGTCCGTGAACGAGGTTAGCAGAGCAGCGATAATCTGCTTCTTACCATAAGCTGCTCACAGGATGGAGATCTGGCCCCAGATCATCTACACATGTCCCATATAAAAATTCCTCGAACGACTAGCTCTAGTTTTAATATGACTTCGGTGGTGAAGATTGGAAACATCTCCGTGGAACAGCATGAACATGGGAAGTCGGATAGCTAGTCTGCGGTCAACGTGCTTCATTGATGAAGCAGGGAAAGAAGCCATAGGTACAACCGATCCCGGCTGCAGTGTGGAAGGAGCGTCCTGAACAGCAAGCGTGAACAGGTGTCCCAACTCACTAAAGTTTCTTGAATCAAAAACAGTCGACCCCAACTGCTTACGGAATGGAGAGGGTTCTCCAGCCCACGGTCTGCTCCAGATCTCGCTGAGCATTTCGTTTTGAAACTTGTAGGCATCTACACCTAAGAACGCTCTGCACTCCCGATCTGTCCCCAGATGTCGCCGAGTATCCAGCTGAGAAACTTATAGGCTAATCCCCTTTCATCCGCTTCCATGTAAGAAGAAGAAGCCATAACCACTGCCGGCCCGGCTGCAGTGTGGAAGGAACATTCCGATGCATGTTCCGACTCATTATAGTTTCTCAAAACGGACATAGTCGACCCCGACAGTTAACGGGAAGGAGAGGGTTCTCCAATCGGCGATCTGACCCCAGATCTAGCCGAGCATCCCATAGAGGAACTTCTGTCTTCTTCTACATGGACAGATGACAGGACCGACCCAGCACCGTCCGATGGCTCACTACTGGAGTCTGCGGATGTCTGCCCCTTACTGGGAAGCTGCGATAAGATGCGCAAATTGCGGCAGTAAGTCCATTATGGAGGCTTGTGGAGCAGCAGCTTCTATTCTCTGCCACATTTTGCTCCTGGGATGGAGATCTGGCCGCCAATCTCTTCGCCAAATGTCCCGGTGATTCAAGCGTCGAATCACTAGCTACCGGATGGACTGACTTCACGTGCAAAGACTGGAGCGTCTTCGCTCGTCTGCATGAACATCCAAAGTCAGGTAGCTAGTGTGCGGTCGCATGTGCTTCGCCGAAGCGGAGGAAGAAGCCGTAACTGCAGCCATCCCCAGCTACAGTGTAGGAGCATCCCGAGTGGCCAGGGAGGACATTAGCTCCGTCTCAGTGCAAGTTTCTCAAAACAACAGTCGACCCCGACTGTTACTGGGTTAGAGAAGGCTCTCTGGCTCGCGGAGACCTCGCTGAGCTTCCCAAAGAGAAACTTGCAGGCTTCTTCCCCTTTTTTGCCATCGTCGCTGGGTGAGCTTTTGTTTATAAGGTGCTCGCTCTACCCAAATCTACACTCTCCTCGACTGCAACGGACAAACCTGGTGTTACGGCTCCCACTACAGGGTAGCCGCCTCACCAGACGAGCTAGCTGCTGGAATAAGAGGCCTTATTCCCTTGGATATTCAAGACCACTTTGCAGCTAGCTCTGTTTGCTCCTCAGACCGCGACAACAGCTGCACATTCTGAACGGGTGTCGCAGTACCATCACTGTGTTCTTGTTCCTCTGGAAAAGAAACTGAAAACTCGAATTATCTTGTGGTGACAGCTCCGGCATCGGAACTTCACCGCGAATACATATCGCGACACCCGCTTCCAATGTTAGTGTCCCAATGAGTCTACCCCGTCCACTGCACTCCTAAAATCTAACATATAATAATACACTATAAGGATACATGACGAAGACAATCAAAAATAATTTCGAAATAAATCAAAAAATATTTCCGAAATTTTTTTTTAAAACGCCTAAGTTCCCCAAGGGAACTTCACAAGCCCAAGGGCATCCCGATAGAGCCTAAGTGTGGACAAACACCAGAATATTAAAATTACACTACCGGAATATTAATAACTGTATCCTACTATAACTGGGATGTAACAAAACTCTGAATATTACCTGTTAACCGGAAACTAGACAATAGGCACACAAAAGGCCCACGTCAGTAAGCAATTAACTGTTACCTGATGCAAAGCTGGGTCTTCATGTAAAGAAAAACAATGCATCCGGTAGAAGATGCAAGACAATAATGCCCCAACACCCCTAGGGTGAGGACGTTAAGAGTGGAGATAAATAGAATAAACCTTCTGTACAACACGTTAAACTCCCAAGAAATTTGATAAAAAATTTCAATAAAAAACAGCCAGAAAGCTTAGGAGTTTAACCGGAGGGTTCATGGAAGGAGGGGGAAGAAACACAGAACCAAGAGTAGGTAAATCATTAGCAAAACTAATGACGTTAAGGCGTATATCCCGAAATTGGGTAACATGAAATAATTTTCATGTTATTTAAAAGTTACGGCCCGGAATGTCTCAAACCACCGCTGTTCACTTCCATCATCCATTTACTGCCTTGAATCCACCATATACTTTATTGATTTGTGTCTGGCATCCACCAAAAGAGAGATTTAAAGCACAGATGTCAGTTGAGATGTTTACTGACTTTGGGCCAAACAAAGAATGATGTTTGTGCCAATTCCAGTCTCTAGGACTTTTAATTTTCGGTACTGTAAGCAAATTTTGGGGATTCGGGGGTGGGGGGGGGGGAGGGTTCAAAATTTGTGTTTACTGAGGTTGCACCAGCTAAGTCTGGGCCATTGGTTTTAGTATAAAACTAGAGCTACTGTGAGCAAGCTCACAAAGTGATACCCCTCCCCCCCGCGCCTCAGTTGTTGCGCTTACGAGGACACAACCATATGATGTAGCAATTGAAATGTATAAGTTAGATTATCTCCCCTTGGAAATGTCAGAATGGAATTATATTGCTTCATGCACATCTTCATATGGAGTTCTTCCATTATGTAAAGTTTCATGAAAATTCTTCAAACGGTTTAGGAGGAGTTGCGCTTATAAGGACAGACAGATGGATGGATGGACGGACGGACGGACAGGGTGATTCCTATATACCCCCCCCCCCCCCAAACTTTGTTTGCAGGGGGGGGGGGGGGGTATAAATATATTGGTTTTTGCTCCGATACCCCAATTTTTCTGAAAGCCCTGATAGTAGCTTCTAGCACTCAACCAGTTAATAATTCTTTTTCAATATCATGCACAATTTGTTTCAGCTTGAAAAGTTCTCATCTACAGAACAGTTATTTATCTATTTATTAGGGTTTAACAACACTTTAACAGCCAAGGTCATATCGTGTCGGTGACAGTTTTACAGGTGGAGGAAGCCAGAGGACCCGGAGAGAACCACCAGGCAACAACGAGCAGCTGCCAGCTCCCCAACATCGAAACTCTGCACTGCAGCACAGGCAGGGTTAGACTGGTTGAAGACATGTGCACCATCGACGTGCATTACACCTTAGAACACGGAGTCATTGTGTCCCCATGTGGACATTTGGGGTTAAGTGCCTTACCCAAGGACACAACGCGGGAGTCCGAATCGATCGCTCAGATGGTCACCCATCCAAGGACTAACCGGGCTCGACCTTGCTTAACTTCGGTGATCTGATGAGAACCGGTTACTGCAACACCAACGCACTCCCCTGCAGAACAGTTAAGTACCAGTTTGGTTGGGATTTGGTGACTTCTTTCCTGCGACCCTGGTCTTTCTTACAGCCATTCAATCTCAGTACAACTTGATTTTTTTTCAGATCTCAAGAAATACATATTTTTATACTGTACCAATGACCCAGACATAGCTGGTGCTAACTCTTAAAAATCTAGGGCCAAACACAAATTTTGCCCCCCAATCCCCAAAATTTGCATCTAAAACCAAAAGAAATCATGTCCTGAAGGACCTCCATACTTTGCCCCTACTGCGCATGCGCAGTGTCAAGGATGTTCCGAAATTGGCGCCAATTATCATTCTCTGTTTGGCCCTTCATCAGTCAACATCTCACTGATCTTTGTGCTTGTAAATCTCAGTTTAAAGGATGCCAGACACATAATTATTGGAGAAATGGTGATTCTAAGGAGGATATAGAAGGAGGAGAGGAAAAAGGAGTGACAGAAAATAATCAGGGCTGTAACTTAAAATTTTTTAATGAAATTATGTTAAGTTGCCTATTTTCGAGGCATGGGCCTGTTGTTGTCATTCTTGCTATAAAGTTGCACTGCTTATTCAGTGTTTCCTCTCCCCTGGTCTTCTAAGTCCCCCCTTGCTATTCTCCCTTGCTTTTGGCATATTTTTGAGAAAGATCATTTCTAAATTCTCTTGGGAGAATTAGCTTGGTTACAGAATGAATTCTGTTATTTTCCCCATGTTTACGTTTTCACCCATGGGTGTATAAACGTTGTGTTCTGCATCTACCATCTGATGTTCTGCCGATTCTCCCCTGGGAGTCTCTGTTTTGCATCAGATAGTGTGTAATTTTAATGACTGATTTCGGGCCAGTATTGTCAGTGCCTGGAGTCATGTTTTCTGGTGTTTTTACACTGTTTGTTTACATTGGCAGCAGTCTCTTTTGAGGGGGGCTGTTTGCCTTTGGAGTAGTTTATCTCACTATAAGATACATTATTATTATTATCTGTAAGTGTTGCATTAATTATTTAATATAATTTTAAAATTTTTGACCACACTTAGCCTTGGGATCCATTGGGGCTCAACGTTACTTTTCAGAAACTTGGGCTTCGCTGAAAAAATATTTTTCAAAAATTATTTTGATTTTCAATTGTTTTTTCAATATTAATGGATCATGTTATTATGTATCTTTGTGTTCAGGGGTTTGTGTGAGTACTAGGACTTGTTGTTGACTTTTCACAATGAAAGGATATTGTTCAAATTGTAATAGGAAGAAATCTTCCTCTGACTTTCATGATCATTGTATTAATTGTAGTCAGTGTACTCGCACTAACTCCTGTTCAATATGTCAATATTGGGATGACAAACATTGGAAACGTGTGTCACGGTATGTTGTTAGTGGAGAAAGGGCTATGCCGGCTCTTTCTCCACAGGGTCACTCTACTCTATCAGTTTCTATTTCAGAGGAACAAGAACAGGGTGATGTTTCCATGTTATCTTCCGCAAGTGCGCTTCCGTCGTCACAAATGAATGCAGAGCTAGCGGCAAAAGTGCTCATGGAGATACGACAGTTGTCGTCCGCTAGCTCGCCCGGTGTAGCGTCCATTCACCGAATGGTTCGGCACCCGGGTTCGTCCGATGCGGTCCAGGAGGAAATGTTGGGTGATGCGAGCACTATAAACATTCAAGGTGCACACCCAGTGACGGCGGATAGTAGGAGAGATCGGAGGAAGCCTTCGTGTCCGGTTCCTAGCTCGTCCAGGTCCAGCCAGGCCGCGAGCGAGAGAGGCCCCTCTCTCGTACAACAACATCTGGGACCAGATGTTGTGGTACAAAATGTGTCGCAAGCGGAGCACACGTCCGTCGCTCGGGACGCTCTGTTGTATAGGCAGTCCGCTGAGACTGCTCAGGCTTCTTCCTCTCACCAGCGCACACGACCACACCTTGGCTACGTGACCGCCGATATTCTACCAGCTTCGCCGATCAGGGATTCTTCGGCGACCAGGTCACGCCATCCGGTAGCCAGGGACACGAGGCCGGTTGACTCCAGACGTTCGCATAGGAAGAGTATGCGGGAGTCACTAGATGCGGAGCTGCCCTCGGCGAAGCAGCGAAAGACTGCGCCTCCGCAGGCCTCGATGTCGGACGTGCTTGCTCAAATAGCACAACTTATCACAGCATCCCAGCAACCGACAGAAACGGTGTCGGATCGGGAATTATCCGACGGCGCTGGGTCGGTACGCTCCGCCGAAGCATTGGGTGCGGACGACCGGGAGCATCGTGAGGTCCGACCAGATGGTGAAAGGGATACGGATGACTTGGAGCTATCCCTTTCGGAACAACATAAAGCTGCCGTGGACTTCATCCGGCACTTTCTTCCTCAGGTTGTTCCGTCGGGCCAGACTGCTGCGGTACCGGACAAGAGAATTATAGCGTCATTGGACACTGATTTCTTCGAGCGGTTCAGGGACATCGCTCCCGAGTTTCCATCTCAGTCCAATAATGTCACAAGAACATTTGAATTATTGAACGACGCTATTTTCAAGCTTGCTTCCAAAACAGGAAAAGCGGGTTTCTTGTCCGCCAATGCTCTTAACCTGCCTTTCATTAATGCAAGGAATAAATTCGATATGGCAGGACAGGGTATCCCGAGAGTTCCTCTGCGTATGGAAAACGAAGCGGAAGACTTAGAATTATCATTACCGTCGTCTACGTCTATTCCAACCGCGGTGTTGGAGACGACTATTTCGTCTAACAGAGCCAGTTTAGACGCTTTATCTTACGCAGACCACCTTACAAAGGCATTATCACTGCGTCTTCAAGGGAAAGAATTCCAGGATATACAATCCTCTTTAAGACTTCTTTCAAGGGCAGTAGCTTATTCCACGTGTAACTCCGCCCTTTCAGTGGCAAACCTGGAGTTGGTTAGACGTGACGCAGCCCTAGCTACATCCACACTTGTGGATAGTAAGGTGAAGAACTCTCTCAGAGTCGCTTCGGTCTCCGGAGAACTTCTCTTCGACGGCAAGCTTTATGCAATTTACGATAAAATTACTAAGAAAGCTTCGGATTCTCTGCTGTTTAAATCCGCTTCTAAGAAGTCGGACACGGCAGATAAGAGTAAGACAGGCACTTCTGGGTCTAATGCGCCCAAGAGAGGTTCCTATAGAGGTTCTGGTGCGTCCTCTTGGTCTTATTCAAGAGACCGTCAAGGCAGCGACTCACGAGCGGGACGTCCTTCGGGCCAGGACAACTGGTCGGACGCCCCGAGGTCGACGGGACGATGTGAGGGTCGTGGAGGACATGGTTTCTCCTCCCGCAGGCCTCGCAGGTCCAGGAGGTGATGGCTTCAACCTCTATCGCGTGCCGGTTGGTGGAAGGTTGTCAAGTTTTTCACAAGAGTGGGCGTCGATTACGGACGACCCTTGGGTGAGAGGGGTGATTTCGGAAGGTCTAAAAATATCCTTCAAACGAAAGCCTCCATTAACTCGAAGTCCAAAATGGACTCAACTTCCGTCAAATCCGCAGAAAAGAGACACTCTGTTATCAGAGGTGCAGTCTCTTTTAATGAAGAACGCGGTAGAGGTCGTAGAAAACCAGGAAACACCGGGATTCTACAGCCATCTGTTTCTGGTTCCGAAACCAGACGGCTCATTCCGTCCAGTCATAGATTTGAGCTGGATAAACAAGCTGATCGTCATTCCGAAGTTTTATATGGAGACGATTCGATCGGTCAGAGCGAGTATTCGGGTGAACGATTATGCAACAAGCATAGATCTCAAAGATGCGTACTTTCACGTCATGGTACATCCGACATTCAGAAAGTATCTACGCTTCGCAGTCCTAGGAGTGGTGTATCAATTCTGGGCGATGTGCTTCGGATTGAACCTAGCACCCTGGGCTTTCACTCTGGTAATGAACTCGGTAATGATGTATTTCCGAGCTCATTCGTCTGCGGTAACGTCGGCCTACCTGGACGACATTCTTCAGAGGTACGGCAACGAGTTAACGCTTTAGAACGATGTGCAGAATCTGCTTCTATTGCTCCGACGTCTGGGTTTTATAATAAACGAAGAGAAGTCGGATCTGGTGCCGTCCAAGTCATTCACACATCTGGGAATGAGCTTCGAGACGCACAACAATCTCGTTCGTCTGCCATTAACCAGAGCAAAATTAGTCAGTTGTTACGCTCGCTATTGTCTTCACGCAGACAGAGTCACAGCGAGGGAGTTCATGAGACTGATAGGTCTGTGCGGAGCCGCTGCAGACCTCATTCCGATGGGGTGGTTACGCACTCGTCCTCTCCAATATTTTTTGACTCAGAATTGGAGTGTGAAAATTCATTCGCTCGACATAGACGTTCTCTTGTCAGATCAAGTGAAACGAGAGATTCAGACTTGGGCAAACATTCAGTGGTTAACTCAGGGAGTTCCGCTGCAGTTGCCGGATCCGAGTTTTACGATTATGACGGATGCCAGTCAAACAGGTTGGGGTGCATCATTGATCCCAACAGATTCGAGATGCCAGGGTCTTTGGGATCCGCAATTCCTGGGCAAGCACAAAAACATCAAGGAAATGATGTCAATTTGGCTTGCGTTACGTCATTGGATGGACATTATTCACAATGCTCATGTCCAAATCCTGTCCGACAATATGACAGTAGTGGCGTATATACGGAACCAGGGAGGCTCATTCAGTTCCGCTGTTCAATCTAACGGAAAGAATCCTTCTGTTTGCTTTAGAACATCAAGTTCTACTTTCGGTCCGTCATATACCGGGTCGTCTGAATGTACTAGCAGACTCCCTTTCACGAAAGGGTTGCTTGTTGCCGTCGGAGTGGACTCTCAACAAACAAGTATTCAATCAGATTTGCTACCAATGGGAACGGCCAATGATAGACTTATTTGCGACTTATCTCAACAATCAGTTGCAGACGTATGTGTCTCCGTGTCCGGATCCAAGAGCATTTGCAGTAGACGCTCTGTCGATCCCTTGGGACGGAATGATAGGATATGCGTATCCTCCAACGCCGTTGATTCAGCAGGTATTGCTAAAAATAAAACAATCTCAATGCAAGATTCTGTTGGTAGCATCTCTGTCTCCACAGAGACTGTGGATAAATCTACTCAGGTGTCTGTTGTGGGACCTACCGCGAAAGCTTCCTCCACGGGAGGATCTTCTTTCGCAGGGGAAACCGCGTCAACTTCATCACAACCCGCAAGGTCTCAACCTTCACGTTTTTCCGTTGTGCGGTCCTTCTTGCATGGCAAGCACTTTACAGGACGAGCAGTGGATGCGATTTCTAACTGTAGGAGGACCTCCTCTTCGCTAAACTACGCGGCTAAGTGGCAGGTTTTTCGTCATTGGTGTAGGGATACTTGTTTGACGAAATCAAACTGCAGCCTGTTACTATTAAGGGTTATAGGTCTATGTTATCTGATACCTATGCACATCATGATAGTTTACAAATTGGATCTAATGTCTCTTTATCTAAGTTAGTTAGAAACTTCTCGATAAATAGACCCAGAACTCTTAGGTTAATTCCTAAGTGGAATTTAGCTTGGGTTCTTCTTAAACTGAAGGAAAAGCCATTTGAACCTCTTGGGACAGTAGATTTCAAATTCTTGTCTTCTAAGACAGCTTTTCTCTTAGCTTTCTCTTCTGCTAGAAGAGTCAGTGAGCTTCATGCACTGTCGGTGGATGATTCTCACTATCGTAGTGTCGGGAACACTATCACCTTCACTACTAATGTGGGATTTTTAGCCAAGAATCAGGCTCCTAATAAATATCCGGAACCTATTGTTATTAAGGCCCTTCCGTCTTCAGATGGGCGTAGGCCTTTACTCTGTCCTGTTAGAGCGTTACGTATTTATAAACAGAGATCTCAGTTTATCAGAAAGGGACGAAAACATTTCTTTCTGTCTCTGATGCCTAATAGAAAGGACATTTCCGTCCATTCTATTGCTAGATGGATTCAATTAACTATCCGTACTGCTTATGAAAATTTATCTTCTTCTCAGCAGTCTGTGCTTAAGATTTCGGCTCATGAAGTGAGAGCTCTTTCTACATCTTGGGCTTACGCAAATAGTATTGCTATTACAGATTTAATGAAGGCTGCTTATTGGTCTCAGCCATCCACATTCACAAATTTTTATCTCAGAAATATTGAGTCCATTTCTGGAGACCTGCATTGTTTAGGTCCGTTATCTGTTGCTCAGAATGTCGTCCACTAAACAGTTGCAACTATAGTTATGCAGGCTTTCTGTTCCGGCAGTGACTCCGTCCAGCTGCCCTCTTCACTCTGGGCTATTTGACCCAGGGCAAGGGGAAGGGGGGGGGAGGGAGGGTGTTCCCTTAGGTCACCTGCTTTATAGTGAAAAGCAAGGGAATGCCTCCTCCGAAGTCAGTATTTCTGAGTCGTTTCCGGGATGGTTTTAAAGTGTAATATTGATGTTAAAAATTCAATCATGTCATATTTCTAAAGTGTAGCTCGGTGTGAAGCATTTGTATATGTCAAGTGTCAAACGGGCGTTAATATACAATCCTCGGACACTTTTAAAGAATATAAAGAGTCTCAATTCTCTGGACTAACTTTATTTATTGGCTTACTTTAAAAATAATTAGTATAAAGGGTTATACTGGATGTTAATAGAGAACATGAATGTTATTGTGCTCAATTATGAAGGGTATTGTATCATTCTAATTTAACATAAAATAAGAAAGATACATGTAAAGCCTAATACTCCTTTTCTCCTTGAGGGGTTGACTCTATATTATATAGTTGAGCTTATTGGATTTTCCTCTATGTCCTAGGCCCTCCAGCCTTTTTACTATTTAGCTATGTCTGGGTCATTGGTACAGTATAAAAATGTTAAAAAATTTATAGTAATTTATATATTTTTTATACTTACCAATGACCCAGACGGGGATGGCCCTCCCAGGAGTTGGGAACTCATACCTCCCCGCTGAGTACATAGCGCTGACCAGGCACTGCTTCAAGAATTATAATTGGCGCCAATTTCGGAACGTCCTTGACACTGCACATGCGCAGTAGGGGCAAAGTATGGAGGTCCTTCAGGACATGATTTCTTTTGGTTTTAGATGCAAATTTTGGGGATTGGGGGGCAAAATTTGTGTTTGGCCCTAGATTTTTAAGAGTTAGCACCAGCTATGTCTGGGTCATTGGTAAGTATAAAAAATATATAAATTACTATAAATTTTTTAACTTTTCAAGAATTTGCGCATTTGTCCCTATGATTCCCTTCGGACAACCAATCAAGTATTTGTAAATGCTCTGATTTTGATTTTCATAAAGGGAAGCACATGGGGACTGATTCATATCAGACAATCAATCAGTCAATATATCAATTAATCAAAGGCATTCCAATGAGGAGTCCCAAGCTATTTATTGGAGGTTTGTTTGTTTATTGTGGTTTCATGACACTTTCAACACCAAGAGTCACATCATGTCACAAAGTTTTACGTGTGGAGGAGACTGGAGTACCCAGAGAGAACCACCAAGCATCAGTGAGCAACTGTCAGTCTTTAAACAGCAACACTGTGCCCACATGTGGACAATCAGGATTAAGTACAGTAGTCGCTGATCAGGATCAAAGTGTCAACCTTTCGTTTAAAGTCCAACTGAATGGTGATTTTTGTGAATATTGCTGGCCATATATGGCCACAATGTCAGGTAAACTAAAAGGGTTAATGTGTCAGCAAAAAAAATCAATTTAGAAGTAATTCATACAAATTATGATACATATTATAATCACGTGTACATGAACTTGCATTAAAGTTGAGGCCTTGTTACTAAGGATATACTCTAACTGTTTGATTCTTGTGTACATTTCTGAAAGTTCATGTTGATTTTCAGCATATCAAGCATGCAGTTCTATCTGATCCCAGCTGGGAGTCCTGATACACAATGTATTCAGCTAACTAAGGGTTCAATATATACTTATTTTAACTGGTTGCGTGCTAGAAGCCACTATTAGAGCTTTCAAGAAAAGCCAAAGTTTTCTTTGCTCAAGTGATATATTCAGTGAAACCCAAATAATATTTTGTCTATATAAATTTATTCTATAACAAATTACTGGAGAGTGCCTCTAGGCACTCTCCAATAATTTGTAATAGAACAGATTTTGAATAAGAAATTCAGACCACCAAAAATAATCTAGCCCTCAACCAGTTAAGATAAAAGAGGATAATGAAAAAAAACATACCTCATATCTACAATTTTTTCTAACGATGACATAAGTTGCTGAAAATCTAGCTGCATTAATGCCCTTCCTTCATTACTACATTTCTTGGCACTGGAATAGCTGAAAGGATTATTATCAAACTACAGAAAAGGATCAACAACCAAAAATTACCCAAATCTACTTGTTCTGAAAAGAATGTTTTAAAAATGTTTGCCGAGAACAAAAAAATATGCTTTGCTTGAAAAAGGTATTAATTTTATAAAACTAAATGCTTCTGTACATGCAAACTGCTTCAGAGAAACTGATTCAGTATTAAACAATTTATTTAGACCTGAACAAGTTAAATATCTGTTTCTCTCAGGCCCTTCCACATGGTCCTTTTGGCAGCCGCATGCTCTCTTTTTATAACTACTGTAAACTTAAAAAAAATAAAAATAAAATGGTTTATGTCTGATTTTTTACCCAAGTTAATAAAATTGATAAATTTGTCCCTTGAGTGCAACAAGGCTTTGTAATGATTCAGCACTGCAAAGCCTTCTTACACTCAAGGGACAAAATACACTACCACCCATGCAATTCTGCAGATTATGAGGCCAAAAACATGCAATTTTACAAAAATGTCTTGAGAAACAGATCTACTTTGTGGGGGGCCTTATTCAATCCATCTTTTTCCACTCAGTGCCATGGTTTAATCTAGATTTCTCAAAGTATTAATACATTACATATCTACTTCAATTATTATTACATGAAACTTCCCTTTGTACAGGGCTATAATTATATGCCTGAAATTTCCAGCATGCAATTGATTTATTTATTTATTTATTGGTGCTTTACGCCACATCAGCAGCTTAGGCTATATCGTGGCGATGAAAGTGTAAATTTCAAAAAGACCATTAATTAAAATATGAAACAAATTGAATAAGAGGTTTAAAAATGATGAGTGTGAAACATAATGAGAAGGTGAGATCAGTAGTGCAAAAATACTGTGTAAATCAACCTGTGAAATAAATACAGATAGATGAAAATTAAAATGGTAAAAACAATTTAAAATTTATTAAAAAGGTTGATTACTTTCAAGAATGAGATGACTTTTTGCGGGCTCGTATGATAAAATAAATCTCTCAAAGATCCAACTGTGAAATACTGCCCTCTAACATGATTAAAATCAGTACAATTCAAAAGAATGTGTTCCACTGACAACACCTGCTGGCAGGGAACACATTCTGGTCGCAAATTACCCTCTAACAAAAAGGAATGTGTAAGTCGTGTATGACCAATATGACACCGTGTCAAAATTGCAAGATCCTTTCTACAAAGGTTACCAGACGGGTAGTGATCTGAAATAGTTGGTCGGAAGCGATGAAGCTTGTTATTTGTCGCTCCATCCCATTCCGCCTGCCACATAGATTTGATGTAACTACTAATATGAGGCTTAAAATCACTGAAAGGGATCTTAAAATCAGTGAGAGGCTTTGTTAAAGCCTGTTTTGCTGCACTGTCTGCTTTGGTGTTACCAGCGATACCTACATGTCCGGGTAACCAGCAAAACACGATATCATATTGGTCAGACATGAGAGTTGTTAACTTCTCACGAAGTTCCATGATGAGAGGGTTCTTCAACCTGGGGTTGAGTAAAGCAAGTAAAGAGGAAAGAGAGTCGGAAAAGATGATCGACTTTCTTTCCTGTGAATTCTCGATGTGCTCAAGTGCGAGTTGTATAGCTTTAACTTCAGCTGTGAAAATAGAACTTTGATTCGGTATTCTGATTGAGGTGATATGATCACCAGTAACAGCAGCTGATGATACTTTGTCACCATCTTTAGACCCATCTGTATAGATCCTTGTATATGCACTATACCTGGACTTTATTTCGGCATATTTTTGTTTAAACTGCAAGGAATTGGTATCAGATTTTTTGGTAGAAGCAAGGTCCAAAATAATTGTAGGTTTTTTAAGATGCCAAGGAGGAATATGTGATTTACGGTTTTCTTTTATAGAATCAGAATCAATTTTGGCAGACTCCATGTGGGGTTTAATTCTAATTCCCAATGGAGGAATGTGTTTCTGGTGGCGGTTAAAAAATTCAACATTTTGAGGGTCTGAAACACAATTATAAGCAGGATTTGAAGGATTGGCCAAAAGTTTAGACACATACTGGAGAGATAATTTAATTCTACGTTTCTCAAGAGAAGACTCCCCTGCTTCAACAAGCATCGAGTCTATTGGGGATGTTCGAAAAGCCCCTAGACTAATTCTAATACCACTATTATGAATTGCATCAAGTGGTTTGAGATATGATTTCCTTGCAGAACCGTAAACTATACAACCGTAATCTAACTTTGATCGAACAAGTGATCTATACAGATGGATCAAAGTTTTTTGGTCAGCACCCCAATCAGTGCTACCAACAACCTTCAGTAGGTTCAGTGCTCTCTTACATTTAACTTTTAGTTGTTTTATGTGGGAAGTGAAATTCAGTTTGTTGTCAAACAACAAACCTAAGAATTTCACTTCCTTGACAACCTTAATAGGACTACCATCAATTTTCAACTCCGGATCGAGGTGATGTTTCCGAAGTTTGCAAAAATGAACACAATTCGTTTTTGTCTTTGAAAATTTAAAACCATTTTCGATAGCCCACTTTTGAATCCTATTTAAACACAGCTGAAGTTTGCGCTCTATAGCATTCATCTTTTTGCTGCTATAGCAGATCAAAAAGTCATTGACATACAATGACGAATCTACCATATTCTCAATTGCGTCGATGATACTATTAATTTTAATTGAAAATAGGGTAACAGATAAAATACTACCCTGAGGGACCCCCAATTCCTGCTCGTGAGGATCAGATAACGTTGACCCAACACGAACCTGAAACTGGCGGTCCTTTAAAAAGTTTTCAATAAAAAGAGGCATACGCCCTCTCAACCCCATGTTAAAAAGATCTTTTAAAATCCCATACGTCCACGTTGTGTCATATGCCTTTTCCAGGTCAAAGAAGATGGCGACCACATGTTCTTTTCTGGCGAAGGCATTTCGTATAAACGTTTCTAATCTAACCAAATGATCCACAGTACTTCTCTGGTTTCTGAAACCACACTGAACATTCGCAAGTAGATTGTTCGATTCCAGAAACCAGACAAGTCGATCATTGATCATCCTTTCCATGGTTTTACACAGACAACTTGTTAAAGAGATAGGCCTATAATTACTTGGGTTGCTGTGATCTTTATCAGGCTTTGGGATGGGAATTACTGTAGCATTATGCCAAGAAGGTGGAAACTGGCCAGTCACCCATATCTCATTGAAAACTGACAGTAAAAGTTCAAGTGATGATCGTGGCAGATGCTTTAAAATTTTGTAATGTATTTGATCAGGTCCAGTGGCAGAATCCTTTGCTCTATGCAAAGAGTTACCTAACTCTTCCATAGAGAAAGGTTCGTTGTAGTCCTCTAAGTTATTGGATGTAAATTTAATCTTTTGTTTTTCTTGTTGTTTTTTAAGTTTGAGGAACTCTGGGTTACTATTTTCAGACGACGAATGTTTGGAAAATGTAGAGGCCAACTTGTTTGAAATTTCCTGTTTTGATGTTATGAGTGTGTTGTTATCTTTTAGGTGTTGTACAGCTGATTGTGTTTCTTTTCCTTTAATTTTTTTAATCATTTTCAAAATTTTAGTGATGGGGGTGTTTTGATTTAGTTTCGAAACGTAAGTTTCCCATGAACTTTTCTTTTTATGTTTTAAAAGTCGTCTTGTTTTTGCCCGATTTATACGTAATCTATCCAAATTTTGTGTAGTTGGTGACTTATTAAATTCCCTCTCAAATTTCTTGCGATCTTTTATAGCCTGTTTGCACTCAGTATCAAACCATGGTTTAGTGAAACGTTTTGGATTTGCCGAGGTTTTAGGAATGACTTGGCTTGCAATGTCAATCAACTCTGTGGTGAAGTGTTCAATCTGGTCAGTACTGTCCTGAAATTTCTCCCGTGTGAGGCGTTCAGAACAAAGCGATGAGAAAGTGTCCCAGTCAGCCTTTTTAAAGTTCCACTGGGGCACCCTCTCATCATTCGCCGGAACTACACTCTCCAACACAATCGGAAAGTGGTCACTCCCGCACAAGTCATCTTCTGCCTTCCATGAAAAATCAAGGAAGACAGAAGGGCATGCAATTGTTAAATCAATTGACGTGTAAGAACCAGATGCGGGGTGCAGGTAAGTATCTGAACCATCATTGAACAAGCACAAGTCATATTTTGTAATGAACTCTTCTACAGTTTTACCTTTTGCATCTTCTTGACTGCAGGAATTACCCCAACGGGGGCTATGTGCGTTAAAATCGCCCAACAAAATGTATGGGGTTGGGAGTTGTCGGACCAGCAGCTCAAGGTCATTCAGTTGTAAGGCTTTACTTGGTGAAACGTAAATAGAACAAAGTGTAACTGTTTTGTCCAATGTTAGGCGTACCGTCACAGCCTGCAAATTTGTCTGTAGTGGTACAGAACTGTGAATGATGTCGTTCCTAACCAAGACACTCGTTCCACGAATATGAAGATCATTATCATCTGCCCAGGCATTATACGGTGTATAATGCTTAAAGGTTGAATGACCCTGACCATCTGGTTTCTTTAAAAGAGTTTCCTGCAGGCAAAAAGCAACAGGTTTATATTTTTGGCTGAGAAGGCCTAGTTCATTAAAATTGGCTCTAAAACCTCGGCAATTCCACTGTATTATGTTATTTTTGTTTGTATTAGCCATATTTCGAGGGAGATTTAGAGGGTGGACGTATGGGCGAAATAGCCCCTGTAATATTCTTTGGTGAATTTTTCCTCGGGGATCTATTCTTTGAAGAAGTCGGACGTAATTGTTCGAATGTATCATCGATACAATCACCTACGTCCATATCCTCAAAGCCTTCAAACCTGTTGCGAACAACAGGGTTTTGAAGAACCTTAGGTAATCTGTCCGATAACTGTTTTTGTTTCATCTTTTCTTTTTTCTTTTCTTCTTTGTCTAATTTTCTTATTTGATTCTGACTCAGAGTGTGTTGTTGTGATCTTTGTTCTTGTTGTGATTTTGGCTTTGTTTTGTTTTGTTCCTTTTTCTGCTCTGAATTCGTAGTATGATCCTTATTTTGTACGGGTTTAGGCGAATTGTTTCCTAGTTTTTGTTCTGGTTTATCCTCTGTTGTTTTTGAAATTGTCTGTTCAGGTTTGGGATTTTGTTCTTTTTTCTGTTCAAAGTTGGCTTTTAATTGCTCTGTTGTTTGCGATGTAGAATTTGTTTTTGTTGATTGTGTGTCTGTTTGGTCTAACATGAAGCCCTGTACTAAAGATGGAATTGTACCTTTAAGCCATGTATATTGAGTTTGGCATTCCACTGACGTTGTTGGTAATTTTTGGATTAATTTTTTAGCGTATGTCGGCGATGATAAATTCATGCCAGGCATTGATGATACTATTTCCCTGGCCTCTTTAAAACTGATCTGTTTTTGACATTTAATCTTTTGGATTTCTTTTTCTTTTTTCCAGACTGGGCAATCTTTTGAGGCAGCTACATGATTGCCTTGGCAGTTACAGCACTTAATGGTATTTGTGCATGGGTCTGGATGTTCTTGACCACACTTAAAACAGATATTTCTCCCTCTACAATTATTCTGGCCGTGACCATACTTCTGACATTTGAAACATCGAAGTGGATTTGGAATGTACAAATCCACTCCGATGTTCATGTATCCTACTTTTAATGACCTTGGTGGTTGGGATGAGTTAAAAGTTAAAATATAAGTGTTTGTTTGAATAATCATGCCATCTCGTTTAATCTCTATTCTTTTAACATCAGTGACCCCCTGTGATTTTAGTTCTTGCTGAATTTCTAGCACATCAATGCCTGACAGTTCTTTTGTTCGTAGCACACCTTTGCAACTATTTAGTGTTTTGTGTGCAAAGGCGTGGACCTCCATGTCAACCAGTTTTTCCATTTTTAACAAATTGATAGCCTGCATTTCTCTTTTGCATTCAATGAGTATCCCACCTGATCGTAACTTTTTAACATTCTTGACCTCCCCAGCTATTCCTTTGATTGCTTTTTCTAATGCAAAGGGGTTAATATTTGATGCCAATTTTCCATCCTCTGCTGCATAAATCATAATAAATTTGGGCCAAGTGTTAATTGACGTATTGCCTATGTCTTGATCTGAGTCAGAATCAGAATCAGTGAACCGAAGTTCGCGCCCGCGTTTTTGTTTTTTGTTTGGTATGTTTGCCATATTTTATTGTAAGTCGTTCATTGCCCCGGCTCCCACCCACCATGGAGTCCAACAAGGGGTAGGGTTACTGCCCTGCAGTGAACCCACCGGGTTGCCGGTATTCCCACATACCTGGTATGGGGCAGTATACTCAGCCAGTGTTGATACCGAAGTATGCCACTGACTGATTGGCCCGTGTGTGGAAGTGCCAGGTCTTCAGATGGCGGCCATCCAATCAATCACTGTATAAACCACCGAAATAAAAGGTTGCCATGCATAACCGAAACAGACAGTGCAGCAAAATTAAGGGGCTGTTAAAATATAAAGTGTTTAAAAACAGTACACAATGGCAATTATGTTATGTGAATAAAAGAAATGATTGACTGAATGGTCACCAAATGCCCCCCGACGTGACACCCAGTACTTTTTGGGGTGGGGGCTCCCAATTGGCCAGAACGGACCATCCGACCATCCTTCTACTCCCGAAATTGGGGCCAAAGCAGTGTGTTGAACAAGATTATCTCCGAAATGGAGACCAGGGCTCCATCCCGGAGACTGCCCTAACCGGGGCCACGAGTCCTCAACTGCCAGGATTCCTTCTTCCGGGGCCGTCGGAATGCACCTCACGGGAGAACAAGGTGCCTGCCAGATGGTATTAGCAGGATTGATCATTTTGGTCCGGGGCTGCGTATTTATGTATTTCGCAGCGAACCAACTCAATTGAGCAAACCTGCCAATTAGAAATTAGCAAACCTGCCCAATTGAGCAGGCCGTCCTCTATCCGCCACCTGAGGACCCGCCTAGTAGGGGATGATCAAATCCCCCTAGGAGCATGCAATTGATATGTTCCGAATGAATGACAACAAAAAAACATGCACAATGAAGCAATTCTAACCTGTACCTTAGTTGAACTATAGTATTAATACTTCACCTGATGTGACTAGCAGAAGGCACATGCAAGATTAATCCAGTTCATTTTTTGTTTCCACATCTTAGCTTATGACCATGTTGAAATAATCTAGCTTTGCCCATTTCAATGAAGGGTCGTAATCTAAGGTGTGGAAGCAAAAATTGAAGAATGAATAAAATCTGAATGGAAATTCTGAGAATAGTGCTGGCCAGAATTTTCCATTATGCTAGGTAAAGGGTTAACAAATGTATAATGGACTAGGCTTTTAAAACAAGTTTCTTGTTTCTCTGGCAATTTTTTCTGTTTTATGAGGGAGAAAAACTTTTTATTTATTTTTTTTTCTTTTATTAATCCAGTTCCGAAAATAGCTAAAATTTAACTCCTTACCCTATTATGTGCAAATACAAATGTTTTAGCAATTAGAATGTTCCGTCCCGTTGCAATTTCAAGCAACTACATCTTGACTGACAGTGTTTACTGAGCTCTGTCAAACAAGAAAAGATAAAGTTGGTTATTTTTTCTGTCTTGCAAGTTCAAAATAGTATCCTCGAAGATATTTCTGCTACAGAAAGGGAGATTTTGAATGATGAGGATGTGTCTCAGAAGACATTTTTTAAACAGCCCTATCAACCCACCATTTCATCTGCCTGGTTGCTAAATGGACAGAAGATGGGTGAACAATTCAAAACACCTTTCCTGTGCGACAGTACTAATAAGAAGCAGTGCACAAGAGTTTATTAGAAAGAAATGATAAATTTTAAGTAATTTGTATATTTTTTTATACTTACCAATGGCCCAGACTAGCTGGTGCAAACTCAATATTATCAAGGGCCAAACACAAATTTTGAACCCCCCAATCCCCCAAATTTGCATACAAAACCGCAAATTAAAAGTCCTATCTGGCCCTCATACTTTTACTCTCTGTGCATGCACAGTGGTCAGGAAGAGACCGGAATTGGCACCAACATCATTCTTTGTAGATGAGCATACTAATAATAACTCAGCGGGGAGGTATGAGTACCCACTCATGGGAGGGCCATACCCATCTGGGCCATTGGTAAGTACAAAAAAATATACAAATTACTTTAAATTTATAATATTTTTATACTATAAACCAATGGCCCAGACAAGCTGAATCGTAAAAAGGAGGAGGGCCTAGGCCTAGGACTTCAGAATTAGTAGACCAACCTAGTTCCAAGCCTGTAATCCAAGGTGAAAGGAAATTAAATTTAAAAGGAATTACATGTATGTCTCTCTATACAGTAATAGAGAAGACATATCATAAATAAGGAGCCAATTCATGTAATTCTGTATACTTAACATGAAGACTATGCTAATTGGATGTAACGAGTTCCCAATTTTTAAGGCTAGTCTGGACTAAGCCCCAAAAATTAGGATGGCGTATTTGAGAATGAAAGGTTATCCCCCACAAACATACGCCATATACAATAAAACACAAGCTGTATCCAGGATATAATCTACAGACAAAACAGCTTCACTCATAGTTACACACTTATCAAGCCGGAGGAGAGATAAAAAATCCCCCCCCCCACCTTTTTGAAGGAATCTTCTTCAAAAAGAAAGAGGGGAGTGCTCTGGAATCAGTAAAAGCGGTACCAAATAACAATATAAATATTCGTCGAACAGGCACCCACGTATTAATTATTATTAATAAACTGGTGCTTAATGCCACTTCAGAAGCTAAGGCTATCGCGGCGATCCCAGTAATTAATATCACCCGCTTGTAACGTATACCGGAGCCGATATACATATATAGATAGAAAACCGGTGATATAATATATAACATACACATCTCCAATATTTATTTATTTATTTATTGGGGTTTAAGGTCATATATTTCTGCACTGTGGCTAATCATGACCATGACAGTTTTACGAGTGGAGGAAGCCGGAGTACCCGGAGAGAACCACCGAGCAATGGCGAGTAACTGTCAGCTCCCCAACATACTAACACCACACCAGCAGGGTTAGCATTGGATGAAGACAAGTGCACCATCGACGAGCAGTACGCCTTAGGACACAGCGTCACCTTGCCCCCAGATGGGCAATGGGGATGAAGTGTCTTGCCCAAGGACACAACGCAGTTGCCGCAGGTGGGATTCGAACCAAGGACCTCTCGGCTTGCAGCTTGCACCTCTACCTACTGAGCAGGTGGGATTCGAACCAAGGACCTCTCGGCTTGCAACCTGCACCTCTACCTACTGAGCCACCGCGCCTCCTGACACATGTCCAATAGAATCACAATGGACGATCTCTGGAGAGTAAACACACTTCCGATGTAACCCACAGGCAACCCCATTCAGGTGTACAATAAATTCTAGTAAACAACACTCCCAGACGTGTTCTATCCGATATTTATGCTCCCTGAAACGTGCGAATATACGAGAGTGTAAAGACAAGTTGTATTCGATTGGGTACCGAAATTAACAGAAACCTGGATCTAGAAATGGAACGAGCTATGACTAACAGGCTCGCCACAAATAATTCATTGTTTCTAAGGTCCATAAAATACAATAATGCATCTGTCTAATAATGCAGTTATTATGCGCGTGAGCATTGAAATCCTGCATTTAATCATCTGAATACCAGTTAACTGACAGCCTCCCAGGTACCCAAAGGCTAGGAATTTATTGATGATGAATCATATGCTCGTATATGACATATAGAGGAACAACCGCAGGAAACCAACCAACTAAAAAGTGGATGTGCCCATGAGGTCGCCATAGAACATGACCCTGTTGCCAATCGAGAAGTCATGAAATGCATGTATTTACTTAAATGCATACAAGGCTTACGAGAAGAAAACTACATCTTGCCTGGTAATCGCCTCTTAACACATTATTGGTGGGGGTGGGGGTGATTGAAATCATATCGAACTCGCCTCACACGCATTACTTGAATCGTTCTTGTGTTAGTCATCAAATAGTATAGGAACCGCAAGGCTCCCTCACGTCTGACTGACTCCATATGGCCACTAAGGGTGGAGAAGGACGTGATGAACAAATACACCATATTTACATAATAACTCACACCAAACCATACCGGTTTGAAGAGAATAACCTCCTCTAACAAATGGTATCATGTCCGATAGGACAACTAACTCAGCCTAGATGAAGCAGCTAAAGGTCTTCCTGTATGTGAAGACCATTAAAGCTGATAACTGAGGCCCTAGAAGCTCACTAGTGAGACTTACAATGCTAGCCATAGTCTTCATCTACGTGAAGACAAATATGTCGGTGTAAGTTGCGACCCTGAAGGCTCACTTAATGGAGACTTACAGTTACCGTGGCGCAAGGTAGGGAATGAAGAGCCTCTATATAAACAGCCTGAATTCCCAAAGAGACCGCAGTCCCAAGAGATAATAAATTCCGTTATGCCACTGCATAATACAGAAAAAATCTCACTCAAGATTTAGCTAGGCTACTATGGTGTAACAATGCGACTCAAGTGTATGACCCCTAGGAAAAACAAACTGAAAAGCACAGTACCTTCTTTCCCAAAGACAGAGGATAGAGCCTAACCGAAGAGACCATTGTAACCTTACAGAAGTCGTCCACAATGACATAATTGTCATGACGCCAAGACATATCTCAGCCTATCTATGCACTATTCATCCAGATTCAGGATGAGAAACAGGTGATAATAAAAAACTGGAGACTAATTTCGACAACATCTAATGCTTTTCTTCAATAGAAAAGCTTATACCTCCAGAAGAAAAGCCTCTCTTGGAAGATTCGTCTAACAAGTATTCTTGTAAGTGGAGCTTGCTCAGGCTGATAGCCGCAGGCCTGCCGAGACTACATTCTCATCCACTAATCTTCTGCAATTTATCCACTTTTACGAGGTTTGTAACCTACCGCCAAGCAACCGAAATCTATTCTCGATGACCTCAATTGATCCCTTCATTAAGAGAGCCTTTACCTCCACTAGGAGTGACTCTCTTTGAAAGGAACTTCCGTGATTAACGTCCAGTTTCTCGTGAAGTTGATAAGCCTCTGTAAACTGGCAAGCAATAGAGGTCATGTCCATCACCTGTACGACTTACGATGCTAACAGGAGGTGAAACTACATCCTCCCCACGAAGAAGCTCGTCTTGTCGACCTCAATTGTTCCCTTCAATAAGAGAGCCTTTGCCTTCACAAGAAGCGACTCTCTTTGAAAGGTACTTTCGTGATTAACGCCCAGTTTCTCGTGAAGATGATAACCTTCCATTAATCATTGGCCTAGTGGTGTCTGATCCATAGCCTTGATCAGACCTATACCCCTTTCCTCTTTCTCCCTTATAATGACGACTTCCAGAGTAAATATAAGGGGGCTATTGTACCCTCGCGAGACATTCTCATGATGCTTTCTTTTAGAAGCAGAACGGCCTTGCTTACCCCGGTCTGCTGAAGTGTGATGATGAGACAGCAACTTCAATAGCAGAGCACTGAAACTTCATGAAGCCTGCACATATATCAACGCAAGCTTGCCATCAAATAGTATATTTCCGGTAACTGGAGCGACTCAGAGAAAGCTTTTCACCTTGTCATTTATAAGTTATGACAACGCAAGGGCAGCATCACGTCTTACCAACTCCAAATTCAATGTCTGTGCAGAGTTGTAAGTGGCATACATGACTGCCCTGGAAAGAACTCTAGCGAGGAACCACGTCCTCATATTTCTTTCCACTGAGATGTTGCACCATAGCTTCGGGTGAGATGGTTTGCTTAGGGCATTGCACCCAGATTTGCTCTTTTCAATGAAATAGCACATTCCATTATTTCCGAGCATATATTAAATGATGCAGGTAGGGACATATTTTCATCCCTGGCCTGCTCATCTAAACGCAAACTTATTCAAAGCTTAACTGGTAAAGTGCTAAATTATTTTTGGCCATCAAAATTTGTTCACATATCTTTGCCTACAAGCACTCTCCCATAAATTATAACAAGACAAGTCCTTACAGACTAAACAATATCACTTCAAAAATAATACAAAGCACATCCACGGAGAATGAAGCCTTCAAGCTGCAGTACCTTCACCTCAGAGTAAAGCCTAAATATGGGCTTCAAGCACTCTACCAGTTAAGACTTTTCATAATCTTAAAGTGTCCTTCTGTGAGAGATGGAGACTCACACTCCGTATCCCTCTCACCATCCTAATGTTCCATCCACAAATATGGTCAGCTCCATCCGACTAAATGGATGACTGGACCAATGTTGCACCGACTGACAGCTCACCACCAGAGTCTGTTAAACAGTAGAACTAGTCTCAAACGACTACCCATCAACCTGAACTTGCAAAGTCAGATAGCTAGTCTGTGGTCAACGCGCTTCATAAATGAAGCAAGGGAAGATGCCATAGCTGCCACCGAATCCGGCTGCAGTGTGGAAGAAGCATCCCGAACCACAAGCGTGAACGGGCGTCTCAACTCACTAAAGTTTCTTGCACCAAAAACAGTTGACACCGACTGCTGATGGAAAGGAGAAGGTTCTCCAGCTCGCAGTCTGCTCCAGACCTCGCCGAGTGTTCCGTTAGAAACTTTTAGGCAACTATCCCTTATCGTGCAAATCCATGGAAGATGAGGAAGCTGTAGCCACAGCCGACCACGGCTGAGGTGCGGGAGAAGCATCCCGACTCGTTACATAGGACGGATGCTCCTCCTCATTGAAGTTTCTTACAACACAAAACAGTCGTCCCCGACAGTTAACAGGATAAAAGCGCTCTGCCCTCTCGATCTGTCCCCAGATCTCATAGAGTATTCCGCTTAGAAACTTCTAGACTTAATCCTCTTTCGTGCGCCTTCATGTAAGTAGAAGAAACCATAACTGTCACCGGCCCCGGCAGTGTGGAAGGAATGTTTCGATGCATGTTCTGATTCATTAAGGTTTCTCACAATGGACACAGTCGGCCCCAACTGCTAACGGGACAGAGAGAGTTCTCCAATCGGTGATCTGATCCCAGATCTAGCATCCCGTAGAGAAACTTCAGCCTTCTACTACATGCACACTGAACGGACTAAACTCAGCACCGTCCGACAGCTCACACTGGAGTCTGCAGAAGGCTGCTCTTGCATTAGCTGGGATGCTGCTAATAGCTGCGCAACTGCGACAGCAAGTCCGATCCTAAGGCTCGAGGAGCAGCAGTCATCTGTTTTTCCCAGCGTTTGCTGCTCCTGGGATGAAGATCCGGAGATAGACCTCTTCTTCGAGCAGTTCTTTGATCGATGCCTCAGATCGCTAGCTATCGGATGGTCCGACTTCAAGTGCGAAGAAAGGCTCCATCTTCGCGCAGCTGACTGGTTATCTGAAGTCGTGTGTGCTTTAATAACGTAGCGGAGGAAGCCATGACTGAAGCTGACCCCTGCTGCAGGCTAGACAGAGTGTCTAGAGCAGTGGGCGGACATACTCATAAAAACATTTGGCCCCAAATGTTGTTAGGTTAGGGGTCTCTCCCGCTCGCGGTCTATTAGACCTCGCCAAGTACAAGAAACTTGCTGACTTCCTCCCTATTTCCGTCGTCGCTGGGTGAGTTTTTTTTATATTTAAGTGCTCGCTCTACCCACATCTACACTTCCTTCGACCACAACGGACTTACCCGGTGACGGAGTAACTGCTTCATCGGTCGAGCTAACTGCTTGCAAGAGATTAAAACCCTTAACAAAAGGCCTTAACCCTTGCAAACATGAGCTGCAGCTAGCTCTATTTGCTCAAAAGATCGTGACGATGGTAGCACACTTGGATGGGTGTCACAATATCATCCCCATGCTCATGTTCCTCTGAAACAGAAACTGAAAAAATTAAAATTTTTTAGTAAATTTTGTTTCTTAACATACCTACCACAATTGTTTACAATTGGCTGTAACGCAAGTGCAAGCCCTATTTCGGAACTAACTCAAGCTTTTAAGAAACTTTTCCAAACAAGTTGGAAAAGTAATAGAGTGCAAAAGCACGAAAAAGATCGAAAAAGGGTCGAGCGAGACCGGCGCTCGAAATTACAGGTACTCTCACAGCACACCTCTTGCATTTACCGAGCGCATGCGCAATAACCGTGATGTCAATTCTGTATTTCCACCAATGAGAAGTTTGTGATTTAGCGGGGAGGCATCGATATCAAAGATATCCCCAAGGAAGGTGGACCTCCGGTAAACAATTGTGGTAGGTATGTTTAGAAACAAAATTTACTAAAAAATTTTAATTTCTTTTCAACCTACTCACAATTGTTTACAATTGGCTGAATAAACAATAGGAGGAGGTGAATCACATAACCAATACCAACAAGAGCAGCAGAAAGAAAAGCAAGGAGGGCAGAGAACAATAGCCAAAACCTGTAATGAAGATAGAGAGAAGGCACCTAAAAAAAACAAGGCTGAGTGAAGCACAAACCCGATAAAAACAAATTTAACGAGGGTGCACAACAGCCTGAGCAGCAACGAGAGGGCCTAAAGAATAAAGGTCCTCAGATTGCTGCTGTAGGTGGTGAAGATAAAAGGAGGAGAAGGTAGAATCATTCCTCCAGTAAACCGTATTCATAACATCCTGGAGCGAAACAGAATTGGCGAACAGCGAGGATGTAGAAATGGCACGAACCTCAAGAGGATTAAACCGGTTTGAAACAAGACCTGAAGCAGACAAGCAGGAATATGCCAGCTTGATTGCAAGACAGATCCACCTGGAAATAGAAAGGGAAGAGATAGACTGCCTCTTTGGAATGAGAGACAGAAAGAATGTCTTCCAACCTCTCCTAACGAACTGAGTGCGATAAATGTAAGTCTTGATCGCACGAACAGGACAAAGAAGAGGCCTCCGGCCATCGACAACAGGGAGAGCCCAAATGCAGATGGGAGGAGGTACCGAATCAGGAAGTTCATTCTTAGCTAAAAAAGAACAATCAGTAGTGAAGGTGACACTGTTAGCCTCATTTCTGAAGAAAGCAGAATCAACAGATAGCGCATGAAGCTCACTGACACGTTGAGCAGAAGCAAATGCTAGAAGGAAAGCCATCTTATAGGTGAGAAAATGCATATCAGTCTCAGATAAAGGCTCGAATGGCGCCCCTCCAAACAGTGCAACACCCATGCCAAGTTCCACTTGGGTGTAAGACACAAAACTCGAGGCCTCTTCAAAGAAAAGTGCCGAATGAGTTTGGAGAGAAAAAGATTACGATCGATGCACTGCTTTCCCACATAAGAGAAAGTATCAGACAGCATAGACCGATAGCCCTTAATCGTAATAGGCTGGAGGCCCTTGGAGTCAAAAAGGTATACCAGAAAATCCGCAATTTGAGCGATTGATGGATCACGGTAATTCACCTTGAGATCTATACACCAGCGGCAGAAAACCTTCCACTTCGCATGCTAGTGGAATGTCGCTGCGATGCAGAAATGCACTCCAATGTTCGTCTCAAAAAACCTCTATGTCGGAGATAGGACCTGATAAAAGACAGGCGTGAAGGGACAGGCTCGCCAGGTTGTTGTGATACTTCCTGGGATAACCCTGGGAAAGAAGATCGTGACGTAGAGGTAGACGAATCGGCCGATCTGCCAATAGAGGCCACAGCAGATTGATCCACACCCTCTGTGGAGACAGAGGTGCGATCAGAATGATCCTGCAACTGCAAGCACGAATCTTCACCAATACTTGAGGAAGAATCGGTGCAGGAGGGAAGGCATAGCCGATCCAACCTGTCCAGTCCCGAGACAGAGCATCTACCGCAAATGCCAGAGGAGCTGGACAAGGAGAGACAAAGGTCTCTACCTGATGCTTCCAGCAAGTGGCGAAAAGGTTGACCAGAGGACGTCCCCACCGCTCGCAAATTGCCTGAAACACTGACCGATGTAGCATCCATTCAGTGGGAAGGACACTGTCGTGTCGGGACAGGGAGTCTGCTAGGACTTAAGACGCCCGGGAATGTGCCGAATGGACACCCGAGCATTTACATCCTGTGCCAACAGAAGAAGAGCCTGAGACAGCCAATACATGGGAATCGAATGTGTGCCTCCTTGATTCCATATGTAGGCCACTACTGTCGAATAGTCTGAATTGTCCGACAGGTGAGAGATCCAAAGCCGAAAACTCAACAGAAGAGCAAGGAGCTCGTGGTTGATATGAAGGCCCACCTGCTTGCTGTCCCACTTGCTGTGAGTGGACAGACCGCGAGGATCCAACATCGTGCCCCAGCCCTGATCGCTGGCATCCGCAGTAAGGATGCGATCGGCCAAAGGAAGATCCAACGGAACACCCTGTGTCAGCCAGGGAACATCAGCCCAAGGGTGGAGGTGACAAAGCAGGGACCGAGGAATAAGAAGTTCCAGGTCCAGCGGATCTACATTTGGACGCCAATGATCCAACAGGAAGTGTTGGAGAGGTCGGACAAACAAGCGACAGAGCAGAATGAGATCTGTCACAGAACTGCAAAGGCCCAGCATCCGAAGGAAAGTCCTGGCCGAGACCGAGGAAGATTGAAGCAAGTTCCGAGTCAAGGTGGAAATAATTGCCGCCCGAGCATTGGGGACCGACATCACATTGTGAAGAGTGTCGAAATTCATCCCCAAATGATGAAATTGCAGAGAAGGAAGGAGATCCGACTTCTCGCGATTGAATCTGAAACCCAGCGACGCTTGTAGGCAAAGAAATTGCCAGACATCTGACTTAAGAACAGCATTGTGGTGCCGTTGGAGGATGTTGTCCAGGTAGGCTGACGCTGTCACAGCCGACTGAGTACGGAGAAAAGCAAGCACGTGTGACATCAGTCGGATGAAGGCCCAAGGAGCCAGGTTCAAACCGAACGGGAGAGCTCTGAATTGATAGACTCGATCCCGAAACGAGAACCGAAGGTATTTCCGTGACGCCAGATGAATGGGTACATGGAAGTAGGCATCCTTCTGGTCGATACTGGCAGCAAAATCGCCCTGATGAACTGAACGTTGAACCGACCGGAAAGTCTCCATACTGAAACGAGGTGCTATATTGTACTCATTCAGGATACTCAGATCGATGACAGGATGAAACTGGCCGTTTTTCTTCTGCACCAAGAAAAGTCTCGAGTAAAACCCCGGTGAAAGGGTGTTCCTGGCCACCTCGATCAACCCGTTTGGAGAGGAGATTGACGATCTCCTGCACCAGAAGGTCCCGACGTAGAGAATCGGAAGGGACCCGAGTCGGGAGGGGCACCTGAGATAAACTGGGGTGCCGATGAAAGGACAGTCGCAGACCGGATTGTACGACGTCGAGGACCCAAGTGTCCGACGTTATCTCTGTCCAACGGTCGTAAAACAGCGACAGCCTTCCCCCGACTGGAGGCGAATTGAGGTGAGGACCTTCACTTGCGGCCTCGATGAGCCCCCCCCCCCCCACCCCCCCCACCCCCACGAGAGGAGAAACCATCACCTCGGGAAGTGACAGAGTCCTGAGACTTTCCTGCCTGAGGCTGCCAGTGAACCTGGCTGCATCGGCGCTTCTTCTGAGCAGAAGAAGCCGAAGGCGTAGCCGACGTTGTCGATGCGGCAGATGCAGCAGGATGCTTAGCGGGCCAGGAACGACCACCACCCACAGCAGCAGGTTGGTCCAGCTGTCGTAGCAAAAGCTGGTCCTTCGAATGACAAAGAACCTCGCCACGGACAGCTTCCACGGAACCATGGAACAACTGAGGTCCAATCAAAGAGGCAGACATCAGAACAGTATGCTGCTCAGAAGGAAGGGATGGAGAAGAATCCAACACCACATCCCCGCGTGCCAGCTCCAAATTAACCATGTTACAGGCGTGAGCGTGTATCAAGTTCATATGAGCCTGTGACAAAACGCGAAAAGGCACCTGAGCATCATCAAACTCCCCTGGTGGAAAATATTATGCCAGGGCAGCGACGACATGGTCTGCGAGAGATAACATACCCAGCATCTCTCGGGACAGGCCCACCATAGACTCATCTACCCACATTGGGAGAACTGCCGACTTAGGCTTAGTTAACCCGAGAGAAGAAGAATCTTCATCCACAGTAGTCATCCCTTGGAAGACTGGTGGACAGACAGAATCATAAACACAAAAACGCAATGGAGGCAGAAAGGCATCAGCTCTAGAAAATAAAGAACCCTTGAGGGCCTTAGAACGCATTTTGGCGTCCAAGTCCTGGAAGGACTCAACAACCTGAGCCGATTGCAGAGGATGCAAAGCCCCAGAGCTAGAAGGCTCAACAGGGTTACGGCGATCCACAGAGGACCGTGGCCGGACGGTCACAGATGGCTGGTCTGAAGGTTTAATGTCCGGCAATAAGCCAAAGACAAAATCCAAAGCCTGCCCCAAGACCGACGAGGGGGCCCATCACCTTCAAGAAAATCGTCATCCTCTGTTGCAGAAGAGAGTAGCCCAACTCGGGCTGACCAGCCGAAACGTCCTGTGAATACTGTGCAGTATCCAAAGGGCCAGACGGGACATCTCGGCAACTGACCAAAGGAGGCTGTGCCTCAGAAGGCACAGGGAAGCTAACATGAGGGTTTCTAGAAAGCAACTGGGTGAGTGCCAAAACGGCCTGATGCAGGTCACCCTGAGAATCCGTCGCCGCAGCAGCATCGTCTCCCAATGGACCCTTCTGGTAGAAGAACCCAAATCCTCAGAAGGGACTGACGATGAACATCGATTGGCAGACAGAATAGGGAGACGGTGAGAAGACACCGGAGGATAGTCCCGATTGTGACGCCCAGGGGCAATCACTGACCTCTGCGGAACAGAAGGCCCTGCCTGCAAATCCTCTAAAGAGACCGTCGGCGTACGTCGATCGGTAGCTGGACCTGGGACACGATGAGGAGACTGCGGAGGATTGTCCCAAGAATGACAGGAACCTGCCATTGGCCTCTGCGCGGCAGAAGGCCCCAACTGCCCATCCTCTGAGACCGACGGCAAGCATCGATCGACAGCCAGACTCGGAACACAGTGAGGAATCACTGGAGGAAGGTTCCGAGAGTGACAGATAACCGAGGCTGTCACTGACCTCTGTCGAACAGCAGGCCCTGAGTGCCAATGTCCCAGTCCCAGCCCCATCCTGCTAGTCAGCACACTAGCAGGGGAAGGAGGAACAATAAACGATTCGCTCTAGGGGCGAAGAATCGCTGCCGAAGAGACCGAATGGCTCAACCGACTAGGAGCAAACCTAGCCAGATGAGACGGAGCAGACAGCAAACTCGCACAGCTTCGCCACGAAGCCAGGGGAAGCTGAGAGCGCATAGACACACCAGCAGATGCAGTCTCGGACCCCTGAGACTGTATACCATACCCAGAAGAGATGGAAGACCCACCATCAAACAGAATAGGATCTGTAGTAACAACTTCCTCAGCAACTGTCGATGGCGCAGGAGGCAAATCGGAGAGGGTCACCGAGCTGACCTTAGAGAAGCTCTCGACGAAAACAGACGCCTCAAGAGTGACATCAGAAGACAAAGAGACCATGATCCACGTCAGATATCACCGCACCTGCACCGTCAACAGTTGCAGAGGACCTCGCCAGAGAAAAAGACAGATCAGCATCCTGTGTGACAGAGTCACCACGTGTACTCACAGAAATGTCTGATAAGGCACGGCTACCCTTACCCTGAGAACGAGGGGTTCTAGCTCTAGACAGAACCACCTTATTTACAGCAGCCCAGAATTTTGAGGAGCAAACCCCACAAATACCACATGATTGGGCTTGAGTACAATTGTTGCAAGTGACACATGTGGAATGAGAGTCATCCACATGTTTCACCTGCAAGCAAGAGGTACAAGGAATAGTCTTAGACATAATATGAAGATGATAAATGAAATCAAGCTTCAAGCCGACGGAAAACAGAACAATGGTTTTGTTCACATATGAGGGGAAAAACAAGACTATGTATGAAAAAGCAAGCAAAAATGATCAAAAATATCATCAAATTGTGAATAATTTAGAAGCCTGAAAAGGATACAATCCACTTGCACATAATCAGATTAAGATAGCACATACAAATAAGTTGTTCTCGAAGATAACAGCTAAAAAATAGCACGAGTCACAAAATTTCCGACCAGTACAATGGCGGAAATAAAAGGAATTGACGTCACCAACATTAGCCATCCCAGTGAACACAAGAATGACAAGAGTCCACAGGAGTGCATTGACTAAAATCGATATCAGTCCTCCAAACTCCACAACAAAATATATAATTAAGATACATGAATAAAAGCAATCAAAATTAAATTCAAAATATTTTTTGGAAAATTTTTTTGTGGATAAAATGCCTAAGTTCCCAAAGGGAACATTAAGAGCCCAAAGGCATTTCGATAGAGCCTAAGTGTGGACAAAATCCAAATTTATTGAGCTACACTACCAGAATAATAATCCATGTATCCTACAGTAATTCTACAGTAATAGAATATAAAATACTACCTATATACAAGGACGTTGTCAATGTAAACAATTTCAATGAAAAAAACAGAAACAAGACATCAGGCACACAAAAAGGCCCAAAGTCAGAAACCAATTTAAATGGTACCAGATGCAAAGCTAGATCTTCATATGAATAAAAAACGATACATCGGATAGAAGATGCAAGACTAAATGACCTAACACCCCAAGGGTGAGGACGTAACCATGGGGAAAAACAGAATAAATATTCTGCAATACATGTTAAACTCCCAAGAAATTTAATAAAAAATTTCAATAAAAAATAGCCAAAAAAGCTTGGTTTTACCGGAAGGGATTATGGAAAGATAGGGAAGGAATACTTAACCAACAGTGGAATAATCATTACCAAAAATGATGACGTCAGGCATATGTCCCGAAATTGGGAAACATGAAATAATTTTATATTTATTATAAAGTTACAGCCCCGAACGTCTAAAACCACCGTTGAACACTTCCATCATCCAATAACAGCCTTGGATCCACCAATTCTTGCATTGATTTGTGTCTGGCATCCTCAAAAAAGGAGATTTTAAAGCACAGATGTGAGTTCATTGTTGCTGACTTTAGGGCCAAACAAAGAATGTTTGTGCCAATTCCGGTCACTTCCTGATGGCTGCGCATGCGCAGAGAGTAAAAGTATGGAGGACCAGATAGGACTTTTCATTTTCGGTTTTGCAAGCAAATTTTGGGGATTGGGGGGTTCAAAATGTGTGTTTGGACCTTGATAACTTTTGAGTTTGCACCAGCTAGTCTGGGCCATTGGTTTATAGTACAAAAATTATAAACTATAAACGTGCGAAAATATGAGTTGAGTAGCGAACATTAATAGAAACCTGGATCTAGAAATGGAAGTAGGTATGATTAACAGGCTCCGACACGGACTGCCCCAAAAATAATTCATAATTTCTAAGGTCCATAACATACAATAAAGCATCAGCCTAATAATTATTATGCGCGTGAGCATTAAAATCCCGCATGTAATCATCTGAATACCAGTTAACTGACTAGACTACCTCCCAGGTACCCAAAGGCTAGCAATTTATTGATGATGAATCATATGAAGTGAAGAAATGCATGTATGTATTTAAACTCATACGAGGCTTGCGAGAAGAAAACTACGACTTGCACGGTAATCGCCTCTAAACACGGTTCAAAGTCATATCAAACCCTCCTCACCTGCATTACTTAATCGTTCTTGTGTTAGTCATAAAATAAAATAATATAGGAACCGCAATGGTTCCCTCACGTCTAACCGACTCCATTATGACACTATGGGCGGAGAAGGGTGTGAAGAACAAAAACCTTCCCTGATAAAGAAGGTCCTCTCATGGAGGAAGCTTCTGGGGAGCATCCCATCACATACACTCGAGAAGATTGATCCAAAGTTTCTGTGACGACAGAGGTGCTACTAGTAGGATTCACAGCAAGACTGTCTGATCTTAAACATAATCTACTGAATCAACTGAATTGGAGGATACACATATCCTAACATTCATCCCCATGAGATCGGCAGAGCGTCTACTGCATACACTCAATGGTCTGGGCATTGTGACACTAACGACGGTAACTGATTGTTCTGGTGTGTCACAAACAGATCTATCATGGGGCGATCCCTCTGGTAGCAAATTTGCCCAAATACTCGGTTGTTGAGCGTCCACTCCAATTGCAACAGGCGACCTTTCTGAGAGAGCGAGTCTGCTAGTATGTTCAGACGACCCGGTATATGACGGATAAAAAGATGAACATGATGATTCATGGTGTAAAGGAAAATCTTCTCCATTAGTTGGCATAACAGAAATGATTTGGTGCCGCCCTGGTTCCTGATGTACGCTACTACTGTCGAGTTGTCAGACCAAATTGAAAAAAGACGTCCGTTATTATGTGAATCCAATGTTGTAGTGCTAGCTATATTGACATCATCTCTTGATGTTCATGTGATTCTCCTGAAATCGAGGGTCCCAAAGACCCTGACACTTCAAGACTGCAGGACTTAGGGTCGCGCCCCAACCGTCTGACTCACATCCATCATAATCGTGAAAGCCGGATCCGGCAGTTGCAGAGCAACTCCCGGAGTTAAACACTGAATATCTACCCAAATCTGAACCCTTGTTTTACTAGTTCCGTTAAAACAATACTGGTTCAAGCGAAAGTGTCTTCACACTCCAGTTCCGAGTAAAAAATATCTGGAGGGGACGTGCTCGCAGGCGACCTATCGGAATGAGATCCTCACTATTAATGTGTCTGAGTGTAGACAAAAGTGAGCATAACAACTGATTAATTTAGCTCTGGGTAACGGCAGACGAACCAGATTGTTGTGAGTCTCAAAACTCATCCCCAAGTGTAAAAACGACTTGTATGGAGCTAGATCTGACTTTTTCTTGTTTACAATGAAACCGAGACATCAGAGTAACAGAAGCAGACTCTGAACATCGTTCTGAAGAATAATTCTGTTGCCGTATCCCCGAAGAAGGTCGTCCAAGTAAGCCGACGTTATCACAGACGAATGAGCTTGTAAATATGACCTTACCGAGTTTATTATTATTCGTGTGAACGCAAAGGGGGCCAGAATCAGACCAAAGCATATTGCTCTGAACTGAAACACCTTCCGTTGTATGGCGAACCGCAGGTACTTTTATAATGCCGGATGTACCAGGACATGAAAGTATGCATCCTTAGATCTAGGCTTGCCGCATAGTCGATCACTCGAACGCTCGCTTTTACCGACCGCATGGTCTCCATAAATAAATTTTTGGGGCCATGATAAGCTTGTTATCCAGCTCAAGTCTATTACCGTTCGGAACGAGCCATCTGGCTTCGGTACGAGGAACAGGTGACTGTAAAGATCTTGAGAATCCTGATTCTTGACTACCTGTATTGCTTCCTTTGATAAGAGAGCTTATACCTCCGGTAGGAGAAACTCTCTTATGAAAGAATTTGATGGAAGATCTGTCCAACGCGGACAACTTGTTAGTGGGGTTTTTGCTCGGAATGATAGCCGTAAGCCGGCCGAGACTACACTTCTTACCCACTGATCTTCCGTGATTATTATCCAGTTTTTTTGTGGAGCTTGACAACCTTCTGCCAACTGGCCAGCAATAGAGGTCTAAAGCATCACCTGTATGACCTGCGAGGCTTACGGGAGGAGGAACCACATCCTCCCTGCAAAAAACCTTGTCTAGTCGGCCTATGGGCTTCTGACCTATAGTCCAGATCAGATCTACGCCCCTTTCCCGAGTCGCTATACTGACGACCTCCTGAGTAATTATAAGAGTATTTCTTATACCTTCGTGAGGGGTTTCCTTTTGACAATTTTTTGTCTGGAATGCCCTCCTTACTCTTGTCTGCTGAAGTGGGTCATTGATACGCCGACTTCAAAAGCAGAGCACAAGATGCTTTCTTAGTAGCCTGGTCATAGACAAGTGAAAGCTAGTCGTCGAAAATAAAATATCCGGAAACCAGAACGACTCAGAGAGAGCTTTTCACCTTGTCATCTTATCAGTGATGATGACGCAAGGGCAGCATCACGTCTGATTAATAGCCACTGTTAGGGCAGAGTTATACGTGGTATACATAATTGCCCTGGAAAGAACTCTAAGAGAGGTACGAATGTCCTCAAATTCCTTTCCCTTGAGATGTTGTGCCATAGCTCTTGTAAGGTGATTTGCGTTAGTCATAACGTCCAAATTCGCTCTATTTGAAGAATTTGCCGTCTCAATTGTGTCTGAGCGAATAGTGAATGATACAGGTAAGAATATCTCTAGATCCCTGGCCTGCTCATCCAAACACAGGAGAACTCTCTGAACATCTTCCCCGACCATTTTTAAATGAACGTGGTCCAAAAAACGGTATGTATTCGGAAGATGAAGATAAGAAACTTCTTCCTCGCACTCAAGAGGATAAATACGGCATCGTCTATATGGCTGAAAGCCTGTGACACCTGCATAAATTGAACCGGAAAAGACAGGACTTCCTCCTTTGTCTGGATAAAGTCTGCGCCTAACGATGCCAGTGGTTTCTCTCTTGTCGTCGCAGCATTCTGATTCAGCAGAACAAAATCAGGGTAGTATTGATGGATGAAAGCCATCGCAACCATGTACTGTTCCAAAAGGAAAGGGTAATCCGCTTCCTTATCCCTTTCACCATCCGAGAGAATCAGTTGTGAATCTCGGTCCATTGCATCTGCGTGAACAGATGACTGGACCGATCCAGCACCGTCCGACAGTTCAGATTCTGAGTCTGTGGGAGGCTGCATCTGCACTTGTGCAATCTGCGACAGCAAGTCCGTCATCGAGGCCTGAGGAGCAGTGGTCTTCCAATCCTTAGCCGCATGCTGCTCCTGGGACAGTGTGTCGGAAACGGATCCTTTTTCTGGACATTCTGATGATTAAGGGCTCATCTCCTTAGCTACCGGATGGTCCAGCGAAGAGTGCAACAGGCTGAATATTCGAAGTCGGGTAGCTAGAATGCGGTCGTGTGTGCTTAAGTAATGTAGCGGAGGAAGCCGTGACTGAAGTCAACTCCGGCTGCAGACTAGACGGAGTGTCCCGAGTGGCAAGCGGACATATGCTCCGTCTCGTGCAAGTTTCCAACCAGAAAACTTGTTTTTGGCCTTGTGAAACGTAGTGGAGGAAGCCTTAGCTGAAGACGACCCCGGCTGCAGACTAACAGAGCGTCCCGAGTGGAGGGCGGACATAGGCTCCAGCTTGTGCAAGTTTCTCAAAACAACATCTGACCCCAGACGTTGCTAGATTAGAGAGGGGGTCTCTCCCTCGTGGTCTATCAGACCTTGCCCAGTACAAGAACTTGCTGACTTCCTCCCTATTTCCGTCGTCGCTGGGTTAGCTATTTATATTTATATAATGCTAGCTCTACCCAATCCACTTCCTAGACCGCAACGGACTTACCTGGCGTCACGGCCCCCACGTATGGAGTACTGCTTCACCGGTCGAGCTAGCTGCTTGCAAGAGATTAAAACCTTTAACCGAAGGCCTTAACTCTTGGAATAATGAGCACTGCAGCTAGCTGTATATGCTCCATGGAGCGCGACGACGGTAGCACACTTGGATGGGTGTCAGAAAATCATCACCATGTTCATGTTCCTCTGAAATAGAAACTGACAGAATGAATAAAAACGTGGTGAGAGGCTCTGATCCTCAGAACTCTACCGCCAACAACGTACCACGACACCCGACTCCAACATCAGTCATCCCAGTGCAACACAAGAATGACAGGAGTCCGCAGGAGTGTATCAGCTAAAGTCGATATCAGTCCTCCAAACTCCACAACAATATATATATATAACTGAGATATATGAATAATAGCAGTCGCAATAAAATTCAAAATATTTTTGTAAACAAAATTTTTTGAAAAAACGCCCAAGTTCCAAAAGGGAACATTAAGAAGGGCATCCCGATAGAGCCTAAGTGTGGACGAAATCCAAAATTGTTTAGCTACATTACCGGAATAATAATCCATGTATTCTACAGTATACTACCATAATAGAATATAAAAAAAACTACCTATATATGAGGACGTTGACAATGTGACAATGTAAACAGCGACAATGTAAACAAGACATCAGACACACAAAAAGGCCCAAAGTCAGAATCAATAGAAATGCTATCAGATGCCAAAAAAATGATACATCGGTTAGAAGATGCAAGACTAAACGGCCTAACACCCCTAGGGTGAGGATGTAACCCTGGGGAGAAACAGGATAATATTCTGTAACAAATGTTAAACTCCCAAGAAATTTAATAAAAATTAAAAAAAAAAAATTAGCCAAAACGCTTAAGAGTTTAACAGGAAGGCTTCATGGAAGGATAGGGAAGGAACAAACAGTGGAATAATCATTTTCAAAAATGATGACGCCAGGCATATGTCCCGAAATTGGGAAACATAAAATAATTTTATAAATATTATAAAGTTACAGCCCTGAACGTCCAATACCACCGTTGAACACTTCCTTCATCCAATAACAGCCTTGTCTCCACCAGTTCTTGGATTGATTTGCGTCTGGCATCCTCAAATGAAAGTGTCAATGACACTGTAGCTCAACTTGTCAAGACATGTACATGTATAGTATGTGACACAGCAATGACAAACATCTAGGTAATGACCTGATAACAAAGGTACATATAAAGTATAGTAACGGTCTGTACATAAATACTGACCGCAGCCTGTAACAAATGGATAGGTAAAGTATTGTAAAGGTGGGTGACAGTCAGATGCTAAACTAGAAAAGAAATCTTTGAGTCCTGGAGTGGGTCTGATTGAACTCCAAAATATTTGTTCTCATCGCACAGTGATAACAAAGGCACCCCAAAACACACTCATTCCTGTCCCAAGGTGAAAACAAAGGTACCCAAGAAGTTTTGTGAAGATCAGTTCATAAATACGAGCTGTATAGAAGTTGAGACAAAAAACTGATTGGACCTAATTTCGGTACAAAATGGACACTGGCAGCCATCTTGAATTTTGGACTGTGCTCAGAAACACTCGTTCTCGTCCCAAAGTGATAACAAAGGTACCCAAGAAGTTTTGTGAAGATCGGTTGATAAATACAGCCTCTAGCCCGAGCCGTATTGACATGTGCACTTACAGTGTATAAGTAGCACTAAATAAATCAAAATTCATCTAATTTGCATAATTTCTGCACGAGAAAAAAACCCGTACTGTATGTGATGTATTCCATTTTACTAAACATTCATACAAAAATTTATTCAAATCAGAACTTTCGTACAGAAGTTCTGTACAAAAAACTGATTGCACTAATTTTGGTACAAAATGGCTGCTGGTGGCCATCTTGAATTTCGGACCACACCCAAAACACCCGTTCTCATCCCACGGTGATAACAAAGGTACCCAAGAAGTTTTGTAAAGATCGGTTCATAAATACAGCCTCTAGCCTGAGCCATATAAAAGTTGTGTACAAAAAACTGATTAAACCTAATTTCGGTACAAAATGGCCACTGGCAGCCATCTTGAATGGTGGAACGCACTCAGAAACACTCGTTCTCGTCCCAAGGTGATAACAGAGGTACCCAAGAAGTTTCGTGAAGATCGGTTGATAAATACAGCCTCTAGCCCAAGCCGTATTGACATGTGTACTTACTGTGCGTAAGTAGCACTGAAAAAAGCAAAGTTCATCTAATTTGCATAATTTCTGCATGAGGAAAAAATCTGTATTATATGTGATGTATCCCATGGTACTAAACATTCACACAAAAAATGTTTCAAATCAGAGCTTTCATGTGGAAGTTTGGCGCAAAAATCTGATTGCACCTAATTTTGTACAAAATGGCTGCCATCGGCCATCCTGAATTTTGGACCTCACCCAAAAACGCTCGTTCTCATCCCACGGTGATAACAAAGGTACCCAAGAAGTTTCGTAAAGATCGGTTCATAAATGCGGCCTCTAGCCCAGCCGTATTGACATTTGCACTGACAGTGCTGAAAGTAACACTAAATAAATTAAAGTTAGTCTAATTTGCATAATTTAAGAACGAGAAAAAAACCCGTAAGATATGTGATGTATCTCACAGTACTAAACATTCATACAAAAAATTATTCAAATCAGAGCTTTTATATGGAAGTTCTGTACAAAAAACGGATTTCTGCATTGTCGGTACAAAATGGCGGCTGGCAGCCATCTTGAATTTCGGACCGCACCCAAAAACACTTGTTCTCGTCCCACAGTCAGAACAAAGGAACCCAAGAAGTTTCGTAAAGATCGGTTCATAAATACGGCCTCTAGCCCGAGCCGTATCCAATTGTTGACAGACGGACAGATGGACGACGGGCCATGACAAAAGCTCAAATTTGGCTTCACCAAAGTTGAGCTAAAAAAGAGATTTTAAAGCACAGATGTCATTTCATTGTTGATGACTTTAGGGCCAAACAAAGAATGATGTTGGTGCCAATTCTGGTCACTTCCTGATGTCTGTGCAGGCGCGGAGAGTAAATGTATGGAGGGCCAGATAGGACTTTTAATTTTCGGCTTTGCAAGCAAATTTGAGGGATTGGGGGGTTCAAAATTTGTGTTTGGCCCTTAATAACTTTGAGTTAAGTACCAGCAAGTCTGAGCCATTGGTTTACAGTGTAAAAATATACTGGAAAGTAGAGTGTGCTATTTATTCAAACTCACCCTTCTACTATTGTTCTGTTTGCTTGTCTAATACAATGTAACCAGAGCACATCTTCAGCAACTCTGGGTACTGGTACTCGCCTGATGACATCAGACAATTTTCTGTTAAAATCTTGAAAGCCCTGCAAAAGAGAAATGCTCATAGCAGGTCTTATTAAAAACACTTTCTTTTATGGGCTTAGGCATGATGCAATTCTACCCGAGCTATTCTGGGAGAAGACCTATAAGACAAGAGGCCCCAGGAGGCCTGAGAGCACTCACCGGACACAGAAGCCTAAATATCAACCCAGGGAATTGATTCCAACAAGTTGCATCCGCCCCTCCTAAGAAAAGCTTTTACCAATATCCAAAGATTCTGACCAGTGGATCTAAAAACAAGAGGGCCCAGGGGGCATGAGGGCACTCACCTGACAAGGTAGACTAAATATCAACCCAGGGAATTGATTTCAACAAGTTGCATTTGCCCCTCCTAAGAAAAGCTTATACCAAATATCCAAAGACCAGTGGATCTAAAAAAAAAAAGAAGATTTTTAAAGAATATTCCTCATAATGAACTAAGTTATAATTCGTGCTCCCACAGGGAGCCCAAATATGAACCCAGGGACTTGGCTTTAACAAACTTGAATCTCCCCCCCCCCCCCCCCCCCCCCCCTAAGGATTCTGCACACCAAATATCAAAACATTCCGACTGCTGGATCTGAAGAAGATTTTTTAAGAAAATTCCTCATTTTGAACTAAGTTACAATTCAAGCTTCCACAGTGAGCCCAAATATGGACCTAGGGACATGCCTTGAACAAACTTGAATCTCACCCCCCTAAGGATGCTGCATACCAAATATCAAAACATTCTGACGGCTAGATCTGAAGAAGAAGATTTTTAAAGACAATTCCTCATTTTGAACTAAGTTATAATTCGGGCTCCCACAGTGAGCCCAAATATGAACCCAGGGACTTGGCTTGAGCAAACCTGAATCTCACCCCTCCCCAAGCATGCCTCATACCCAATATCAAAAGATTCTGCCTGCTGGATCTTGAGAAGAAGATTTTTTAAAAATTTGCCTGAAATGCACAAAGTTCAAATTCGGGCTCCTATACTGTGCCCAAATATGAACCCAGGGGGCCAATTTTAAAAAAATTTGAATCAGATCCACCCTACAATGTTGCATATCAAATATCAAAAGATTCTGCCTGCTGGATCTGGAGAAGAAGATTTTTTAAGAAATTTGCCTGAAATGCACTAAGTTCGAATTCGGGTTTCTACAGTGAGCCCAAATATGAATCCAGGGGGCCGATTTGAACAAACTTGAATCAGATCCACCCCATAATGCTGTATACCAAATATCAAAGGATTCTAACTTGTGCTGAAGAAGAAGATTTTTTTTGTAATTTCTCTAATATACATAGGGTGCTATCAGTTATGCCCCCTATGGAGCCCCAAGTTTGAACAAACTTGAATTGATATATGGTAATGAACATCCATACCAAGTTTCGAGCAAATCGACCTAGCAGTTTAAGAGGAGAAGTCGTGTGAAAAATGTTCACTACACCGGACGGCAAGTGATAAGTTTAGCTCCCTTCGGTGAGGTAAAAAGAAAGAAGATTTTTAAAGAATATTCCTCATATTGAACTAAGCAATAATTTGGGCTCCCACACGGAGCCCAAATATGAACCCAGGGACTTGGCTTGAACAAACATGAATCTCACCTCTGTAAGGATGCTGTATACGAAATATCAAAAGATTCTGACTGGTGGATGTGAAGAAGATTTTTGAAGTATATTCCTCATATTGAACTAAGTTATAATTCGAGCTCCCACAGGGAGCCCGAATTATAATTTTGGGCTCTTCAATAAACATGTGAAACAATCTTCCAAAGATGTTTTATGTGAAATTTGAAAGCTTTTGGAGCAGTGGTTTGGGAGAAAAATAGTTTTAAGTGTTTTTCCGCTTTCCCCACAGTGTTAAAAAATGCTGACTCAGCACTTTTTCAAAGTCCTGAAAAAGTACCCCATGATAAAACCGATAGCAATTTTTTTGGACCATTCCTTTCTGTTGGTCCTAAGGAAGTTTCACACAAATAAGAATTTTCAGTGCCGTGTAGTTTTGGAGATATGGGCGTTTTAAATTTTTTCTATTTTTAGCTCCTGCGGTTCCCATGGGTTGACGGGTAAATTTTCTTTGGCATAAGTTAAGTACCTATGACCCAATAAGCACTCATATAAAATTTGGTTCAAATCAGCCTCTCAGTTTCGAAAATAAAAATTTTGGGTGGGGCAAAAGTTCTTGCCCCTCCCATAACAAAGGCAAATATAGCTCCTCGAACTTCTCTTGAACAAATCGGAGTCTACACCTCAAAAGGAAGCTGCACACCAAATATCAAGTCTCTGCTACTGCTGGTTCATGAGAAGAAGATTTTTTAAGATTTAAGCTCACTTTTTGGGCATGGCCCTACAGAGGGGCGAGGCAATTTGATTTAAACAAAATCAAAATGCGATCTCATAACAAACAATACTCTCAACTTTCAATTAAATTGGTTCAGTGGTTTTGGAGGAGAAGATGCAAACACAATGTTCACGGACGACGGACGGTGAGTGATCACTATAGCACCTCTGACTGAAAGTCAGGAGACCTAACTAGCACAGCATATCTCAGCTCCTTCTTTGAGTTCATTTCATTAACCCTTTACCAAATGTATACAATATCAAAATCTGTTATTTTAATTTTTTTTATTTATAATTTGTCGAAAACTTTCAACAAAACCATGCCACTCATTGGAACACTCTCAACAAGCACATTCCAATGAAAGGTCACAAGATATGGTTTTGTTGAATTTTTATACTCTTTTGACAGCTTAATTTGTAAATAATGCAGGAGGATGCGGCAGTTAGGTCAGGGCAAGGATTAAGCCTTTTATCTGCCGCATCCTTGCCCTGATATAACTGCCGCATCCTCCTGTAAATAATGCAGGAGGATGCAGCAGTTATGTCAGGGCAAGGATTAAGCCTATTATATGGCTCACTTTTGGAAAGGCTCACAAGCAGCCCTCCAACAGTGTGTCACACAATTGTATTTCATTAGTAAACACAAAAAATAAAGTTCATAATGACCAGATTCATTTTCCTTCTTATAAGTTTTAGCCATCAAATATGTTGACATCATCAGATCTCAGATGAAAATATGCATGAAAGATTTTGTATGTAGATAAATTACGGTCATTTGTAAAATGGCATTGATAAAATTACAAGCTAACAATGAATGGTCAAGAGCAGTACAGTGGAACCCTGTTAATGGAATAGCCACTTTGCCAATCAAAATTATTCAATTAACAGGAGCATTCAATTAACAGGGATTGTGTCACTTCCCTGTATTCTAGAGATAAACTTAGCATTTATTCTATTATATCTTGTTTGAAAGAGCTCTATGAGCTCTGTCAAACAAGATATAATAGATTAAATGCCTGTACTGGATGTACTGAGGCCAAATAGGTTTATAAACAAAGGAAAACTGGGGAGAGTCAGGGTAATTTCTCGACAGATTACAAGATTTTTTATTCAATTAACAGGAGTTTACTCTATAACCTATATTTAATTAACAGGTCAAATTTGTACTGGAGGTATGGTAAATGATTTTGTGTTGGAAAGTTAAAAAATTTATAGTAATTTATATATTTTTTATACTTACCAATGACCCAGACTTAGCTGGTGCTAACTCCTTAAAATCAAGGGCCAAACACAAATTTTGCCTCCCAATCCCCCAAATTTGCATCAAAAACCAAAATTTCAATGTCCTATGTGGTCCTCCATACCTTTTGTCTACTGCGCATGCGCAGTGTCAAGGAGGTCTCAAAATTGGCTCCAATTGTCATTCTTACAACCAGTGCCTGGTAAGTGTTATGTAATCAGAGGGGAGGTAAGAGTTCCCAACTCATGGGAGGACCATCCCCGTCTGGGTCATTGGTAAGTATCAAAAATATATAAATTACTATAAATTTTTTAACATTTTCATACTGTACCAATGACCCAGACTTAGATGAATAGAAAAAAAGGCTGGAGGGCCTAGGACATAAAGGAAAATCCAATAGGCTCAATTACATGTAAACAGAATTATCCCCTCAAGGAGAAGAGGAGAACAGGTCTTACATGTATCTTTCTTATTTGCATCAAACAAGAAAGACACAATACCCATCTGTAATTGAGCACAATAACACAGATTATCTCTATTAACATCCAGTATAACCTGTTATACTAATATTTTGAAAGGAAAGCCAATAAATAAAGGAAGTCCAGAGAAATGAGACTCTTTATACTCATTAAAAGTGTCCGAGGATTGTATATTAAAGCCCGTATGACACGTGACATACACAATTGCTTCACACCGAGCTACACTTTAAAAATATTACATGAATGAGTTAAACATTAGCTTTACACTTTAAAACCATCCCGGTACCGACTCGGAATTACTGACTCCTGAGGAGGTATTCCCTTGTTTTTCACTATAAAGCAGGTGACCTAAGGGAACACCATCCCCCCCCCCCCACCCTCCTCCCCCCCCCCCCCCCCCCCCCACACTTCCCCTTGCCCTGGGAAAATACTCCAGAACGAAGAGGGCAGCAGGACAGAGTCGCTGCCGGAACAGAAAGCCTGCATAACTATAGTTGCAACTGTTTAGTGGATGACATTCTGAGCAATCGATAATGGACCTAAACAACGCAGGTCATGAGAAATGGACTCAATATTTCTAAGATAAAAACTGGTGAATGTTGAAGGCTGAGACCAATATGCAGCCTTCATCAAATCGGTAATAGCAACACTATTAGCATAAGCCCAAGACGTAGACAGCGCTCTTACTTCATGCGCCGAAATCTTAAGCACAGGTTGCTGAGTTGAAGATAATTTTTCATAAGCAATACGGATAGTTAATTGAATCCACCTTGCAATAGAATGGACCGTAATGTCCCTTTTATTAGGCAGCAGAGACAGAAAGAAACGATTACATCCCTTTCTGATAAACTCAGATCTACGTTTGTAAATGTGCATAGCTCTAAAAGGACAGAGTAAAGACTTACGCCCGTCTGAAGACGGAAGGGTCTTAATAACAATAGGTTCCGGATACTTATTAGGAGCCTGATTCTTAGCCAAAAATCCGACATTGGTAGTCAAGGTAATAGTATTACCTATACTACGATAGTGAGAATCATCAACAGATAGTGAATGAAGCTCACTAACTCTTCTAGCCGAAGAGAAGGCTAAGAGAAAAGCTGTCTTATAAGATAAGAATTTGAAGTCCACTGTGTCAAGAGGCTCAAATGGCTCTTCTTTTAGCTTAAGAAGAACCCAAGCTAAATTCCACTTAGGAATTAATCTAAGGGTTCTAGGTCTATTTATCGAAAAGTTTTTCACTAACTTAGATAAAGAGACATTGGATCCAATCTGTAAGCTATCATGATGCGCATAGGTATCAGATAGCATAGACCTATAACCCTTAATGGTAACAGGCTGCAGTTTGATCTCATCAAACAGGTAGACTAGAAAATTAGCAATGTCTGGAATGGAGGGATCATAAATATCAACAGAATTATCCCTACACCACCGACAGAAAACCTTCCACTTAGCAGCATAATTTAGCGAAGAGGAGGTCCTCCTACAGTTAGAAATCGCGACCACTGCTCGTCCTGTAAATTGCTTGTCATGCAAGAAGGACCGCACAACAGAAATACGTGAAGGTTGAGACCTTGCAGGTTGTGATGCTGTGTGTGCGATTTCCCCTGCAAAAGAAGATCCTCTCGTGGAGGAAGCTTCTGTGGCATGTCCCACAGCAGACACCTGCGTAGATTTATCCATGCTCTCTGGGATGACAGAGATGCTACCAACAGAATCTTGCAGTGAGATTGCTTTATCTTGAGCAATATCTGCTGAATCAATGGCACTGAAGGATATGCATATCTTATCATTCCGTCCCAAGAGATCGAGAGAGCGTCTACTGCAAACGCTCGAGGATCTGGACACAGCGAGTCATACGTCTGTAACTGATTGTTGAGATGTGTCGCAAATAAGTCTATCATCAGACGCTCCCATTGGTAGCAAATCTGATTGAATACACGTTTGTTGAGAATCCATTCTGATGGCAACATGCGACCCCTCCGAGAAGGGAGTCTGCCAAAACGTTCAGACGACCCAGAATATGACGAACCGATAAAAGAACTTGATGTGCTAGGACAAACAGAAGGATTCTTTCCGTTAAGTTGAATAACGGAATGGAATGAGTGCCTCCCTGGTTCCGAATATACGCTACTACTGTCGAATTGTCGGACAGAATTTGCACATGTGCATTCCGAATTATGTTCATCCAATGACGTAGCGCAAGCCAAATTGACATCATTTCTTTGATGTTTATGTGCTTGTTTAGGAACTGCGGATCCCAAAGACCCTGGCACTTCGAATCCATTGGGCTCAAGGTTGCACCCCAACCTGTTTGACTAGCATCCGTCATAATTGTAAAACTCAGATCCGGCGATTGCAGTGGAACTCCCTGAGTTAACCACTGAATATCTGCCCAAGTCTGAATCTCTTGTTTGACTTGACTCGACAAGACGATGTTCGTATTGAGTGAATGAATCTTGACACTCCAATTCTGAGTCAGAAAGATTTGGAGTGGCCGAGCATGTAGCCGCCCCATCGGAATAAGATCCGCGGCGGCTCCGCACAAAACTATCAGTCGCATGAATTCTCTCGCTGTGACTTTGTCGGAGTGAAGGCAAAAGCGAGCGTAACAACTGATTAATTTCGCTCTGGTTAATGGCAGATGAACGAGATTCTTGTGCGTCTCGAAGCTCATTCCCAGGTGGGTGAATGACTTGGATGGCACCAGATCCGACTTCTTCTTGTTTATTATAAAACTGAGACGTCGGAGCAGTTGAAGCAGATTCTGCACATCATTCTAAAGCGTTAACTCGTTGCCGAACCGCTGAAGAATGTCGTCCAGGTAGGCCGACGTTACCGCAGACGAATGAGCTCGGAAATGAGTCATTACCGAGTTCATTATTCAAGTGAAAGACCAGGGCGCTAGGTTCAGACCGAAGCACATCGCTCGGAACTGATAAACGACTCCTAGGACAGCAAAGCAGAGGTACTTTCTGAACACCGGATGTACCATGACGTGAAAGTACGCATCCTTGAGATCTATGCTCGCTGCATAGTCGTTCACTCGAATACTCGCTCTGACTGATCGAATGGTCTCCATATTTATTTATTTATTTATTTATTGGTGTTTATTAAGGTCACACATTTATGCACAATGGCTAATCATGACAGTGACAGTTTTACGGGTGGAGGAATCCGGAGTACCCAGAGAGAACCACTGAGCAACGGCGAGCAACTGTCAGCTCCCCAACATACTAACTCCACACAAGCAGGGTTAGCACTGGTTGAAGACAAGTGCACCATTGTCGTGCAGTATGCGTTAGTACACAACGTCACCGTGCCCCCACACAGGCAATGGAGATGAAGTGTCTTGCCCAAGGACACAATGCGGTTGCCGCAGGTGGGATTCGAACCGAGGACCTCTTGGCTTGCAGCCTGCACCTCTACCTACTGAGCCACCGCGCTCCCAATGGTCTCCATATAAAATTTTGGAGCCATGATCAGCTTGTTTACCCAGCTCAGATCTGTGACTGGACGAAACGAGCCATCTGGTTTCGGGACCAGAAACAGATGGCTGTAGAAACCTGGAGATTCCTGGTTTTCAACGACCTCTATCGCGTTCTTCTCCAGAAGAGATTGGACTTCTAATACAAGCGAACTTCTCTTCTGAGGATTTGACGGAAGCCGAGTCCATCTTGGACTTTGAGTTAACGGAGGTTTTCTTTTGAAGGACAGTTTTAGTCCTTCTGAAATCACCACTCGAACCCAAGGGTCGTCCATAATCGACAACCAATTGGTTAAGCAACTCGATAACCTGCTACCCACTGGGACACGATAAAGGTTTGCACCATCACTTTCTGGACTTGCAGGAGGAGAAACCACGTCCCTAAGCCGTCCGAAAAAGTCTGTGTCCAGCGATGCTATCAGTCTCTTATCCGGCACCGCAGCATTTTGGTCTGGAGGAACATCAGGAAGGTATTGCCAGATGAAATCTACGACTACTTTAAGTTGCTCCGAAAGGGAAAATTCCAACTCCTCTGAATCCCTTTCTCCATCCGGCTGGACCACTTAAGAATCTCGGTCGTCCCTTGCTGACTCTGCAGCGGAACGAACCGACCCCAGCTTCCTCCTGATCGGAAAAGGTTTCTGACGGCTGCTGGGATAATGCGATAAGATGTGCTCTCTGCGATAGCAAGTCCGTTACGGAGGCCTGTGGAGCCGCGGTCTTACATGATTTAGCTGCTGGAAGCTCCTGGAACGCTGAATCTCGCATACTTCTCTTATGCGCTCGGCCCGATTGTAAAGGCCTCGTATCCCTGGCTGCCAGATGGCGTGACCTGGTCGACGTGGAATCCCTGGTTGGCAAAGCTGGTTGGATATCAGCGATCATGTAGCCAAGGTGCGGTCGTGTGTGCTGCCGTGAGGATGAGGAAGCCGATAGACTAGTCGCTGCGGACTGTCTATGTACCGGAGCGTCCCGAGCAGATGGAGTGGACGTATGCACCGCTTGATTAGCGTCACGTACAACAACATCTGGTCCCAGATGTTGCTGTAAGAGAGAGGGGGCTCTCTCACTTGCGGTCTGGGTGGGCCAGGATGAGCTAGGTACCGGACTGACAGGCTTGCTACATACTATCCTCGGATCCGTCGTTGCTGGGTGTGCACATTCGATGTTCATAGTGCCCGCATCACCCAAACTGCTTCCTCGGACCGCAACGGAAAAACCTGGCTGCCGAGCAATTCGATGAATGGTCGCTACACCGGGCGGGCTAGCAGACAACAATGCCGTCGATCCTACCAGGGACCTCTTAGGCAATTGTTGTATCTCCATGAGCACTTTTGCCGCTAGCTCTTCGTTAGAATGCAACGACGGAGGCACATATCACAGAAACATCACCCTGTTCTTGTTCCTCTGAAAAAGAGACTGATAAACTAGAGTGATCCTGCGGAGAGATGACCGGCATGGACCCCTCCCCGCTAACAATATACCGTGACACACATCTCCAACGTTTCTCACTCCAATTGGCACACACTGAGCAAGAATTAGTGCGAGTACATAGACTACAAGAGACACAATAAACATGAGAATCAGAGGAAGATTTCCTTCACATTACAATTTGAGCAATATTCTTTCATCGTGAAAAAATATAAACAGTAGTAGTACTCGCACAAACCCTTGAAACAAAGATACATAATAATAATATAATCCATTATAACATTTCGAAAAAATAATTTAAAAAAAACATTTTTTTTTTTTAAATTTTCAGAAGAGCCCAAGTTCCCAATGGGAACAGTGAGCCCAAATGGATCCCAAAAAAGCCTAAGTGTGGACAAAAATTTTAAAACATTATTAAAAATTAATGTAAAACTTATGGACAATATTAATGTATCTGGCTATGAGCAGAACTAAACAGAAGACAAGTAATCACTATCAGAAGTAACCGTTGTCAACATAAACAAAAGTGTACAAAAACTGGAAACGTGACTCCTGGCACTGTAAACATGGCCCAAAATCAGTCACCAATTTAAACACTATCCGATGTAAAACAGAGACTTTGCGAGAAGAAACTGCAGTACATCGGATGGTAGATGCAGATCACAATGCCTAAACACCCAAGGGTGAGGACGTAAACATGGGGAAAAACAGAAAATACATTCTGTTACCAAGCCAAAACTCCCAAGAAATTTTAGTAAAAATAATTACAAAAATTATGCCAAAAGCATGGGAGAATGGCAAGGGGGCAATACAGGAAAGGGAGAGAGGAAACACTGAACAAACAATGGTACATTCATAGCAAGAATGACAACATCAGGGCCATGCCGCGAAAGTTAAAAAATTTATAGTAATTTATATATTTTTTATACTTACCAATGACCCAGACTTAGCTGGTGCTAACTCTAACAAAACCAGGGCCAAACACAAATTTTGCCCCCCAATCCCCAAAATTTGCATCCAAAACAAAAAGAAATCATGTCCTAAAGGACCTCCATACTACGCCCCCACTGCGCATGCGCAGTGTCACGTACGTCCCGAAATTGGCGCCAATTATCATTCTTACAGGCAGTGCCTGGTCAGCGCTATGTACTCAGCGGGGAGGCAAGAGTTCCCAACTCCTGGGAGGGCCATCCCTGTCTGGGTCATTGGTAAGTATAAAAAATATATAAATTACTATAAATTTTTTAACATTTTTATACTGTACCAATGACCCAGACTTAGCTGAATAGTAAACAGGCTGGAGGGCCTAGGACATAGAGCAAAATCCAATAAGCTCAACTATATAATAAAGAGGTAACCCCTTAAGGAGAAAAGGAGTATTAGGCTTTACATGTATCTTTCTTATTTGATATTAAATTAGAAAGATACAATACCCTTAATAATTGAGCACAATAATATTCATGTTCTCTATTAACATCCAGTATATCACTTATACTAATTATTTTTAAAGTAAGCCAATAAATAAAGTAGTCCAGAGAATTGAGACTCTTTATAGTCATTTAAAAGTGTCCGAGTATTGTATATTAAAGCCCGTTTGACACTTGACATATACAAATGCTTCACACCGAGCTACACTTTAAAAATAAGACATGAATGAATTTTAACATTAATATTACACTTTAAAACCATCCCGGAAGCGACTCAGAAATACTGACTTGGAGGAGGCATTCCCTTGCTTTTCACTATAAAGCAGGTAACCTAAGGGAACACCCGCCCCCACCCCTTGCCCTGGGTCAAATAGCCCAGAGCGAAGAGGGCAGCCGGATGGAGTCACTGCCGGAACAGAAAGCCTGCATAACTATAGTTGCAACTGTTTAGTGGACGACATTCTGAGCAACAGATAACGGACCTAAACAATGCAGGTCTCCAGAAATGGACTCAATATTTCTGAGATAAAAATTCGTGAATGTGGATGGCTGAAACCAATAAGCAGCCTTCATTAAATCTGTAATAGCAACACTATTAGCATAAGCCCAAGAAGTAGCAAGAGCTCTTACTTCATGAGCGGAAATCTTAAGCACAGACTGCTGAGAAGAAGATAAACTCTCATAAGCAGTACGGATAGTTAATTGAATCCATCTGGCAATAGAATGGACCGAAATGTCCTTTCTATTAGGCATCAAAGACAGAAAGAAACGTTTCCGTCCCTTTCTGATAAACTGAGATCTCTGTTTATAGATACGTAACGCTCTAACAGAACAGAGTAAAGGCCTACGCCCGTCTGAAGACGGAAGAGCCTTAATAACAATAGGTTCCGGATATTTATTAGGAGCCTGATTCTTAGCTAAAAAACCCACATTAGTAGTGAAGGTGATAGTGTTCCCGACACTACGATAGTGAGAATCATCCACCGACAGTGCATGAAGCTCACTGACTCTTCTAGCAGAAGAGAAAGCTAAGAGAAAAGCTGTCTTATAAGATAAGAATTTGAAATCTACTGTCCCAAGAGGTTCAAATGGCTTTTCCTTCAATTTAAGAAGAACCCAAGCTAAATTCCATTTAGGAATTAATCCAAGAGTTCTGGGTCTATTTATCGAGAAGTTTCTAACCAACTTAGATAAAGAGACATTAGATCCAATTTGTAAACTATCATGATGTGCATAGGTATCAGATAACATAGACCTATAACCCTTAATAGTAACAGGCTGCAGTTTGATTTCGTCAAACAAGTATACTAGAAAGTTTGCAATGTCTGGTATAGAGGGATCAAATATATCTACAGAATGATCCCTACACCAACGACGAAAAACCTTCCACTTAGCCGCATAGTTTAGCGAAGAGGAGGTCCTCCTACAGTTAGAAATCGCGTCCACTGCTCGTCCTGTAAAGTGCTTGCCATGCAAGAAGGACCGCACAACAGAAAAACGTGAAGGTTGAGACCTTGCGGGTTGTGATGGAGTTGGCGCGATTTCCCCTGCAAAAGAAGATCCTCCCGTGGAGGAAGCTTTCGCGGTAGGTCCCACAACAGACACCTGAGTAGATTTATCCATGGTCTCTGTGGCGACAGAGATGCTACCAACAGAATCTTGCATTGAGATTGTTTTATCTTTAGCAATACTTGTTGAATTAACGGTGCTGGAGGATACGCATATCCTATCATTCCGTCCCAAGGGATCGACAGAGCGTCTACTGCAAATGCTCTTGGATCCGGACACGGAGACACATACGTCTGCAACTGATTGTTGAGATGTGTCGCAAATAAGTCTATCATTGGCCATTCCCATTGGTAGCAAATCTGATTGAATACTTGTTTGTTGAGAGTCCACTCCGACGGCAACAAGCGACCCTTTCGTGAAAGGGAGTCTGCTAGCACATTCAGACGACCCGGTATGTGACGGACCGAAAGAAGAACGTGATGTTCTAGCGCAAACAGAAGGATTCTTTCCGTTAGATTGAACAACGGAACTGAATGAGTGCCTCCCTGATTCCGTATATACGCCACTACTGTCGTATTGTCGGATAAGATTTGGACATGAGCATTGTGAATAATGTCCATCCAATAACGTAACACAAGCCAAATTGACATCATTTCCTTGATGTTTATGTGCTTGCACAGGAATTGCGGATCCCAAAGACCCTGGCATCTCGAATCCGTTGGGATTAATGATGCACCCCAACCTGTTTGACTGGCATCCGTCATAATGGTAAAACTCGGATCCGGCAACTGCAGCGGAACTCCCTGAGTTAACCACTGAATGTTTGCCCAAGTCTGAATCTCTTGTTTCACTTGATCTGACAAGAGAACGTCTACGTCGAGCGAATGAATTTTCACACTCCAATTCTGAGTCAAGAAAATTTGGAGAGGACGTGTGCGTAACCGCCCCATCGGAATGAGATCCGCAGCGGCTCCGCACAGACCTATCAGTCTCATAAATTCTCTCGCTGTGACTTTGTCTGCGTGCAGACAATAGCGAGCGTAACAACTGACTAATTTCGCTCTGGTTAACGGCAGGCGAACGAGATTGTTGTGCGTCTCGAAGCTCATTCCCAGATGAGTGAAATGACTTGGACGGCACCAGATCCGACTTCTCCTCGTTTACTATAAAACCGAGACGTCGGAGCAATAGAAGTAGATTCTGAACATCGTTCTGAAGCGTTAACTCGTTGCCGTACCTCTGAAGAATGTCGTCCAGGTAGGCCGACGTTACCGCAGACGAATGAGCTCGGAAATAGATCATTACCTAGTTCATTACCCGAGTGAAAGCCCAGGGTGCTAGATTCAATCCGAAGCACATCGCCCGGAATTGATACACCACTCCTAGGACTGCGAAGCGTAGATACTTTCGGAATGTCGGATGTACCATGACATGAAAGTACGCATCTTTGAGATCTATGCTTGTTGCATAATCGTTCACCCGAATACTCGCTCTGACCGACCGAATCGTCTCCATATAAAATTTTGGAGCGACGATCAGCTTGTTTATCCAGCTCAAATCTATGACTGGACGGAACGAGCCGTCTGGTTTCGGAACCAGAAACAGATGGCTGTAGAATCCCGGAGTTTCCTGGTTTTCTACGACCTCTACTGCGTTCTTCATTAAAAGAGACTGCACCTCTGATAACAGAGCGTCTCTTTTCTGCGGATTTGACGGAAGTTGATAAAGGTTTAAGCCATCACCTCCTGGACCTGCGAGGCCTGCGGTAGGAGAAACCACGTCCTCCACGACCCGCACCTCGCCCCGTCGACCTCGGGGCGTCCGACCGGTTGTCCCGGCCCGAAGGACGTCCCGAACGAGAGTCGCTACCCTGACGGTCTCTCGAATAAGACCAAGAGGACGCACCGGAACCTCTATAGGAACCTCTCTTGGGCACATTAGACCCAGAAGTGCCTGTCTTATTCTTGTCTGCTGTATCCGACTTCTTAGAAGCAGATTTGAACAACAGAGAATCCGAAGCTTTCTTTGTAATTTTATCATAAATAGCAGAAAGCTTGCCGTCAAAGAGAAGTTCTCCGGAGACCGAAGCGACTCTAAGAGAGTTCTTCACCTTAGAATCCACGAGTGTGGATGTAACTAGGGCTGCGTCACGTCTAACCAACTCCAGGTTTGCCACTGAAAGGGCGGAGTTACACATGGAATAAGCTACTGCCCTTGAAAAAAGTCTTAAAGAGGATTGTATATCCTGAAACTCTTTCCCTTGAAGGCGCAGTGATAACGCCTTAGTAAGGTGATCTGCGTAAGATAAGGCATCTAAATTGGCTCTGTTAGACGCAATAGCTGTTTCCAACACCGCGGTTGGAATAGAAGCCGACGACGGTAATGATAGCTTTAAGTCTTCCGCCTCGTCGTCCATACGCAGAGGAATTCTCGGAATACCCTGTCCTGCCGTGTCGAATTTATTCCTTGCATTAATGAAAGGCAGGTTGAGAGTATTAGCGGACAAGAAACCTGCTTTCCCCGTCTTGGAAGCAAGTTTAAATATAGCGTCGTTCAATAATTCAAATGTTCTTGCAACATTATTGGACTGCGACGGAAACTCGGGAGCGATGTCCCTGAACCGCTCAAAAAATTCAGAGTCCAATGACGCTATAATCCTCTTGTCCGGAACCGCAGCAGTCTGGCCCGACGGAACAACTTGAGGGAGAAAGTGCCGGATGAAGTCCACGGCAGCTTTATGTTGTTCCGAAAGGGATAGCTCCAAATCATCCGTATCCCTTTCACCATCCGGTCGGACCTCATGATGTTCCCGGTCGTCCGCCCCCGATGCTTCGGCAGAGCGTACCGACCCAGCGCCGTCGGATAATTCTCGATCCGACACCGTATCTGTCGGCTGCTGGGATGCTGCGATAAGCTGTGCTATCTGCACAAGAATGTCCGGCGTCGAGACCTGCGGAGGCGCAGTCTTTCGTTGCTTCGCCGAGGGCAGCTCCGCATCAGATGGCTCCCGCATACTTTTTCTATGCGAACGTCCGGAGTCCATCGGTCTCGAATCCCTGGCTGCCGGATGGTGTGACCTGGTCGCCGAAGAATCCTTGATCGGCGAAGCTGGTAAAATATCGGCGGTCACGCAGCCAAGGTGCGGTCGTGTGCGCTGACGAGAAGAAGAAGCCTTAGCAGTCTCCGCGGACTGCCTATACAACGGAGCGTCCCGAGCGACGGACGTATGCTCCGCTTGCGACACATTTTGTACCACAACATCTGGTCCCAGATGTTGTTGTACGAGAGAGGGGCCTCTCTCGCTCGTGGCCCGGCTGGACCTGGACGAGCTAGGAACCGGACTCAAAGGCTTCCTCCGTTCTCGCTTACTATCCGCCGTCACTGGGTGTGCACCTAGTATGTTTATAGTGCTCGCATCACCCAAAATTTCCTCCTGGACCGCATCGGACGAACCCGGCTGCCGAACCATTCGGTGAATGGATGCTACACCGGGCGAGCTAGCGGACGACATTTGTCTAATCTCCATGAGCACTTTTGCCGCTAGCTCTGAATTCATTTGTGACGATGGACGCACACTTGTAGAAGATAACATGGAAACATCACCCTGTTCTTGTTCCTCTGAAATAGAAACTGAGAGAGTAGAGTGACCTTGCGGAGGAAGAGCCGGCATAGCCCTTTCTCCAGAAACAACATACCGTGACACACGTTTCCAATGTTTATCATCCCAATGTTGACATATAGGACAGGGATTAGTGCGAGAACACTGACTACAATTAATACAATGATCATGAAAGTCGGAGGAAGATTTCTTCCCATTACAATTTGAACAATATCCTTTCATTGTGAAAAGTCAACAACAAGTCCTAGTTACTCGCACAAACCCCTGACACAATGATACATAATAACATGATCCATTAATAAATGAAAAAACAATTGCAAATCAAAATAATTTTGAAAAAATATTTTTTCAGCGAAGCCCAAGTTGCTGAAAAGTAACGTTGAGCCCCGATGGATCCGATGGCAAAGTGTGGTCAAAAATTTTAAATTTATATTAAATAATTAATGAGACACTTACAGATAATATAAATGTATCTTATAGTGAGATAAACTACACCAAAGGCAAACAGCCCCCCTCAAAAAAGGCTGTTGCCAATGTAAACAGTGTAAAACACCAGAAAACATGACTCCAGGCACTGACAAAACTGGCCCGGAATCAGTCATCAAAATTACACTCTATCTGATATGCAAGACAGAGACTCCCAGGGGAGAATCTGCAGAACATCAGATGGAAGATGCAGAACACAACGTTTATACAACCATGGGTGAAAACGTAACTATGGGGAAAATAACAGAAAACATTCTGTATCCAAGCAACTCTCCCAGGAAAATTTTAGAAATGAACTTTCTCAAAAATATGCCAAAAGCATGGGAGAATTGCAAGGGGGGACTTTAGAAGGCTAGGGGAGAGGAAACACTGAATAAGCAGTGCAACATTTAGCAAGAATGACAACAAGAGGCCCATGCCTCGAAAATAGGCAACTTAACATAATTTCATCAAAAAATTTTAAGTACAGCCCTGATTATTTTTTGTCACTTCTTTTTCCTCTCCTCCTTCTATATCCTCCTTAGAATCACCATTTCTCCAAAAATTACGTGTCTGGCATCCTTTAAACTGAGATTTACAAGCACAAAGATCAGTGAGATGTTGACTGATGAAGGGACAAACAGAGAATGATAATTGGCGCCAATTTCGGGACGTCCGTGACACTGTGCATGCGCAGTGGGGCGTAGTATGGAGGTCCTTTAGGACATGATTTCTTTTTGTTTTGGATGCAAATTTTGGGGATTGGGGGGCAAAATTTGTGTTTGGCCCTGGTTTTGTTAGAGTTAGCACCAGCTAAGTCTGGGTCATTGGTACAGTATAAAAATATAGGCAACATGAAATAATTTTGTAAAAAAAAATTATAAGTTACAGCCCTGATCATATTCTGCCACTGTTTTTTCCTCTCATCCTTCTATTTCCTAAATAGATCCACCATTTCATCCATAATTACGTGTCTGGCATCATTTAAACAGAGATTTACAGAACAAATATCAGTGAGGTGTTACTGAATTTAGGGACAAACAAAGAATAACAATTGGCGCCAATTTTGAGACCTCCTTGACACTGCGCATGTGCAGTGAACAAAAGGTATGGAGGACCACATGGGACATTGAAATTTCGGTTTTTGATATAAATGTTGGGGATTGGGGGGCAAAATTTGTGTTTGGCCCTTGATTTTAAGGAGTTAGCACCAGCTAAGTCTGGGTCATTGGTACAGTATAAAAATATTATATTCAATTAACAGGGATATACAATTAAGCGGGATCCACTGTACTTTGGAAGAGTTGGTAGGAAGTCAGAGTTAGAGAAAATAGAAATTACACTCAGATATTCAGGAATTCATAATGTAGGTAATAAGTGGGGTTCTATTTGGACAAGTCAACAGAGAATTGGCTTTAACCCGTCACCTTATGAAATATCCATATCAGGCCAGAGCTATTCATAAAATCACCATTCATCTTACATAATGTTTTTAATTTTTGTTACCAAAACATAACATATGACCCTTCATTGGGATGAGCTTGTCCACAGCTGTGGTTTTGAGAAAAAAGGAAATTTTTTTTAGTTAATTGGCAAACTTTTGTTCAAGTACTGACTAACATTATTATTATTATATTATTATTTATTGGTGTTTAAGGTCACATATTTATGCACAATGGCTAATCATGACTGTGACAGTTTTACGGGTGGAGGAAGCCGGAGTACACGGAGAGAACCACCGAGCAACGACGAGCAGCTGCTAGCTCCCCAACATCGTAACTCTGCACAGGCAGGGTTAGATTGGTTGAAGACATGCTCACCATCGACGTGCAGTACGCCTTAGTACACGGCGTCATCGTGCCCCACGCAGGCAATGTAGATGAAGTGTCTTGCCCAAGGACACAACGCGGTTGCTGCAGGTGGGATTCGAACCGAGGACCTCTCGGCTTGCAGCCTGCACCTCTACCTACTGAGCCACCGCGCTCCCCAGTACTGACTAACAGTTGTGTTAGGTAAAGGGATAATAGGGTCAATGCCAGAAGCCAATAGTTTGCTTTTGTGAATACATGCTGGGAGTCTATATTTAGAGTTTTATTGTAGCATGTCACTTACTCAATACTTACTTGAATAAACATAAATTTCTATACATAAAACTTTTTCTACAAACTTGTGAAAAACCAAGGAGAGCGCTTGTTCCAAAGGGGATGTCCAATGATATGATTTTGTGGAATTTTAAAAAAAAACAACAGCTGCTCTGTGTAAATTAGGTGTGCAGACACAGCCAATTTGTTTGGTAGAGGGTTAATCAAAATGTATGATTTTTTAAAGAAAAAAAATTATGATAAAACATACGTAAGATCCTCCTCCCCCATCCCCTCCTCTTTATATACACAATTGTTTCACACTCTCTGTATTGTTAAATTGTTGAGTGCAACAGAGAGCGTTGCAGATGTTGTTGCACTCAAGGCACGATATCTCACTTTATAATTACTTCTTTTCAGTATATTATAAAATCCCCACTTTTGCTTGATTTCACTTCAAAAGACACAATCAGAATATTTATCAGTTTTCGAATGATTGAAGTATCCCTTGTTTTCTGTATAAAAGAAAAGAAGAAGTTTACTTACATTTAACAGTACATCAACATACTGATTGTGTTGTGACATTATTTCTTTAACATCCCATTTGACTGGTGACATGTATTGGAGAACACTGTCATAATCTATAGAATTCAAGGCAACTATTTTATAGATGGGCTTACGAAGTTCTGCAGCCATTTTCACTGTCTGAAAAAGAATCAAAAAATATTTTAACATTCTCAGATAAAGATAGACAAACCCATGTTTAAATCTTTTTTAAATGATTGCAGTGTTCAGTTACCGATAATATATTAGGGAAGCCTGATGAGAGACAATAAGCGATTTTGTCATTACAGAAGAATTCTTCTTCAATAACCTCTTGGTAATAGGCCTATAAAAAAATTTGTTTCTCAGGCAGTTTTTCTCCAATTTTATAATGGAGAAGCTTTTTGTCGCTTTTGTTAATCCACAAAACCGGACAGAAAATGACTTTGAAATTTAATTCCTGCCACTATTAAGTAGAGAAACCAATGTTTTCAGCAGTGAAAATTTCTCATAATGGAGCTGTAATTTAACCAACAAAACCTTGTTTGTCAGAGATCAGTGAACCATGGCAAGCAAGAAATAATTGGTTAAATATTCAGTCCAAAATAATTTCATCATAATTGGTTAAATATTCAGTCCAAAATAATTTCATCAAAGAGATTTCAAAGTCAAGGGATAGTAGTATGTCGGGAGACAATAACTCAGTCACTCATCCAAAGGGGAAAAATTGCTTTTGCATAAAATCACTTGAAATCATTCAATATACATTTTAAAGCAAACAAATCTGCCCAATACATACCACCTTATGGAGAAAATGGTTCTTTGTATAAAATCATTCAAAATCCTTCAAAACTCATTTTGAAGCCAACAGGAAAAAATCACAAACTGAAATCCTCCACAACACATTTTAACCCTTTACCTAACATGAAAAGCAGACAATGTTTGCCAACAAATTCTTGAATAACTTATTTTTTTAATTTTTTGTCTCAAAAACATAGGTTATGTCCCTCATTGGAACAAGCTCGACAAGCTTGTTCCAGAGAGGGGTCATAACCTATGTTTGTGAGTCAAAAAATGAAAATATAGTGAAAGTTAAAAAATTTATAGTAATTTATATATTTTTTATACTTACCAATGACCCAGACTTAGCTGGTGCTAACTCTAACAAAACCAGGGCCATAACAAATTTTGCCCCCCAATCCCCAAAATTTGCATCCAAAACAAAAAGAAATCATGTCCTAAAGGACCTCCATACTACGCCTCTACTGCGCATGCGCAGTGACGCAGATGTCCCGAAATTGGCGCCAATTATCATTCTTACTGGCAGTGCCTGGTCAGCGCTATGTACTCAGCGGGGAGGCAAGAGTTCCCAACTCCAGGGAGGGCCATCCCCGTCTGGGTCATTGGTAAGTATAAAAAATATATAAATTACTATAAATTTTTTAACATTTTTATACTGTACCAATGACCCAGACTTAGCTGAATAGTAAACAGGCTGGAGGGCCTAGGACATAGAGGAAAATCCAATAAGCTCAACTATATAGTAAAGAGGTAACCCCTTAAGGAGAAAAGGAGTATTAGGCTTTACATGTATCTTTCTTATTTAATATTAAATTAGAAAGATACACTACCCTTAATAATTGAGCACAATAACATTCATGTTCTCTATTAACATCCAGTATATCCCTTATACTAATTATTTTTAAAGTAAGCCAATAAATAAAGTAGTCCAGAGAATTGAGACTCTTTATAGTCATTTAAAAGTGTCCGAGTATTGTATATTAAAGCCCGTTTGACACTTGACATATACAAATGCTTCACACCGAGCTACACTTTAAAAATAAGACATGAATGAATTTTAACATTAATATTACACTTTAAAACCATCCCGGAAGCGACTCAGAAATACTGACTTGGAGGAGGCATTCCCTTGCTTTTCACTATAAAGCAGGTGACCTAAGGGAACACCCGCCTGCCCCCCCCCCCCCCCCCCCTTCCCCTTGCCCTGGGTCAAATAGCCCAGAGTGAAGAGGGCAGCCGGACGGAGTCACTGCCGGAACAGAAAGCCTGCATAACTATAGTTGCAACTGTTTAGTGGACGACATTCTGAGCAACAGATAACGGACCTAAACAATGCAGGTCTCCAGAAATGGACTCAATATTTCTGAGATAAAAATTTGTAAATGTGGATGGCTGAGACCAATAAGCAGCCTTCATTAAATCTGTAATAGCAACACTATTAGCATAAGCCCAGGAAGTAGAAAGAGCTCTTACTTCATGAGCAGAAATCTTAAGCACAGACTGCTGAGAAGAAGATAAATTTTCATAAGCAGTACGGATAGTTAATTGAATCCATCTAGCAATAGAATGGACTGAAATGTCCTTTCTATTAGGCATCAAAGACAGAAAGAAACGTTTCTGTCCCTTTCTGATAAACTGAGATCTCTGTTTATAGATACGTAACGCTCTAACAGGACAGAGTAAAGGCCTACGCCCGTCTGAAGACGGAAGAGCCTTAATAAAAATAGGTTCCGGATATTTATTAGGAGCCTGATTCTTAGCTAAAAAACCCACATTAGTAGTGAAGGTGATAGTGTTCCCGACACTACGATAGTGAGAATCATCCACCGACAGTGCATGAAGCTCACTGACTCTTCTAGCAGAAGAGAAACCTAAGAGAAAAGCTGTCTTATAAGATAAGAATTTGAAATCTACTGTCCCAAGAGGTTCAAATGGCTTTTCCTTTAATTTAAGAAGAACCCAAGCTAAATTCCACTTAGGAATTAATCTAAGAGTTCTGGGTCTATTTATCGAAAAGTTTCTAACCAACTTAGATAAAGAGACATTAGATCCAATTTGTAAACTATCATGATGTGCATAGGTATCAGATAACATAGATCTATAACCCTTTATAGTAACAGGCTGCAGTTTGATTTCGTCAAACAAGTATACTAGAAAGTTTGCAATGTCTGGTATAGAGGGATCGAATATATCTACAGAATGATCCCTACACCAACGGCGAAAAACCTTCCACTTAGCCGCATAGTTTAGCGAAGAGGAGGTCCTCCTACAGTTAGAAATCGCGTCCACTGCTCGTCCTGTAAAGTGTTTGCCATGCAAGAAGGACCGCACAACGGAAAAACGTGAAGGTTGAGACCTTGCGGGTTGTGATGGAGTTGGCGCGATTTCCCCTGCGAAAAGAAGATCCTCCCGTGGAGGAAGCTTTCGCGGTAGGTCCCACAACAGACACCTGAGTAGATTTATCCACGGTCTCTGTGGCGACAGAGATGCTACCAACAGAATCTTGCATTGAGATTGTTTTATCTTTAGCAATACTTGTTGAATTAACGGCGCTGGAGGATACGCATATCCTATCATTCCGTCCCAAGGGATCGACAGAGCGTCTACTGCAAATGCTCTTGGATCCGGACACAGAGACACATACGTCTGCAACTGATTGTTGAGATGTGTCGCAAATAAGTCTATCATTGGCCGTTCCCATTGGTAGCAAATCTGATTGAATACTTGTTTGTTGAGAGTCCACTCCGACGGCAACAAGCGACCCTTTCGTGAAAGGGAGTCTGCTAGCACATTCAGACGACCCGGTATGTGACGGACCGAAAGAAGAACGTGATGTTCTAGCGCAAACAGAAGGATTCTTTCCGTTAGATTGAACAACGGAACTGAATGAGTGCCTCCCTGATTCCGTATATACGCCACTATACGCCACTACTGTCGTATTGTCGGATAGGATTTGGACATGAGCATTGTGAATAATGTCCATCCAGTGACGTAACGCAAGCCAAATTGACATCATTTCCTTGATGTTTATGTGCTTGCACAGGAATTGCGGATCCCAAAGACCCTGGCATCTCGAATCCGTTGGGATTAATGATGCACTCCAACCTGTTTGACTGGCATCCGTCATAATGGTAAAACTCAGATCCGGCAACTGCAGTGGAACTCCCTGAGTTAACCACTGAATGTTTGCTCTTGTTTCACTTGATCTGACAAGAGAACGTCTATGTCGAGCGAATGAATTTTCACACTCTAATTCTGAGTCAAGAAAATTTGAAGAGGACGTGTGCGTAACCGCCCCATCGGAATGAGATCCGCGGCGGCTCCGCACAGACCTATCAGTCTCATAAATTCTCTCGCTGTGACTTTGTCTGCGTGCAGACAATAGCGAGCATAACAACTGACTAATTTCGCTCTGTTTAACGGCAGACGAACGAGATTGTTGTGCGTCTCGAAGCTCATTCCCAGATGAGTGAATGACTTGGACGGCACCAGATCCGACTTCTGCTCGTTTACTATAAAACCGAGACGTCGGAGCAATAGAAGAAGATTCTGAACATCGTTCTGAAGCGTTAACTCGTTGCCGTACCTCTGAAGAATGTCGTCCAGGTAGGCCGACGTTACCGCAGACGAATGAGCTCGGAAATAGATCATTACCGAGTTCATTACCCGAGTGAAAGCCCAGGGTGCTAGATTCAATCCGAAGCACATCGCCCGGAATTGATACACCACTCCTAGGACTGCGAAGCGTAGGTACTTTCGGAATGTCGGATGTACCATGACGTGAAAGTACGCATCTTTGAGATCTATGCTTGTTGCATAATCGTTCACCCGAATACTCGCTCTGACCGACCGAATCGTCTCCATATAAAACTTCGGAGCGATGATCAGCTTGTTTATCCAGCTCAAATCTATGACTGGACGGAACGAGCCGTCTGGTTTCGGAACCAGAAACAGATGGCTGTAGAATCCCGGAGATTCCTGGTTTTCTACGACCTCTACCGCGTTCTTCATTAAAAGAGACTGCACCTCTGATAACAGAGCGTCTCTTTTCTGCGGATTTGACGGAAGATGAGTCCACTTTGGACTTCGAGTTAATGGAGGCTTTCGTTTGAAGGATATCTTTAGACCTTCCGAAGTCACTCCTCTCACCCAAGGGTCGTCCGTAATCGACGCCCATTCTTGTGAAAAGCTTGACAACCTTCCGCCAACCGGTACGCGATAGAGGTTTAAGCCATCACCTCCTGGACCTGCGAGGCCTGCGGTAGGAGAAACCACGTCCTCCACGACCCGCACCTCGCCCCGTCGACCTCGGGGCGTCCGACCGATTGTCCCGGCCTGAAGGACGTCCCGAACGAGAGTCGCTACCCTGACGGTCTCTCGAATAAGACCAAGAGGACGCACCGGAACCTCTATAGGAACCTCTCTTGGGCGCATTAGACCCAGAAGTGCCTGTCTTATTCTTGTCTGCTGTATCCGACTTCTTAGAAGCAGATTTGAACAACAGAGAATCCGAAGCTTTCTTTGTAATTTTATCATAAATAGCAGAAAGCTTGCCGTCAAAGAGAAGTTCTCCTGAGACCGAAGCGACTCTAAGAGAGTTCTTCACCTTAGTATCCACTAGTGTGGATGTAGCTAGGGCTGCGTCACGTCTAACCAACTCCAGATTTGCCACTGAAAGGGCGGAGTTACACGTGGAATAAGCTACTGCCCTTGAAAGAAGTCTTAAAGAGGATTGTATATCCTGAAACTCTTTCCCTTGAAGGCGCAGTGATAATGCCTTAGTAAGGTGATCTGCGTAAGATAAGGCATCTAAATTGGCTCTGTTAGACGCAATAGCTGTTTCCAGCACCGCGGTTGGAATAGAAGCCGACGACGGTAATGATAGCTCTAAGTCTTCCGCCTCGTCGTCCATACGCAGAGGAACTCTCGGGATACCCTGTCCTGCCGTATCGAATTTATTCCTTGCATTAATGAAAGGCAGGTTGAGAGTATTAGCGGACAAGAAACCTGCTTTCCCCGTCTTGGAAGCAAGTTTAAATATAGCGTCGTTCAATAATTCAAATGTTCTTGCAACATTATTGGACTGCGACGGAAACTCGGGAGCGATGTCCGTGAACCGCTCAAAAAATTCAGAGTCCAATGACGCTATAATCCTCTTGTCCGGAACCGCAGCAGTCTGGCCCGACGGAACAACTTGAGGGAGAAAGTGCCGGATGAAGTCCACGGCAGCTTTATGTTGTTCCGAAAGGGATAGCTCCAAGTCATTCGTATCCCTTTCACCATCCGGTCGGACCTCATGATGTACCCGGTCGTCCGCCCCCGATGCTTCGGCGGAGCGTACCGACCCAGCGCCGTCGGATAATTCTCGATCCGACACCGTTTCTGTCGGCTTCTGGGATAAGCTGTGCTATCTGCACAAGAATGTCCGGCGTCGAGACCTGCGGAGGCGCAGTCTTTCGCTGCTTCGCCGAGGGCAGCTCCACATCAGATGGCTCCCGCATACTTTTCCTATGCGAACGTCCGGAGTCCATCGGTCTCGAATCCCTGGCTGCCGGATGGTGTGACCTGGTCGCCGAAGAATCCTTGATCGGCGAAGCTGGCAATATATCGGCGGTCACGCAGCCAAGGTGCGGTCGTGTGCGCTGACGAGAAGAGGAAGCCTGAACAGTCTCCGCGGACTGCTTATACAACGGAGCGTCCCGAGCGACGGACGTATGCTCCGCTTGCGACACATTTTGTACCACAACATCTGGTCCCAGATGTTGTTGTACGAGAGAGGGGCCTCTCTCGCTCGCAGCCCGGCTGGACCTGGACGAGCTAGGAACCGGACTCAAAGGCTTCCTCCGTTCTCGCTTACTGTCCGCCGTCACTGGGTGTGCATCTATTATGTTTATAGAGCTCGCATCACCCAAAATTTCCTCCTGGACCGCATCGGACGAACCCGGCTGCCGAACCATTCGGTGAATGGACGCTACACCGGGCGAGCTAGCGGACGACATTTGTCTAATCTCCATGAGCACTTTTGCCGCTAGCTCTGAATTCATTTGTGACGACGGACGCACACTTGTAGAAGATAACATGGAAACATCACCCTGTTCTTGTTCCTCTGAAATAGAAACTGAGAGAGTAGAGTGACCTTGCGGAGAAAGAGCCGGCATAGCCCTTTCTCCAGAAACAACATATCGTGACACACGTTTCCAATGTTTCTCATCCCAATATTCACATATAGGACAGGGATTAATGCGAGAACACTGACTACAATTAATACAATGATCATGAAAGTCAGAGGAAGATTTCTTCCTATTACAATTTGAACAATGTCCCTTCATTGTGAAAGGACAACAACAAGTCCTAGTTACTCGCAAAAAACCCTGACACAAAGATACATAATAACATGATCCATTAATAAATGAAAAAACAATTGTAAATCAAAATAATTTTGAAAAAATATTTTTTCAGCGAAGCCCAAGTTGCTGAAAAGTAACATTGAGCCCCGATGGATCCGATGGCAAAGTGTGGTCAAAAATTTTAAATTTATATTAAATAATTAATGAGACACTTACGGATAATATAAATGTATCTTATAGTGAGATAAACTACACCAAAGGCAAACAGCCCCCCTCAAAAAAGGCTGTTGCCAATGTAAACAAACAGTGTAAAACACCAGAAAACATGACTCCAGGCACTGAAAAAACTGGCCCGGAATCAGTCATCAAAATTACACTCTATCTGATGCAAAACAGAGACTCCCAGGGGAGAATCTGCAGAACATCAGATGGAAGATGCAGAACACAACGTTATACACCCATGGGTGAAAACGTAACTATGGGGAAAATAACAGAAAACATTCTGTAACCAAGCAACTCTCCCAGGAAATTTTAGAAATGAACTTTCTCAAAAATATGCCAAAAGCATGGGAGAATTGCAAGGGGGGACTTTAGAAGGCTAGGGGAGAGGAAACACTGAATAAGCAGTGCAACATTTAGCAAGAATGACAACAAGAGGCCCATGCCTCGAAAATAGGCAACTTAACATAATTTCATCAAAAAATTTTAAGTACAGCCCTGATTATTTTTTTTGTCACTTCTTTTTCCTCTCCTCCTTCTATCCTCCTTAGAATCACATTTTCTCCAAAAATTATGTGTCTGGCATCCTTTAAACTGAGATTTACAAGCACAAAGATCAGTGAGATGTTGACTGATGAAGGGCCAAACAGAGAATGATAATTGGCGCCAATTTCGGGACGTCTGCGTCACTGCGCATGCGCAGTAGAGGCGTAGTATGGAGGTCCTTTAGGACATGATTTCTTTTTGTTTTGGATGCAAATTTTGGGGATTGGGGGGCAAAATTTGTGTTTGGCCCTGGTTTTGTTAGAGTTAGCACCAGCTAAGTCTGGGTCATTGGTACAGTATAAAAATATTAATTGACGATTTTTTAGAATAGCGCTGGCAGATTTTGGCCGTTACGTTGGGTAAAGGGTTAAAGGAAAACTAGACTGAAGCATGCCCTGGCACATGGACACAGGAGGTTGAAGAGTAAACAGTGATTTGTTACTCATACATGTGCAGTCTGTAAGACACATATGATGCCCCCACAAGCTCTACCATGGACTTTAATCAACATTTGTATTTCAAAATATTGGACAGTATTTATGCAGCAAAATATCTTGAAATCTGGTGAATGTTGAATTCAACAGCACAAAATTTTTGAGCGTGACACCTCTAAAAGGTATAATTAATTCATAATATATTATATAATATGGCTTTACAACACACTGTAATAATAACAAGAGGCCAAGAATGAGTCAACATTAAGCAATCCATCTTCATAGGATACACTGTCAATCCTTGAGCCCCTCAGGAGTGACAAAAATAATCCGAGCATCGTGCCTTTTCTTCTGTTGATCATAATGTAAAATGTAGAGCTCTCCTATGAAGCCCCTTCATACAACCTATGTGAATTAATCTTAGTTACACACTTCTAGAGGGTACTGAATTCAAAATTTTTAATTCTTCAGCTATATGGCCAATTCCGACTCCCATAGGGAGCCCAAATATTAACTCTGGCTCTCGATTTGAACAAAGTTGAATCTGACTTCCCTAGAAATGTTGTGTACCAAATATGAAAGAATTCTGACTGTTGGATCTGAAGAAGAGAAATTGTAAAGAAATTTCTTCGAATTGCACTAAGTTCAAATTTGGGCTACCATAGCAAGCCCAAATATTAACCTATGGATCAGTTTTGAACAAACTTGAATCTGACCCCTCCCTAGAGATGTTGTATACCAAATGTGAAAGTATTCTGACAAGTGAATCTGAAGAAGATTTTTGAAGAAATTCCCTCATATTGTACCAAGTTAAATTTCAGGTTCCCATATGAAGCCCAAATATTAACCCAGGCACTCGAACTGAACAAACTTGAACCTGACCCCCGCTAGAGATATTATATACCAAATATGAAAGCATTCTGACTAGTGGATCTGAAAAAGAAGATTTTTAAAATTTCCTCATATGGCACTAAGTAAAAATTTGGCCAAAATTTATACCTAGGGATCCGATATGAACAAACTTGAATCTGACCCCCCCTAGAGATGTTGCATACCAAATATGAAAGCATTCTGACTGGTGGATCTGAAGAAGAAGATTTTTAAAAATTACCCCCCATATTGAACAAAGTTAAAATTTGGGCCAAATATTAACCAAGGGACTTGGTTTGAACAATCTTGAATCTGACCCTCATAACAATGATGTATACCAAACATCAAAAGATTCTGACTGATGGTTCTGAAGAAGAAGATTTTTAAAGAATATTCCCAATATTACCCTAATTTAAAAATTCGGTCTCCTGTATTGAGCCCAAATATGAACCAATGGGCTTTATTTTAACAAACTTGTATCTGACCCCCTATGATTGCTGTATACTGAATATCAAAAGATTCTGATGATTGGTTCTGGAGAAAAGATTTTTAAAAATTTTTGCAAATATGCGGACTCAGCATTTTTTTTCGATGCCTATTACAGAACACCCTAACACAACTGATGGCAATTTTTTTTACCTTTCAATTCTACTGGTCCCAAGGATGCTTCATACCAAATAACAGCTCTCTGTTCCGTGTGGTTTGGGAAATATGGGCGTTTGAAAATATTTCTATTTTCAGCTCCCAGGGTTCTCATGGGGATGCGGGAATTTTTTTGTGTGCATGAGTCAAGTACTGATGACCCAATAATATCACACACCAAATTTGGTTCAAACAGGGCTATAGGTTCAGAAAATAGAAATTGTGGGCGGGGCCAAAAATCTTACCCCTCTCATTACAAAGCCAAATATTGCTTCACGAACTTTGTTTGAACAAACTTGATTCTACATCTCAAAAGGAAGCTCCAGAACAAATATCACGTCATTGTACACACTGGTTCATGAGAAGAAGATTTTAAAAATATTTTGGAGCATTTTCTCCCACTCCCTCCCTATGGGGCTGGGCATGCTGAGTTGAACAAAAATGAAATGCCCCTTTGGGACCATCACTCACACAAACTTTCACTTGAATTGGCCCGGTGGCTTTGGAGGAGAAGACCAAAACATGGTGTTGATGGACGACGGAGAGCGATGAGATTAGCTCAGCTTGACTTTGTCAAGATGAGCTAAAAACGATAACTGTTCACTGATTACATTAGCAAAATATCTGTACACATCCTTCAAAATAAAAAAAAAGTATTAGCTTGAAACCTGAAGTCTTGACAATATGCACACCTTTAGTATATGTATATGCAGACCTTTGGTATATGTAAAAATACCCTGTAAAATAACAGAGGCCACAAGGGGCCTGAGAGCGCTCACCTGACACTGACAACTATCAACCAAGGGTTCTGATTTGAACAAACTTGCATCTGCCCCATTAAGAAAACCATATATCAAATATCAAAACATTCTGACCAGTGGATCTGAAAAAAAAAGATTTTCAAAAAATATTCCTCATATTCAACTATGTTATAATTTGGGCTCCCACAGGGAGCTGAAATATGAACCCAGAGACTTGGCTTGAACAAACTTAGATCTCACCTCCCCAAGGATGCTGCATACCAAATATCAAAACATTCTGACTACTGGATCTAAAGAAAAATATTTTTAAAGAATATTTCTCATGTTGAACTAAGCAATAATTTGGGCTCCCACAGGGCTCCCAAACATGAACCCAGGGCCTTAGCTTTAACAAATTTCAATCTCACCTCCCTAAGGATACTGTATGCCAAATATCAATAGATACTGACTGGTGGATGTGAAGAAGATTTTTAAGAATGTTCCTCATACTGAACTAAGTTATAATAATTCGGTCTCCAACAGGGTCAGACTACTGGAGTACTACTGCAGTGAAACTCCTCAAAATGAAGCTGCATACCACATATCAAGTGTCTGCTATTGCTGGTTCATGAGAAGATTTTTTTTAAAATTTGGGGGATCTTGGCCCCACCCTCCTACTCAATATGAGCAGAAACCCAATTTAAAAAAAAAACAAATGCCCCTATATAACCACTACTCATGTCAAATATCATTAAAATATGGCCAGAGGTTTGGGGGAGAAAAAGACTCAAACACCATCTTCACGGCAGATGGACAGATGGACGACGGATGAAAAGTGATCAGAACAGATCACCCTGACTTTCAGTCAGGTGAGCTGAAAACCATATACCAAATATCAAAACATTCTGACGGGTGGATCTGAAAAAATATTGAACCAAGTTATAATTCAGGCTCCCATAGGGAGCCCAAATATGAACCCAGGGACTTGGCTTGAACAAACTTGAATCTCACCTCCCAATGGATGTTGTATTTCAAATATCAAAAGATTCTTACTGGTGGATGTGAAGAAGATTTTTAAAGAATGTTCCTCATATTGAACTAAGTTACAATTCGGACTCCCACAGGGAGCCCAAATATGAACCCAGGGACTTGGCTTGAACAAATTTGAATCTCACCTCCCTAACAATACAGTATACCAAATATCAAAAGATTCTTACTGGTGGATGTGAAGAAGATTTTTAAAGAACGTTCCTCATATTGAACAAGACAAGATGTATTCCATTGGGTACAGCCATTAATAGAAACCTGGATTTAGAAATGGATCGAGCTAAGATTAACAGACTTGTCATGGACCGCCCCCAAAATAATTCATTGTTTCTAAGGTCCTTAACATACAATAATGCGTCTGCCAAATAATGTAATTATTATGGGTGTGAGCACTGAAATCCCGTATGTAATCATATGAATACCAGTTAACTGACTAGACAGCCTCCCAGGTACCAAAGGCTAGCAATTATTGACAATGAATCATATGCTTGTATATGACATATAGACGAACAACCACAGGGAACCAACCAACTAGAAAGTGGATGTGCCCATGAGGTCGCCATAGAACACGACCCAGCCACCAATCGAGAAGTCATGAAATGCATGTATGTACTTGAATGCATATGAGGCTTACAGGAAGAAAACTATGTATTGCCCGGTAATCGCCTCTTAACACATTAGTGTTGTGGGGGGGGGGGGGGGGGGGGGGGGGGGAGGGGGGATTCCAAATCATAAAGCCACTTAGGGTGGAGTAGAACGTGAAGAACAAATACTTGCCCTAATAAAGAGAAAGATGAACATGATGATTCATGACATATAGGAGAATCTTCTCTGTTAATTCGCATAATGGCATTGAATGAGTGTCAGCTTGGTTCCTGATGTAAGCTACTACTGTCGAATTGTCTGAGAAAATTTGAACATGGACGTCCGCTATTATGTGAACCCAATGTTGTAGCGCTAGCCATATTGACATCATCTCATTGATGTTTATGCGCTTCTCTAGGAACCGAGGGTCCCAAAGACCCTGACACCTCAAGTCTGCGGGACTTAGGGTTACGCCCCAAACCGTCTGACTCGCATCCGTCATAATCATGAAAGCCAGATCCGGCAGTTGCAGCGGAACTCCCTGAGTTAACCACTGAATATCTGCCCAAATCTGAACCCTTGTTTTACTAGGTCCGTTAAAACAATACTGGTTTCAAGCAAATGCGTCTTCACACTCCAGTTCTGAGTAAAGAATATCTGGAGGGGAACCGTGTGTAGGCGGCTCATTGGAATAAGATCTGCAGCCGCTCCGCACAGCCCCATCAGTCGCATGAATTCCTTTGCTGTTAATGCGTCAGAGTGTAGACAAAAGCGAGCATAACAACTGACTAATTTCACTCTGGGTAACGGCGGACAAACCAGGTTGTTGTGAGTCTCAAAGCTCATTCCCAAGTAAGTGAATGACTTGGATGGAGCTATATCCAACTTTTTCTTGTTTACGATGAAACCGAGACGTCGGAGCAAAAGAAGCAGACTATGAACAACGTTCTGAAGAATAATTCTGTTGCCATATCTCTGCAGAATGTTGTCCAAGTAAGCCGACGTTACCGCAGACAAACGAGCTCGGAAGGATGACATTACTGAGTTCATTATACGAGTGAATGTCCAGGGAGCCAGGTTCAGACCAAAGCACATTGCTCTGAACTGATACACCTTCCCTTGTACGGTGAACCGCAGGTACTTTCTGAATGTCGGATGTACCAGGACCTGAAAGTACGCATCCTTTAGATCTATGCTTGCCGTATAGTCGTTCACTCGAACGTTCGCTCTTACCGACCAAATGGTCTCCATATAGAATTTTGGAGCCACGATAAGCTTGTTTATCCAGCTCAAGTCTATTACTGGTCAGAACGAGTCGTCTGGCTACGGCACGAGGAACAGGTGACTGTAAAAACCCTGAGAATCCTGATTCTCGGCAACCTCTATTGCTTCCTTTAATAACAGAGCCTGTACCTCCGCTAGGAGAGACTCTCTTTTGAAAGGATCCGACGGAAGATCTGTCCAATGCAGACATCTTGTTAGCGGGGGTGCCGCTCGGAATGATAGCCGTAGGCCATCCGAGACTACACTTCTCACCCACTGATTTTTCGTGACTGCTGTCCAGTTTCTCGTGAAGATGACACCCTTCCACCAACTGGCAAGCAATAGAGGTCTTGAACATCACCTGTATGACCTGCGAGGCTTACGGGAGGAGAAACTACGTCCTCCCTGCAAAGAACCTTGTCACGTCGGCCTAGGGGCGTCTGGCCGATAGTCCCGATCAGACCTACGCCCCGTCGCTATATTGACGACCTTCATAGTAATTGTAAGAGGGCATTTTGTACCCTCGTGAGGAGTTCCCTTTTGACGTTTAGATCTGGAACGTCCTCCTTTACTCTTGTCTGCTGAAGCAGGTTGATGAGACGCCAACTTCAATAGTAGATCACTTGATGCTTTCTTAATAGCCTGATCATAGACTGACGAAAGCTTGTCATCCAAAATAGTATGTTCGGAGACCGGAGCAACCAGGAGAGAGCTTTTCACCTTGTCATCCATAAGTGATGATGACGCAAGAGCAGCATCACGTCTGATTAACTTCAGATTAGCCACTGTAAGGGCGGAGTTATACATGGTATACATATTGCCCTGGAAAGAACTCTAAGAGAGGTACAAACGTCCTCAAATTCCTTCCCGTTGAGACGTTGTGCCATAGCTCTGGTAAGGTGATCTGCATAAGACTTTGCTTCCAAATTCGCTCTACTTGATGAAATTGCTGTTGTAATTGTGTCTGAGCGAATAGTGAATGATGCAGGCAAGGATACATCTAGATCCCTGGGCTGCTCATTCAAACGCAGAGGAGCTCTGAACATCTTCTCTAACCATTTTTAAATGAACATAGTCCATGAAACGGGATGTTTATGGAAGATGTAGTTAAGAAACCACCCTTTCCTCGCATTGGAGAGGTGAATATGATGTCGTCTGCATGGCCGAAGGCCTGCGACACCTACCTAGACTGGACCGGATGGTGCCAGCGGTTTCTCACTTATCATCACAGCATTCTGATTCATCGGAACAAATTCAGGGTAGTATTGATGGATGAAATCCATCGCAACCCTGTGCTGTTCCGAAAGGGAAGGGTAATCCTCTTCCTTATCCCTTTCACCATCCGTGAAAATCAGTAGTGAATCTCGGTCCATTGCATCTGCATGAACAGATGACTGGACCGACCCAGCACCGTCCGACAGCTCAGGTTCCGAGTCTGAGGGAGGCTGCATCTGCACTTGCTGGGATGCTGTGGTCAGCTGTGCAATCTGCGACAGCAAGTCCATCATCGAGGCCTGAGGAGCAGCGGTCTTCTGTTTCCTAGCCACTTGCTGCTCCTGGAACGGTGTGTTGGAGATGGATCTCATCTCCGAATGTCCCAATGATCGAGGCCTCGTCTCCTTAGCTACCAGATGGTCCGACTTCACGGGCGAAGAGTGGTTCCTTCTTCGTGTAGCAGGCTGAATATCCAAAGTTGGGTAGTTAGGATGCGGACGTGTGTGCTTTAATAACGTAGCGGAGAAAGCCGTGACTGAAGCCGATCCTGGCTGCAGACTAGACAGAGTGTCCCGAGCGGTGGGCGCATGTATGCTCCGTCTTGTGCAAGTTTGCAACCAGAAAACTTCCTTTTGGCTTGTGAAACGTAGTGGAGGAAGGTGTGATTGAAGCAAACCCCGGCTGCAGACTAAACAGAGCATCCCGGGTGGAGGGCAGACACTCCGGCTCGTGCAAGTTTCTCATAACAACATTTGGCCCCAAATGTTCTGTTAGGTTAGAGAGGAGCCTCTCCCGCTCGCAGTTCATTAGACCTCGCCAAGTACAAGAAACTTGCGGACTTCCTCCCTATTTCCATCGTCGCTGGGTGAGCTTATTTATATTAAAGTGCTCGTTCTACCCACATCTACACTTCCATCGACCGCACAGACTTAGCAAGCATCACGGCACCCACGGACGGAGTACCGCTGCACCGGTCGAGCTAGATGCTTGCAAGAGATTAAAACCCTTAACAAAAGGCCCTAACTCTTGCAATCATGAGCACTGCAGCCAGTTCTATATGCTCAACGGAGCGCGATGACGGTAGCACACTTGGATGGGTGTCACAATGTTCATGTTCCTCTGAAAAAGAAACTGACAAAATGAATTATAATGCGGTGAGAGGCCTGGCCTCAAAACTTCACCGCCAACAATGTACCATAAGACCCGTCTCCAACATTAGTCATCCTAGTGAACACAAGAATGACAAGAGTCGCATGAGTGCATCGACTAAAGTCGATATCTGTCCTCCAAACTCCACAACAAAATATATAATTAAGATACATGAATAATAGCAATCAAAATTAAATTCAAAATATTTTTTAATTAAGAGCCAAAAGGCACTCCAATAGAGCCTAAGTGTGGACAAAATCCAAATTTTATGAGCTACACTACCAGAATAATAATCCATGTATCCTACAGTAATTCTACAGTAAAACAAGCCAAGACCAATACCGGGTCTGGACCTGCGTCGCTGCATGCAACTGAATCGACAAACAGGAAGTGGCTGCATGGCAGATCTGAAAATTGCATACACAATACAATTGATCATTATCAAGCTCCAGATGAAATATAAAATCAATCCCTTGCATAGAAGCCGAGAAAAGTTTGACGAAAAATTTCAATGTTCAGTGGGTACAGTAAAATTTCAAAGTATCGGCAAACAGGAAGTGGCTGCATGGCAGATCTGAAAATTGCTTACACGATACAACTCATCATTATGAAGCTGCAGACCAAATATAAAATCAATCCCTTGCATAGAAGCCGAGAAAACCTTGACGGAAAATTTCAATGTTCAGTGGGTAGAGTAAAATTTCAAAGTATCGGCAAACAGGAATTGGCTGCACGGCAGATCTGAAAATTGCTTACAAGATACAATTCCTCATTATGAAGCAGCAGACCAAATATAAAATCATTCCCTTTCATAGAAGCTAAAGAAAACTTTGATGGAAAAAGTGTTTCGGACGGACAGACGGACGGACGGATGGACTGATGGACTGACGGACGGAGTCGAACGGTTACTAGACCTGCTCTGCTGCTGGCGACGCAGGTAAAAATATAAAAAAACTACCTATATATTAGGATGTTGTCAATGTAAACAACGTCAATGTAAACAAGACATCAGGCACACAAAAAGGCCCAAAGTCAGAAACCAATTGAAATGTTACCAGATGCAAAGCTAGATCTTCATACGAAGTAGAAATGATACATCCGATAGAAGATGCAAGACTAAACGACCTAACACCCCTAGGGTGAGGACGTAACCATGGGGAAAAACAGAATAATATTCTGTAATACATGTTAAACTCCCAATAAATTTAATAAAAAATTTCAATAAAAAATAGCCAAAAAGCTTCAGAGTTTAACAGGAAGGGTTCATGGAAGGATAGGGAAGGAATACTTAACAAACAGTGGAATAATCATTAACAAAAATGATGACGTCAGGAGTATGTCCCGAAATTGGGAAACATAAAATAATTTTCTAATTATTATAAAGTTACAGCCCTGAACGTCTAAAACCACCGTTGAACACTTCCATCATCCAATAACAGCCTTGGATCCACCAATTCTTGCATTGATTTGTGTCTGGCATCCTCAAAAAAAGGAGATTTTAAAGCACAGAAGTCAGTTCATTGTTGCTGACTTTAGGGCCAAACAAAGAATGATGTTTGTGCTAATTAGGGTCACTTCCTGATGACTGTGCATGCACGGAGGGAAAAGTTTGGAGGACCAGAGAGGACTTTTAATTTTCGGTTTTGCAAGCAAATTTTGGAGATTGGGGGGTTCAAAATTTGTGTTTGGCCCTTGATAACTTTGAGTTTGCACCAGCTAAGTCTGGGCCATTGGGTTATAGTATAAAAATATCAAGTCTCTGCTATAGCTGGTTCATGAGAAGATTTTTAAAAAATTGGGGCATTTTGGTCCCACCCCTCCTCAATATGAGCAGAAACTCAATTTGAAGAAAAACCCAAATGCCCCTATATAACCACTACTCATGTGAAATTTCATTAAAATGTGGTCAGTGGTTTGGGAGAAAAAGACCCAAACACCACCTTCACGATGGACAACAGACAAAAAGTGACCAGAATAGCTCACCTTGACTTTCAGTCAGGTGAGCTAAAAAAGGTTTTAGCTTGAAAACGGTGGGAGGAGTTAGCTGGACAAATCATGTACCCTAAATTCGAAATTTCAGAAAAGTGAAAAAGTTAAAAAATTTATAGTGATTTATATATTTTTTATACTTACCAATGACCCAGACTTAGCTGGTGCTAACTCTAAAATATTTAGGGCCAAACGCAAATTTTACCCCCCAATCCCCAAAATTTGCATCTAAAACCGAAAATTACATGTCCTATATGGTCCTCTATACTTTTACTCCACTGCGCATGCGCAGTGTCAAGGAGGTCTCGAAATTGGTGCCAAATATCATTCCTACAACCAGTGCCTGGTAAGCATTATGTACTCAGCGAGGAGGTATGAGTTCCCAACTTATGGGAGGGCCATCCCCGTCTGGGTCATTGGTAAGTATAAAAAATATATAAATTACTATAAATTTTTCAACATTTTTATACTGTATCAATGACCCACACTTAGCTGAATAGTAAAAAGGTTGGAGGGCCTAGGACATAAAGGAAAATCCAATAGACTCAATCACATATAACAGAACTTTCCCCTCAAGGAGAAAAGCAGAGATAGGCTTTACATGTATCTTTCTTATTTGTATCAAAAAAGAAAGACACACCACCATTCTGTAATTGAGCACAATAACATCAATGATCTCTATTAACATTCAATATAACCCTTTATACTAATATTTTTTAAAGGAAAGGCAATAAATAAAGGAAGTCCAGAGAAATGAGACTCTATATACCCATTTAAAAGTGTCTGAGGATTGTATATTAACGCCCGATAAACATGTGACATATACAAATGCTTCACACCAAGCAACACTTTAAAAATATTACATGGATGAGTAAACATTAGCTTTACACTTTAAAACCATCCCGGTACCGACACGGAATTACCGACTCCAAGGGAGGTATTCCCTTGCTTTACACTATAAAGCAGGTGACCTAAGGGAACCCCCCCCCCCCTTCCCCTGGATCAAATACTCCAGAGCGAAGAGGGCAGCAGGACAGAGTCACTGCCGGAACCGAAAGCCTACACACATATAGTTGCAACGGTTTAGTGGACGACATTCTGAGTGAAAGATAAAGGACCTAAACAATGCAGATCTGCACAAATGGGCTCAACATTTCTCAGATACAAATTCGTGAAAGTGGAGGGCTAAGACCAATATGCAGCCCTCATTAGATCTGTAATAGGAACATTATTAGTGTAAGCCCATGATGTAAAAAGAACTCGTACTTCATGAGCTTAAATCTAAAGCACAGACTGCTGATTGAAGATATTTTCATAAGCAGTACTGATAGTTAATTGAATCCATCTGACCATAGAATGGACCGAAATGTGGAGAAAGCTTCCACGGCATGTCCCACAACAGACGCCTGAGTAGATTAATCCATGGTCTTTGTGGAGATAGAGATGCTACAAACAGAATTTTGCATTGAGATTATTTAACTTGAGCAATATCTGCTGAATCAACGGTACTGGAAGATACGCATACCTATTATTCCATCTCACGAGATCGATAGAGCGTCTAAAGCAAACGCTCGAAGATCCGAACATGGTGACACATACATCTGCAACTGATTGTTGAGATGCATCGTAAATAAGTCCATCATTGGCCGCTCTCCTTGGTAGCAAATCTGATTGAATACTCGTTTGTTGAAAGTCCATTCTGACGGCAACAAGCGCCCCTCCGTGAAAGGGAGTCCGCTAATACGTTCTGACAACCCGGAATATGACGAACCGATAGGAGAACTGATGTTCTAGTACAAACAGAAGGATTCATTCCGTTAACATGAATAACAGAATGGAATGAGTGCCTCCCTAGTTCCGAAAATACGCTAATACCGTCGAATTGTCTGACAGAATTAGCACGTGAGTATTCTGAATAACGTTCATCCAATAACATAGCGCAAGGAAAAATGACATCATTCTTGATGTTTATGTGCTTGATTAGGAACTATGGATCCCAAAGACCCTGGCACTTCAAATCTGTTGGGCTCAATAATACGTCCCAACCTGTTTGACTGGCATCCGTCAAAACTGTAAAACTCGAATCCAGCAATTGCAATGGAACTCCCTGAGTTAACCACTGAAAACCTGCCCAAGTCTGAATCTCTTATTCACTTGATTTGACAAGAAGATGTCCGTATCGAGCGAAAGAATCTTCACCCTCCAATTCTGGATCAGAAGAAATTTGGAGAGGACAAATGCGTAACCGCCCCACCGGAATAAAATCGTGGCAGCTCCGCACACACGTATCAGTCTCATGAGATCTCTCGCTGAGACCTTGTCTGAGTGAAGACAATAGCGAGCATAACAACTGATTAATTTCGCTCTGCTTAACGGCAGACGAACGAGATTATTGTGCGTCTCAAAGTTCATCCCCCGGTGGGTGAATGACTTGGACTATACCAGATCCGACTTCTCCTCGTTTACTTATGAAACCACGACGTCGGATCAATAGAAGCAGATTCTGCACATTGTTCTGAAGCATTAACTCATTGCCGTACCTCTGAAGAGTGTCGTCCAGGTAGGTCGAAGTTATCGTGAACGAATTATTCGAGTGAAAGCCCAGGAGGCTAGATTCAGACCGAAGCACACTGCTCGGAGCTGATACATGACTCCTATGATGAGGAAGCGAAGATACTTTCTGAACGCCTAATGTACCATGACGAGAAAGTATGCATCTTAAGATCTATGCATGTAACATAGTCGTACACCCGAATACTCGCTCTGACCGATCGGATGGTCTCCATATAGAAACTTGGAGCCACGATCAGCTTGTTTATCCAGCTCAGATTTATGAGTGGACGGAACGAGCCGTCTGGTTTTGGAACCAGAAAAGGATGATTGTAGAAACCTGGAAATTCCGGAATTTCTACGATCTCTATCGCGATCATTCCAGAAGAGACTGGACTTTTGATGGAAGCGAGCCTCTTCCTCTTCTTGCGGACTTGACGGAAGCTGAGTCCATCTTAGACTTCGAGTTAACGGAGGTTTTCGTTTGAAGGACAATTTAGTCCTTCCGAAATCACCCCTTGAATCCAAAGGACGTCCGTAATCTACTCCCAATTGATTGAGAAACTCGACCGTCTTCCGCTCACTGGAACACTATAGAGGATAAAACCATTACCTCCTGGTCCTGCGAGGCTTGCGGAAGGAGAAACCATGTCCTCCACGGCCCGCACCTTGCCCCGTCGACCTAGGGGAGTCTGACCGGATGTCTCGGCCAGTATTACGGCCCCTACCTGAGTCGCTACCCTGAGAGTCTCTAGAGTAAGACCTAGAGGACACACAGGAACCTCTACAGGAACTTCCCTTGGACGTATTCGCCCCAGAAATGCCTGTCCTACTTTTCTCCACTGAATCCGACTGTATGGAAGCGGATTTAAATAGCAAAGAGTCTGAAGCTTTCTTAGTTATCTGATCATAGAATGCTGAAAGCTTGCCGTCGAAGAGAAACTCTCCGGAGACCGGAGCGACTCTGAGAGAGTTTTTCACCTTACTATCCACACGCATGGATGTAGCCAGGGCCGCGTCACGTCTAACCAACTCCATATCGCCACTAAAAGGGCGGAGTTATACGTGGAGAATGCTAAGGCGCTTGAAAGAACTCTTAAGGAGGTTGTACATCCTGGAATTCTTTTCCTTTGAGACGTAATGATAACGCTCTGATAAGGTGATCTGTGTACGATAATGCGTCTAATCTAACCTTGCTAGACGATATTGTCATTTCCAACATCGTGGTTGGAATTGTCATAGACGACGGTATAGACAATACTAGGTCTTCGGCCTGGTCGTCTAGATGCAGAGAAACTCTCGGAATGCTCTGTCCTGCCGTTTTGAAAATCCTTGAATTGATGAAAGGCAGATGTAGAGCATTTGCCGATAAGAAACCTGACCTGCCCGTTTAGGTAGCAAGTTATATATATGGCGTCATTCAATAGTTCAAATGTCCGTTAGACATTTCTGGAGTGTGTCGGAAACTGAGGGACGATGTCCCTAAACTGATAAGAATTCTGAGTCCAGTGGCGCTATCAGTCGCTTATCCGGCAACGCAGCATTTCTGGTCCGGAGGAACAACGTCAGAAGATAATGCCGGATGCACTCTCCAGCAATTATGTTGTTCCGAAAGGGAAAAATACAACTCCGTATCCCTTTCGCCATCCTGTCGGACCACTTGTAATTCTTGGTTGTCCGTGCCTGAACCTGCAACAGAACGTACCAACCCAGCTTCCTCGGATAATTCTTGATCTGACAGAATTACTGTCGATTGCTGGGATGCTGCGATAATTTGTGCTATCTGCAATAGCACGTCCATAATGGAGGTCCATGGAGCTGCGGTCTTACAGGATTTAGCTGCTGGAAGCTCCTTGGACGTTGACTCCTGCATATTTCTTATATGCGAACATCCGGAATATGAAGGCCTCATATCCTTGGCTACCGGATGGCGTGACCTGGTCGCCGTAAAATCCCTGGTCGGCAATGTTGGTTGAATATGACTGGTCACATAGCCAAGGTGCGAGCGAGAGGGACCTCTCTCGCTCGCAGCCCTGATGGACCTGGACGAGCTAGGAACTGGACTAATAGGCTTCCTCCGTACCATCCTCGTATCCGTCGTCACTGGGTGTGCACATTGTATTTTATAGTGCTCGCATCACCCAAATCTCCTTCCTGGACTGCAACGGAAGAACCCGGGTGCTGAGCCATTCGGTGAATGGTCACGACACCGGGCGAGCTAGCGGACGCCAAAGCCATCGATCCTACTAGGGAACTCCAGGCAACTGACGTATCTACATGAGCACTTTTGCCGTTAACTCTTCATTTGACTGTGACGACGGAAGCACACTTTACGAAGACATCACGGTAACAACACCTTGTTCATGTTACCAAATGAGACCTGTGGAGCCACGGTCCTACGTAACTATCCGCTGGAAGCTCCAGGGACGTTCAATCCTGCATTTATATAATATGTGAACGTCCCAACTGGAAAGGTCTTGTGTCCTTGGCTAGCAGATGGAGTGACCTGGTCGACGTGTATTCCTTGGTCGGCGAAGTAGGAGCACCAGGGACATTCAATCCTGCATTTATATAATATGCGAACGTCCCCTGGAAATCTGTGGTCACATAGCCAAGGTGCGGTAGTGTGTGTTGATGAGGATGAGGAAGCCAATGTAACAGCCACGTTGAAGCGTCCCGAGCAGGAGGAGTGAACGTAAGCACCGACTAACGAACAAACATACAACAACATCGCAGTGCAGATGTTGATGCAAGAGAGAGGGGGCCTCTCTCGCTCGCGGTCCGGATGGACCTGGACGAGCTAGCTACTGGACTGACAGGCTTCCTCCGTACTATCCTCGGATCCGTCGTTGCTGGGTGTGCACATTCGATGTTTTATAGTGCTCGCATCACCCAATCTGCTTCCCTGGACCGCAACGGAAGAACCCGGGTGCTGAGCCATTCGGTGAATGATCGTGACACCAGGTGGACTAGCGGGCGATCAATGCCTTCGATCCAACTAGGGAACTCCCAGCAATTGTCGTAATACCCTGAGCACTTCCTGCTAGCCCTAATATTGTAACGACGGAGACACACTTGTTAAAGACATCACGGAAACATCACTCTGAATTCTAAAAAAGAAACGGATAAAATAGAGTGACCCTGCGGAGAGAGGACTGTAATGGACCCCTCACCATTAACAAAATACCGTGACACACGTCTCCAACATTGTCATTCCAATCAACACACACAGACAGACATGTTAACTCTCCCGGAATGCCCGGGAAAATACCAGAATTTCAGTGTAGTTCCCGGACGGGAATCAGTTTTGGACCAAAAATCCCGGAAAACAACAGTCAAATATTTCGTTCCCGTTGTAACTTATGAAAAACGTTCGAAGTCAAATCACATGCATTTCAAACTCTGGTAAAAACTCACGAAGCAGTAAAATATGTATTTAAGTTAAAATTTATTTAAGAAAAGGGTATTTTATGATATATTTTTCAACTGTGTTCATGTTTATTTCTGGGTTTTTTCTTCGGAGATTCGTGATCAATGTGCGAGTGTTGAAGTGAAAATAGGTGACTTACTTTCAAAAAATTGAAAACTCCATCTTCATTTAAATGCAGTTTTTGGAAATTAAAATATTTGAAAGGAATTAAATAATATATATATATTTATTTATTCCTTCATAGAATAGCTTTAATTCTCATCCCTTTTCCAAAATCAAAAAGTAAACAACAACTATTTAGCACAGTTTATAAGTAGGTTAAAGTCGCTTAGGATGCCGAAAAATTATAACTGCACATTTAAACACAATGGACTTATTTTCTAACACTACATTTATTCTGTTGTGCTGACTACAGAACTGTTAACTGTTGGCCATCTGTACCCAGAAAATGTCGAATGGAATTACACAAGAGGCCCCACAGGGCCTGAAGCGCTCATCTTGTGCAGAACACAATTTAAACAAGAGTCCAAGAATGAGTCTACATTAAGCAAGCCATCTCCATAGGCTACACTGTCAATCCTTGAGTCCCTCAGGAGTGACAAAAATAATCTGGGCATCATACCTTTTCTTCAGTTGATCATAAGTAAAATGTAGAGCGCCCCTATGAAGCCCCTTGATACAATCTATGTGGATTAATCTCAGTTACACACCTCCAGACGGTACTGAATACAAAATTTTTAATTCTTCAGCAAAATGGCCAATTCCGGCTCCCATAGAGAGCCCAAATATTAACCCAGGCTCTTGATTTGAACACAGTTAAATCTGACTTCCCTAGAGATGTTGTGTTCCGAATATGAAAGTATGCTGACTGTTGGATCTGAAGAAGAGAAATTGTAAAGAAATTTCTTCGAATTGCACTAAGTTCAAATTTGGGCTACCATAGCAAGCCCAAATATTAACCTATGGATCAGTTTTGAACAAACTTGAATCTGACCCCTCCCTAGAGATGTTGTATACCAAATGTGAAAGTATTCTGACAAGTGAATCTGAAGAAGATTTTTGAAGAAATTCCCTCATATTGTACCAAGTTAAATTTCATGTTCCCATATGGAGCCCAAATATTAACCTAGGCACTCGAATTGAACAACCTGGAATCTGACCCCCCTAGAGATGTTGTATACCAAATATAAAAGCATTCTGACTGGTGGATCTGAAGAAGAAGATTTTTAAAGAAATTTCCTCATATTGCACTAAGTAAAAATGTGGGCTACCATAGTGAGCCCAAATATATACCTAGGGATCTGATTTGAACAAACTTGAATCTGACCCCCATAGAGATGTTGCATACCAAATATCAAAGCATTCTGACTGATGGATCTGAAGACGAAGATTTTTTTAAATTACCCTCCATATTGAACAAAGATAAAATTTGGGGTTCCGTAGGAAGCCCAAATATTAACCTAGGGACTTGGTTTGAAGAATCTAGAATCTGACCCTCATAACAATGATGTATACCAAATATTAAAAGATTCTGACTGGTGGTTCTGAAGAAGAAGATTTTTAAAGAATATTCCCCATATCACCCTATGTTAAAACTTTGGGCTCCTGTAGAGAGCCCAAATATGAACCAATGAGCTTTATTTCAACAAACTTTCATCTGACCCCCCTATGAATGCTGTATACCAAATATCAAAAGATTCTGATGATTGGTTCTGGAGAAAAGATTTTTTTAAATTTTTGCAAATATGCTGACTCAGCATTTTTTCGATGCCCATTACAGAACACCCTAACATAACCCATGGGAATTGTTTTTTACCATTCAATTCTACTGGTCATAAGGATACTTCATACCAAATAAAAGCGTGGGGTTTGGGAAATATGGGCGTTTGAAATTATTTCTATTTTTAGCTCCCAGGGTTCCCATGGTGATGCAGGAATTTTTTTTTTGCATGGGTCAAGTACTTATGACCCAATACTACCACAAACCAAATTTGGTTCATACCGGACCATCGGTTCAGAAAATAGAAATTTTGGGCGGGGCCAAAAATCTTACCCCTCCTATTACAAAGCCAAATATTACTTCACGAACTTTGTTTGAACAAACTTGATTCTACACCTCATATGGAAGCTCCATAGCAAATATCAAGTCATTGTACACACTGGTTCTTGAGAAGAAGATTTTAAAAATATTTTGGAGCATTTTCCCCCACTCCCTCCCTATGGGGCTGGGCATGCTGAGTTGAACAAAAATGAAATGCCCCTTTGGGACCATCACTCACACAAACTTTCACTTGAATTGGCCCGGTGGCTTTGGAGGAGAAGAGCAAAACATGGTGTTGACGGACAATGGACGATGGACGACAGACGACGGATGGAGAGCGATGAGATTAACTCAGCTTGACTTTGTCAAGATGAGGTAAAAAAAAATGCTTCAATGATGAAAAGAAAAGTTTTGTGTAGGTCACAAATGTTTCACATGCATGAAGTTTGATAAAGATACTTTCTAAGTACTAATGTTCTTGAAGTAACTGAACATTAGGACATCTTTTCCTGTTAACATTTCCAGACTTGGGAAATTATTAGCTAAGTAGACTTTGATAAGAGCAAACCACAGGTGGAGGTGCTCTGTGGGACAGTGTGGGTGGGAGGTGGTGGTGGTGGGGGGGGGGCTCATAAAGAAGAGGATACTGGGGTGGGGGGGGTCAAATCAGCAGTTATTTTATGATTTTTTAACATAGCATAAATGCATCAGCATAGTTGACAACTAGTTCTGGATATAACCTGGTGGTAATAGTGGTCCATGAGCTGAAAATTCACATGTTTTTTCTTTTATTCTGTCCCCACGCGAACTTTTCCCTGAAATCCATCCCATTTCCATGAAAATCACCCTCAGATTCCCTGAAAAATTATTCTGCACACACAGCAAGAATTAGTGTGAATACATTGACTATAAGAAACACAATGAACCTGAGAATTAGAGGAAGATATCCTCACATTACAATTTGAACAATATTTTTTCATCAAGAAAAAATATACACAGTCATATTACTCGCACTAACCCTTGAAACAAATATACATAATATAATATAATCCATTATAACATTTCAAAAGAAAATAATTTAAAAAAAATTTTTTTGAAAAAATTTTCAGAAGAGCCCAATTCCAAGTTCCCAATGGGAACAATGAGCCCAAATGGATCCCAAAAAAACCTAAGTGTGGACAAAAATTTTAAAACTATTTCAAAAAATTAATGTAACACTTTCGGACAATATTAATGTATCTTGCTATGAACTGAACTAAGCAGAGGACAAGTAATCACTATAAGAAGTAACCGTTGTCAACATAAATAAAAAGTGTACACAAACCGGAAACATGACTCCAGGCACTGGTAAACATGGCCCTAAATCAGTTACCAATTTAAACACTATCTGATGCAAAACAGAGACTTCCAGGGAAGAAACTGCAGAACATCAGATGGTAGATGCAGACCAAAACGCCTAAACACCCAAGGGTGAGGATGTAAACATGGGGAAAAAAACAGAAAATAATTCTGTTTCCAAGCCAAAACTCCCAAGAAATTTTAGTAATAAACATTACAAAAAATAAGCCAAAAGCATGGGAGAATAGCTAGGGGGAAATAAAGGAAAGGGAGAGAGGAAACACTGATCAAACAATGGAACATTCATAGCAAGAATGACCACAGCAGGGTCATGCCTCGAAAGTAGGTAACATGAAATAATTTTGTAAAAAAATTATAAGTTACAGCCCTGAACATTTCCTTCCATTGTTTCTTCCTCTCCTCCTTCTATTTCCTCCTTATATCCACCATTTCTCTCAAAATTATGTGTCTGGCATCATTTAAACTGAGATTTAGAAGCACAAATATCAGTGAGATGCAACTGAATTGAGGGCCAAACAAAGAATGACATCTGGTGCCAATTTCGAGACCTCCTGGACACTGCGCATGTGCAGTGGAGTAAAAGTATGGAGGACCATATGGGACATGTAATTTTCGGTTTTAGATGCAAATTTTGGGGATTGGGGGGTAAAATTTGCGTTTGGCCCTAAATATTTTAAAGTTAGCACCAGCTAAGTCTGGGTCATCGGTACAGTATAAAAATATTTAAAGTAATTTATATATTTCTTATACTTACCAACGGCCCAGACTTAGCTGGTGCTAACTCAAAATTTTCTAGAGCCAAACACAAATTTTGCCCCCAATCCCAAAAATTTGCATGCAAAACCGAAAATTAGAAGTCCTATCTGGCCCTCCATACATTTACTGTCCATGCATGCGCAGATGCCAGGAAGTCACCAAAACTGGCGCCAACATCATTCTTTGTAAAAAGAATTATAATATAATAATTCAGTGGGGAGGTATGAGTGCCCAGTACTGCCCACTCATGGGAGGGCCATTCCCGCCTGGACCATTGGTAAGTATAAAAAATATGTAAATTACTTTAAATTTTTTCATATTTTTATACTGTAACTTAGCTGAATCGTAAAAAGGTGGAAGGCCTAGAACTTCCGAAATAGTTGATCAAGATAGATCAAATCCTTCAATCCATGATGAAGGAATTTAGAATAATTAGAATTTATATGTATGTCTCTTTATACTATAATAGAGGAGACATATCCTAATATGGATCCCAATTATGTAAATCCTAAATCTGAGCATGAAACCATGCTAATTAGGATGAGACGAGTTCCCAATTTTTAAGGCTAGTCTGGACTACACCCCCAAAATTAGGATGGCATATTTGAGAATGAGAGAAAATTGCCCATAAATGTACACCATACAATAACACTACAGCTAAATGCCGAATATAGTTACGGATAAAACAGCTTCCTTCATAGTTACATACCCAATAAGCCAGAGAAGTGGAGAAAATGCCCCCCCTCCCCCCCTTTTTTGAACATATCTTCAAAAGAAAGAGGAGAGAGCTCTGGAATCAATAAGCGGTACCAGGAAACAATATAAATAAATATCGATCAGGCACTCAGGAATTAACTGATGAAGGAATTTAGAATAATTAGAATTTATATGTATGTCTCTTTATACTATAATAGAGGAGACATATCCTAATATGGATCCCAATTATGTAAATCCTAAATCTGAGCATGAAACCATGCTAATTAGGATGAGACGAGTTCCCAATTTTTAAGGCTAGTCTGGACTACACCCCCAAAATTAGGATGGCATATTTGAGAATGAGAGAAAATTGCCCATAAAAGTACACCATACAATAACACTACAGCTAAATGCCGAATATAGTTACGGATAAAACAGCTTCCTTCATAGTTACATACCCAATAAGCCAGAGAAGTGGAGAAAATGCCCCCCCCCCCCCCCCTTTTTTTGAACATATCTTCAAAAGAAAGAGGAGAGAGCTCTGGAATCAATAAGCGGTACCAGGAAACAATATAAATAAATATTGATCAGGCACTCAGGAATTAACTCATGAATAATAAATGGTGCTTAACACTGCTTCACAAGCCAAGGCTATAGCGATGATTTTGGTAAATAATATTGTCCGCTACAAAATATGCACTACAGGTACGAAGAAATCAGTGATGTAAAATATAACATACACATATTAAAATGAGATACAATGAACAATCCCTGCAGAGAAAACACACTTCAATGATCATTCACAGACGGCCTCTATACAATAAAATCCAGTAAGAACACTCTCCAATGTGTACTATCTGATATCTACAACCATAAACACATGAGAACATGCGATTTGAGAACAGACAAAATAGAGACCAGGATCTAGAAATGGAGGCAGGTATGATTAACAGGCTCCAACATGGACCGCCCCCGAAATATATAATAATTTCAAGGTTCACCAAAGCGATAGCCTAATAAAATATTGCATAAGTGCATTAAAATCCAGCATGTACTCATCTAAAAACCAATAACTGGTTATGCAGTCACCTATGAACTCAAACAGCAGCAATTATGATGATTTTAATAAGCGCTTGTATATCAGAAATCAGAAAATAAACACCGGAAACTAATGCAACAAAAACTGCGTATATGCCTATGAGGGCGCCATTCAACACAACCCCAAATGCATAGTATGTATGTATAAAGAATATATACAAGAGAGAGTGTGAGAGTGTGTGGGGGGAGGGAATTCGAATCATGTAGAAACATCCTCACCCACATTACTTAATCATTGCTGGTCCGGACAGCAAAAATATAGGAACCCCAAAGGCTCCCTCATGTCTAACAGACTCCCTTATGCCACTATGGGCAGAGAATGGCGTGAAGAAAACTTCCCCTGAAGATGGTCCTCTCGTGGAGGAAGCTTCTGGCGAATGTTCAATAACAGGCACTTTAGAAAACTGATAGAAGGATATTGTGATGACAGATATGTTATTAGTAGGAATCACACTGAGATTATTAAATCTTAAAGTAATCTACTGAATCAAATGAATTGAAGGATACATCTATCCTACCATTCATTCCCCTGAATACGGCTGAACGTCAACTGTATGTGCTCAAAAGTCTAACACTGGCGACACAAATGAAGGAAACTGTTGTTCCTATGCATCGCAAACTTAACTATCCTGGAGAGATCCCACATGCATGTTCGCTAATAATATAATCCAATGATGTAGCGTAAACAATAAGACATCATTCTTGATGAATATGTGATCTCCAAGAACTGAGGGTACCAAGAACCCTGCATATAGAGTCCATCTGACTCAGGGTTGTAACCCAATTTATGAACTCACGTCCGTCATAATTGAGAAAACCGAATCTGGCAGCTGTTAAACCACTGAATATCTGCCCAAACTTGACCTTATGTTTACTAGATCTGTTAAAACAATACAGGTCTTGAGCGAAAAACGTCTTCCCACTGCATTTAAGAATAACTGGAGGTGACATGTGCGTAAGCGATCCATCGAAATAACATTCGTAGCCACTCTGCACAATCCCATCCAACGCATAAAATCTTTCGGTGTTAATGTGTCTGAAAGAAGACAAAAGCGAGCCTAACAACTGTCTAATTCGCTCTATGAAAAAACAAATGAGCCAGCTTGTTGAAAATGAATTGTAGGATATGTGTATCCTATCATTCATCCCATGAGACATTATCTTGTTCATTCTTCAAGTGATCTTAAGAACTATAATTGCTGCACAGCTGAACATTCAAATGCTCACTTTTTCGGCTGAATGATTATTCTAAATAACCTTAAAGCCATGATAAACACGTTATCCAGTTCCAGTTAATTATTGGTCGGACCGAGCTCTAGAAGAGCCTCGAGCCACCAGCTCATGGGTGTCTGATCAGTAAACTCAAACAGACCTAAACCCCCTATCCAAGTGGCTGTACAGTCAATCCCTAAAGTAATATATAGGAGGGATACCTATACCTTCACTATGAGTCCTTATAGATGATCTGAGTCTAGGACAACCTCTCCTACTCTTTTCTGCTGTTGTTGGTCGATTAGACCCCAACTTAAAGAGCTGAGTATTGAAGCTTTCTTGTAGCTTAATCCTACATTAATGAAAGCTTACCATCAAAGACTTAGTGTCTGGAAAACTAAAGCGACCTTTCCACCTTGTCAAATATTAAAGATGACGACGCAAGGCTTTCTCACATCAGAATAGCTCCCACTTAACAACTGTTAAGACAGAGATATATGTGATAAATAGGCCTGGAAAGAATTTTTAACTAGAGGTACTGTGAGCAAACTCACAAAGTGATACCCCCCGCGCCTCTGTTGTAGCCTTTTTGGTACATTGAAATGTATAAGTTAGATTATCTCCCCTTGGAAAGGTCAGAAGGAATTACATTGCTTCATGCACATCTTCATATGGAGTTCTTCCATTGTGTAAAGTTTCATGAAAATTCTTCAAACGGTTTAGGAGGAGTTGCGCTTATAAAGATGGACAGATGGACAGACGGACGTTCTAAGAAATGGCTACTTATGTGGCTATTTTATGGACATATTAGGTGGCTAACCTAAAACACATGTCCAACATAATAAAACAAGTTTTTTGGGGGAAAATTTTTGGGGGGTCAGCTAACCCTAACCCTACCCTTTACTGACCCTAACCCTACCCACCCCTAACCCTAATCCTAAACTAACACTAACCCTAGCCACATAACTCTAACACCCCTTCACTGACCCCACCCCACTCCTAAACCCCACCCTGGAATGCCCTAACCCTACTCCACATTTATCCAAACCCCCACCCCCCACAATAAGAGATTCTGTTACGTGGTTAACCACATAAGTATCCTGTTTTACTAACTCGTAGCCACATAAGTAGTAATTTGTTAGTGCAGACGGACGGACGGACGGATGGACGGAATGGGTTATTCCTATATAACCCTCAAACTTTGGTACAAACGTCCACAAAATTTCTTTCCATATAGACATTGCGCCACAGTACTTAAAAGTGAAGTACATAAGACAGTGAGTCTAAATTAGCTCTGAATAAGAAATTATCTTCTCAACTGTGTCCGAGCAAACAGCGAAATGATGAAGGTAAGGCTATAACTAAGACCTTAGCCAACTCATTCAACACAGAGAAACTCTAAACACATCTTCCCCGGTCGTTTTTTAAATGTATTTGATCAAAAAATGGTTAAAAATACAGAAGATGATGATAAGAAACCGTATTACTTCTTCCCACAGGAAGTTGAATATGGCGTCGTCTACATAATCGAAGACCTGTGACACCCGTGTAGACTTAAATGCAAAAGAAATATCCTCTTCTTTGTCCGGATGAAGACAGCATCTAACAATGCTGGCAGTTTCTCACAATTACTCACAGCATTGTGATTCACTGGAACAAGTTCAAGGAAATGATAATGGATAGTATCCATATCATCCATGAGTTGTTCCGAAAGGGAAAGTTATCCTCCTCTGTATCCCTTTCTTCATCCGTCTAAATCAGTTTTAGAATCACGGTCAACAGCATCTGAAGAGGCAGATGAATGGACCGACCAAGCACCATCTGACAGCTCAAGTTTTGAGACTGACATTGAGTGCTTCTGCATTAGCAGGAATACTGCGATGAGCCGGCAATCTGCGACAGCAAGTCCGTTACGGAGGACTGAGGAGCAGCGGTCATGTATTGCTTATCTGCCGGCTGCTCCTGGGATAGTGTGTCTGAGATGGCTCTCAACTGCGGACGTCCCGATGAATGAGGCCTCGTCTCCTTGGCTACTAGATGGTGCGACTTCCTCGACAAAGAGAGGACCTATTGACGATGCAGACTAGATATCCAAAGTCATGTAGCCAAGGTGTGGTTGAGAGTGCTTAGTAGACGCTGAAGAAGCCAAATTGTAGCTGACCCCGGCTGATAATTAAACAGAGAGTCCCGGACAAAAGGCATGTACGTAAGCTCCGAATGACTCAAGTTCCTTCCAACAGCATCTGGCCCTAGACATTGTTAAAAGAGAGAGGGGTCTCCCTCTTGCTCGCGGTCCAGGAAGGCCTAGCCGAGCGTACCTCAGAACTTGCCAGCTTCCTCCTTTCCATCGTCGCAGGTGAGCATGATTGGATTTTATAGTGCTCGTTACACCCTTGTTTCTCTCGACTGCTGTGGACATACCCAGCATCACACTACCCATATTCTGAGTAACAATCCGCCGATTGAGCTTGCAGGAGACAAGGTCATAAACCTTATATTCTAATGTCTAGGCCCTTGTCTTATATCATTGAGCACTTTTGCCGCTAGCTCTGATTTACTATGTAAATGCGATACACCCAGTGTCACGGTCCTCATATTCAAGAGTAACCGCTTCACCAGCGACAGGGAACTGAAACCACTCACCACGGTTTATAGCCCTGTGCAATATAAAAGAGCACTTTAGCCTTATGTAGAGGAAGCCATAAGACTAGCCGACCCCGGCTGCCTATTAGACGGGACATCCCGGACAAGAGGCATGGACGTAAACTCCGACTGATGCAAGTTTCTACCAACAACATCTGGCCCCAGATGATACTGCAAGAGAGACTTCTCTCTTGCTCATGGTCCTGGCAGACCTGGACAAGCGTACCTCAGAACTTGCAGGCTTCCTCCTTCCTTCATCGCTGGGTGAGCATGATTGTATATTATAGCACTCACTCCACCCATATCCGGCGTCATAACACCCATATTCTGAGTGATAGAAGCTCCGGTTGAGCTAGCTGGCGACAAGGACGAAAATCACATGATCTGTGATCTGGGGCCTTGTCTTATATCATTGAGCACTTTGCCACTAGCTCTAATTGTATATTGTAGTCCAGCTGCGTCACAGTTCTGAGAGGCCTGAGTAACCGCTTCCCCGGTCGAGGTAACTGGTGACAGGGAATTAAAACCATACGCCATGGTTTTTAGCCCTGTCTAAATGCAACAACAGACTTTTTGTGCGGTCGTGTGCACTTTTTGGACGTAGAGGAAGCCTAAGACTAGCCGACCCCGGCAGCCTATCAGAACCAGCATCCCGGACAGGAAGGCATGGACATAAGCTCCAACTGACGCAAGTTCCTACCAACAACCTCTGACTCTAGATGTTGTTGTAAGAGAGAGGGGCCTCTCTCTTGCTCGCGGTCGTGGTACACCTGGACAAGCATACCTCAGAACTTGTCTGATTCCTCCTTTCCATCGTTGCAGAGTGAGCATGTTTCGATATTATAGTGCTCGCAACACCCTTTTTCCTTTCCTCGACCGATATGGACTTACCAGGCATCATAACACCCATATTCTGAGTGATAGAGTGCCGGTTGAGCTAGCTGGCGACAAGGATGAAAACCACATGATCTGGGCCTTGTCTATTTCATTGAGCACTTTTGCCGCTAGTTCTAATTGCATACTGCGACGACGGAAGCACACTATCTGACGGCGTCACGAAACCTCACCATGTTCTTGTTCCTCTGTAAATAGAAACTAAAAAACTAGAGTGACTTTTTGGCGAGAGGATCAGCAGTGTCCCCTCGCCGCGAGAGGACCGTTAGAGTCCACTCGCCTAACAACAAACCATGACACCCGTCACCAACGTTGTCAAAATCTGACACATGGTGCAGAATTAGTGGTAGAACATCGACTATAAGCAAGACAACGACCATGTAAATAGAGGAAAGGCTTCCTCATATTTGCCCTGCTATTTGAGAAATATTATTACCTAAAAGCTAAAATAGGTCGATTGTACCACCACCAAATCTACATAATATAAGATAACATTAAAATATATAATCGATGCAATAAATACACGCAAAAGAAAAAAATTTTCAAAAAATAAAAAAAAATTTTGAAATTTTTTTTCTTATATAAGAGCCCAAGTTCCCAAAGGGAACGATGAGCCCAAAAGAGCCTAAGTGTGGACAAAATAGTAATAATATCAAAAAAATTAACTGCCACACTACCAGAATATTTTATGTTACTTATAACCGTAGTTTCCCTAAAAATAATAGGAAACTACCCAAACAAATAAAGTAATGTCAATGTAAACAACTTCAAATAAAAACCGGAAACAAGACCCCAGGCAACACGGCCCAAAGAACAGAAAAAAACGGAAACAAGACATCAGGCACAGAAAAAAGGTCCAAAGTCAGTAACAGATTTTAAAGCTACCAGATGTAATGCAAGATCTTCAGCAGAAGAAAAAACAATACATCGGATGTATGATGCATGACCAAAACGCCTAAACACCCCAAGGGTGAGGACGTAACCATGGGGATGTTCAGAATAATCTTCTGTATAATACGTTAAACTCCCAAGAAATTTTACAGAAAAAATTCAATAAAACAAGCCAAAAAGCTTGGGAGTTTAACTGGGGGTGGTCAAGGAAGGATAGGGAAGGAATACTTAACAAACAGTGGAAAAATCATTATCAATCAATGATGACGTCAGGCCCATGTCCCGAAATTGGGGAACATGCACTAATTTTTATATATATTATAAAATTACAGCCCTGAAAGTTTCAAACCACCGTTTCTTCCTTCCTTCATCCAATTGTGTCCTTGGATCCACCAAATTAACCATTGATTTGTGTCTGGCATCATTGAAACTGAGATTTAAAAGCACAGAAGTTAGTTTGATGTTATCTGACTGAAGGACCAAACAAAGAATGATGTTGGCGCCAGTTTCGGGGACTTCCTGGTGTCTGCGCATGCACAGAAAGTGAATGTATGGAGGGCCAGATAGGACTTCTAATTTTCGGTTTTGCATGCAAATTTTGGGGATTGGGGGATAAAATTAGTGTTTGGCCCTAGATAATTTTGAGTTAGCACCAGCTAAGTCTGGGCCATTGGTTACTGTATAAAAATATTTACTAAGTTCAACAAACTGAAATTTTTTGAAAAATTTAACAAAATCAAATTCCTGGCAACATGCACACCTTTGGTATATGTTTAAATATCCTGTAAAATAAAAAGACTCTAGCTCAAAAACTGTGGGAAGAGTTAGGCGGACAAACCTTGTACCTTGTATTTGAAATTTCACAAAAGTTCAACAACCGGTAATTTTGTGACAAACTGAACAAAATCAAATTCCTGGCAATATGCCCACCTTTTCATAAATACCCTGCAAAATATAATGGTTCTAGCTTGAATACCGTGGGAGAAGTAGCTGGACAAAACATGTACCTTATATGTGGATGGATGAACAGACAAACAGAAGAACATATGAATGGAAGAATGGACAGACAAATATGGGTAAAAGAATATGCCCCCCAACTTTTAGTTTAGTTGTGGGGGAATAAAAATAAATAATCAACACTACAGAGTCATGTAATTTTAGGAAATGCAACACCAAGCATGGGATATGCCACTCCCGCAATGCCAAGAAGAACAAATTTTTAACAGCTGGCAAATAACATGCAATATTTATTTCCTTTGATTTACAGCAGGGACAGAAAATCCATAACCCAGAAGCAAATGTGAGATCTAAGTAAACATGTTACTGAAGGTTATGTGATGATCAGATCTAACCAAATGTGAGATGTGGATTTATTGTCTTTAATTTACAGCAGAGAAATTCAACACACCCTACCCTCCTTCCCTGTGGAAAATGTGAAGGCCACAAACAACTAATGGAAGTTTGGTGATGATCTGGCCATCCACATGTGAAAAGATATAAAACAAACCCGATGTCACATTTTGGGAGGGAATTTCCACAATATTTTCTTTATTTTACAGCAGGCATAGCATATGAAATCTATCAGTCAGAATTATGAGGTCAACATACACCTATATGCCGACAAACAAATCGTTCTGAACAAAACTAAGATGGCTGGATAATTAGCATAATTTATGCAAGAGAGAAAACCCTGCATACTATGTTATGAACTTTTTGCTAGTTGTTTTCAATACAAAAAAATAATTAAAATCCAAAGCACCATTTGGAAGTTCCTGCTTGAAAACTGTAATCACTATTTTAGAACAAAATGGCTGATGGCAGCCATTTTTATGGCTATCAAAACCCCAAAATGTGACATCCTGTTTGTCCCCACCCTCCCCTCTGCACCATTGTATCATATCTTCCATTGTGTCATATTGCTCATCCGTTGATCCATATATGTTTGCATGCACTAATGGATGGAAGGACAAATGAACAAATGGATAGACAAACAGATGGACAGATGTAATCCAGTATACCCTACTCTTTGAGTGAGGGTATAACAGAGTGATGAGGCAATTTTTTAATGATGAGGGAGGTGTCTGACAAACAAGAAAGGTTTTTTTTTGTTTTTTTTTAAAACTTATACATGTATCAGAAAGGTATTTCTCATTGTATTTTTCACCTTCTTTGCTTTTAGGGGTTCATTTGTGAAATAAAGTCTACACAGTGGATACAGAGTCATGTGTAGAAAGATACATGGGGGAAGTGACTCACTTCAGAAATTTGGAAATAAAACTTCGAACAAACAGAATCAAATTATAAAATGAATAATTAATAAATTAAAAATCATGTTTTTGCTACATAAATAGTCTGTAATATATTCACAAACATTAAAAAGTATTAAGAGGTTTTCTATGTCAATACAATATCAGCGCAGTTAGCATGTGAATGCACAAGTAAACAAAACTCTGGTAGCAGATATCACACTGCTAAGAGACTCCATTCTGGGATACATACCTTAACAGGAGAACATATAACGTAATCTTATGGTTTGAAAAAGTAGTAAGTGTAAGAAACCTAAAATAGTTAAACATCATGGTCAACTGTCAAAGTATAACATGAAATCAGTGAAAAAGTAGTAAGTGTAAGAAACCTAAAATAGTTAAACATCATGGTCAACTGTCAAAGTATAACAGGAAATCAGTGAAAGATATCCACTGATAGTTACACTAAAGTAACTGATGAGGTGCCCTGAAATCCTATTTATGTAGCAGAGAAAAACCTGGAAATTGTCTTTTAAAAAAAAAACCTTGTTGGGTAGTTTTGAAAATAACATGTATGTTCATCATTTAAAAATGATAAACTTTAAGTAATTTGTATATTTTTTATACTTACCAATGGCCCAGACTAGCTGGTGATAATTCAATTTAATTCAGGGCCAAACACAAATTTTGCCCCCCGATCCCCAAAATTTGCATACAAGACAGAAAAAAATAAGTGCTATCTGGTCCTCCATACTTTTGTTATCTGCGCATGCGCAGTATCCAGGAAGGTACCAAAATTGGCGCCAACCATCATTCTTTCTACAGTGCTTGCTAAATATTATAATCAGTGGGGAGGTATGAGTGCCCACTCACGGGAGGGCCATATAGTATAAAAAATATACAAATTACTTAAAATGTTAAAAAATTTATATATTTTTTATACTTACCAATGACCCAGACTTAGCTGGTGCTAACTCTAAAATTCTAGGGCCAAACACAAATTTTGCCCCCCCAAACCCCAAAATTTGCATCAAAATCCCAAAATTAGATGTCCTATGTGGTCCTCCATACTTTTGTCCACTGCGCATGCACAGTGTCCAGGAAGTAACGAAATTGGAGCCAAATCCTCATTCTTACAACCAGTGCCTGGTAAACGTTATGTAATCAGCGGGGAGATATGAGGTCCCAACTCATGGGAGGGCCATCCCCGTCTGGGTCATTAGTAAATATAAAAAATGTTAAAAAATTTATAGTAATTTCTATATTTTTTATACTTACCAATGACCCAGACATAGCTGGTGCTAACTCTTAAAATATAGGGCCAAACACAAATTTTGCCCCCCAATCCCCAAAATTTGCATCTAAAACCAAAGAAAACATGTCCTGAAAGGCCCTCCACACTTCGCCTCTACTGCGCATGCGCAGTGTCAAGGACGTTCCGAAATTGGCGCCATTAATCATTCTAATAACCAGTGCCTGGTAAGCGCTATGTACTCAGCGGGGAGGCAAGAGTTCCTAACTCCTGGGAGGGCCATCCCCGTCTGGGTCATTGGTAAGTATAAAAAATATAGAAATTACTATAAATTTTTTAACATTTTTATACTGTACCAATGACCCAGACATAGTTGAATAGTAAAAAGGCTGGAGGGCCAAGGACATAGAGCAAAATGGAATACGCTCAATAAAATAAAATAGAGTCATCCCCTGTAGGGAAAAAGAAGTAATAGGCCTTACATGTATCTTTCTTATTTATGATAAATTAGAAAGATACAACACCTTCCAAAATTGAGCTTCATACATCCATGTACTCTATTAATATCCAATATAATCCTTATACTAATAATTTTTAAAGTAAGCCAATAAATAAAGTAAGTCTAGAGAATAGAGACTCTTATACTCCTAAAAGTGTCTGAGGATTGCATAATCATGTCCGTTGACATATGCAATATTCAAAAGCTATACTTTAAAAACTAAGACTTGAATGAATTTTAAAAACCTAAACTTCTCACTAAACAACCATCCCAATAACAGCTCAGAATTACTAACTCCGGAGGAGGTATCCCCTTGTTTTCATAGTAAAACAGGTGACCCAAGGGAACACCCTCCCCCCCCCCCCCCCCCCCCTTTTTCTTGCCCTGGGTCAAATAGCCCAGAGCGAAGAGGGCAGCAGAACGGAGACACTGCCGAAACAGACAGCCTACCTAGCTATAGCAACTGTTAAGTGAATGACATTCTGAGCAGTAGATAATAGACCTAACAATAGAGGCCTCCAGAAATGGACTCAATATTTCTGAGATAAAAATTCATGAATGTGGATGGCTGAGCGCAATGAGCGGCCTTCAAAAATCTATAATAGCGACACTATTAATGTAAGCCCAAGAAGTAGAAGAACTCTTACTTCATGAGCCGAAATCTTAAGCACAACTGCTAAGTCAATGATATACCATAAGCAGTACCGATAGTTAATAGAATCCATTAACAATAAAATGGAGCGTAACGTCCTTCTACTAGGCATCAAAGACAGAAGAAGCTTACGCCCATAGTAATAAACAGATATCTGTTTATAAATACATAAACTCTACCCGGAAAGAGTAAAGGCCTATGCCCATACGAAGACGGAAGGACCTTAAAAATAATAGGTTCCGGATAATAGGAGCCTAACTCTTATGCAAAAATCCAACCTAAATAGTAACGGAAGTAGTGACTCCGAAACTACGAAAGTGAAAATCATCCATCGATAGTGCATGAAACTCACTGACTCAACAGTAAAAGAGAAACCAACAGAATTACTGTCTAAAAGGTCAGAATTTGAAAACTACTGTTTCCAGAGGCTCAAATGATTACTTAGCTAAATAAGAACCGAAGTTAAAATCCATATAGGAATTTAATCTAAAGATTCTAAGTCTATTTATCAAAAAGTTACTAACTGACTTAGATAAAGAGACATAAGACTCAATTGTAAACTATCGTAGAGTGCATAGGTATGAGGTAACATAAACCTATAACCTTAATAATAACAGGCTGCAGTAGATCTTGTGAAACAAGTATACTAAAAAATTGCAATGAGTAGTATGGAGGGATCAACAATATGAACATAATGATCCCTACACCAACGACGGAAGAGCCTCCACTTTAGCCGCATAGAATAGCGAAGAAGAGGATCTCCTATAGTAAGAAATCGCGTCCAAAGCTCGTCCAGTACAGTGCTTACAATGCAATACGGACCACACAACGGAATACATGAAGGTTGCGACCTTGCGGGTTGTGATAAAGATGACACGATTTACCCAGTGAAAAAAGATCCTCACATAGAGGAAGATTTCACGTTAAGACCCACAGTAGACAAGAGAGTAAATTACCCATGATCTCTGTGAAGATAGAGATGCTATCAACAGAAATGTATTGTGGTTGTTTATCTTAGCAATACCTGCTGAAACAACAGCGCCGGAGGATACGCGTATCCTATCATTCCGTCCTATAGATCAATAGAGCGTTAACAACATTAGCTCAGAGATCTGGACAAGCCAACACATACATCTGCAATTGATTAGCAAGCTGTGTCGTAAATAAATCATCATTGGGCGCTCCCATAAATAGCAAATCTGATTGAATACTTGTTTGTTGAGAGTCCATTCTGACAGCAACAAGCGACCCGTAAGAGAACGGGAGTCCGGTAAAACAATCAGACGACCCGGAATATGACGGACCAAAACAGAACTTGGTGTACTATAACCAACAGACGGATTCTTTCCATTAAATTGAATAACGGAAACGAAAGAGTGCCTCCCTGGTTCCGGAGATACGCCACTACTGTCGAATTAAAGGACAGGATTTGGGCATGCGTTTCTGAATAATGTTCATGCAATGACATAAAGCAAGCCTAAAAAACATTATTCCGCGGAAGAAAACTGGTTGCTAAGAGACTGCGGAACCCAAAGACCCTGGCACTTCGAATCCGTAGGGATCAGTATTATATCCCAATCTGTTTGACTGGCAACTGTCATAACAGCCACACTCGGGTCCGGCAACTGCGGTGGCACTCTCTGAGTCAACCACCGAATGTTTGCCCCAGTCTGAATCTCTTGTAACACTAGATAGACAAGAGAACGTGTAAATCGAGCAATTCATGGATTGCCGAAAAGATGCCGTCGAAGAGAAGCTCCTCCGAGAACGAAGCGACTCTGAGAGAGTTCTTAACCTTACTATCCATGCGTGTGGATGTAGCTAGGGCTGCGTCACGTCTAACCAACTCCAATCAGCCACTGAAGGGCAGAGTTATACGTGAACAAACTACTGCCCTCAAAAGAAATTACATTGAGAATAATATCCCGTAAATCTTTTCTTGAAGACGTAATGATAACGCCTCAGTAAGGCGGATTACGTATGATAAAGCGTCTAAGTTAAGTCTACTATACATCATGTCGTTTCCAACATTGAAGTTGGAAAAGACATAAACGGCGAAAAAGAATATATCCAGTCTTTAACCACACCGTCTAGATGCATATGAACTCTCGGTATGCCCTGCTCTGCCAAAATAAACTATTCGTATAAATGATAAAATGGCAGAAATGAGCAACGCGGACAAGAAACTAAACTATCATGCTTGGTAGCAGGCTTGTATATATATATATATAGCGTCGAAAAATAAAACACATGTTGTAATGACAATATTGGACTGCGTCGGTAAGTGAGGGACAATGTCCCTGAACCGATCGAAAAATCCGAGTCCAATGACGCTATAAGTCTCTTATCCAAGATCGCAGCAATGAAGTCCGAAATAACAATCACTGGAAGATAATGCCAGAAGATATGAAAGGCATCTTCCGATACTACTAAAGGGAAAACTCGAAAACTTTCGAATCCCTTTCGCCATCCTGTCGGACCCTATAAAGCGTTCGGTCGTCCGTACCTGATGCAACCGCGGACCGCACCGACCCAGCGCCGTCGGATAATTCCTGATTCGACCGAGAAACTGTCAATTGCTGGGATGCTGCGAAACAACTGTGCTAACTCGGATAGCACGTCCGTCACTGAGGCCTGAGGAGAAGCGGTCTTACGATGCATTGCCGCTGAAAGCTCCGTGATCGTTACCTCGTGCATACTACCAATATGCGAGCGAACGGAGTGTATAGGCCTCGTGTCCCTTGGCTACCGGATGGCGCGACCTATTCGCCGTGGAATCACTGAATGACGAAACTGATCGGATACTCGAGGTCACGTAGCCAATGTGCGGTCGTGTGCCCTGCTGTGAGGATGAGGAAGCATTAAGGACAGTTTCTCGGACTGTCAATATAACGGAGCGTCCCGACCGACGGACATATGCTCCGAATGTAAAATATCTGAACCACAACATGCAGTCCCCTATGTTGTTGGACGAGAGAGGGACCTCTCTCGCTCACAGCCCGGATGGACCTGGACAAGCCAGGAACCGGACTAACAGGCTTCCTCCGATCTGTCCTCAATCTGCCGTCACTGGGTGAGTACTAAAGTAATTAAAGTGCTTGCATCACCCAAATCTCCTTCCTAGACCGCAACGGACGAACCCGGCAGCCGAACCATTCGATGAATGTACGCTACACCGGGTGAGCTAGCGAATGTCACTCCGTAGGCGATAGACATATTCCATGAGCACTTATTGCCGCTAGCTCTTCATTAACTATGACGACAGAGGCACACTTTTGAAAGACATCTCCGTAACTTTGCGAACAAGAAACCAGAAATGCTTGGTTATAGCAAGCATAAAATAATAATATATATAGCGTCGTTCAATAATTCGAAAGTTTGTGTGACATTATTGGACTATGTCGGAACTGAGGGACGATGTCCCTGAACCGAACCAAAAATTTCTAAGTCCACCGATGCTATCAGTTTCTTATCCGGCATCGCAGCATTCTGGTCCGACGAAAGAAGCTGTAGAAGACCAAGTCAGATGACATACACAACAGCATATGTTGTTCCGAAAGGGAAAGCTCGAAATCCTCCAAATCCCTTTCGGTATCCCGTCGGACCGGATGAAACTTTCAGACGTCCGTACCCACTTCTGCGGAGCGTCCCGACCCAGCATCGTCGGATAAAAAATATGCGACAGATTCAGTTGATGCTGGGATGCTGCGATAAACTGTGCTATTTAGGAAAGCACGTCCGTTCCCGAGGCCTGTGCAGTAGCGGTCTTACGATGCATTGCCGCCGGAAGCTCCGTGTATGTTGACTCCCGCACACTTCCTATGCGAACGTCCGGAGTCTGCAGGCCTCGTGTCCCTGGCTACCGGATGATGTGACCTGGTCGCCGAAGAATCCTTGATCGGCGAAGCTGGTAATATATCGGCGGTCACGCAGCCAAGGTGCGGTCGTGTGCGCTGACGAGAAGAGGAAGCCTTAGCAGTCTCCGCAGACTGCCTATACAACGGAGCGTCCCGAGCGACGGACGTATGCTCCGCTTGCGACACATTTTGTACCACAACATCTGGGGCCAGATGTTGTTGAACGAGAGAGGGGCCTCTCTCGCTTGCCGTCCGGATGGACCGGAACGGGCTATGAACCGGACTAAAAGGCTTCCTCCGTTCTCCCTCCGATCCGCCGTCACTGGGTGTGCATTAGGTTGATTTATAGTGCTCGCATCACCCCAAAATTCCTTCTAGACCGCAACGGACGAACCTGGCTGCCAAACCATTCGGTGAATGGACGCTACACCGGGCGAGCTAGCGGACGTCAAAGGCCGTCGAACCTACTAGGGTCCTCTTAGGCAATTGGCGTATTTACATGAGCACTTTTCCGCTAGCCCTTCATTAAATGTGACGACGGAGGCACACTGTTGGAAGACATCACAGATACATCACCCTAATCTTGATCGTCTGAAATAGAAATTGATAAAGTAGAGGGACCCTGCGGGGAAAGGACCGGAGTGTCCAATTCCCCAATAACATACCGTGACATACGCTTCCCATATTGTCATCAAAATCATACGATACAGAACAGGAGTTAATGTGAGTACACTGACCACATATAGAATGATTATAAAGTCAGAGGAAGACTTCCTCTTAATACAAATGATCAATATCCTTTCAATGTGAAAAGAAACAAGTCCTGGTACTCGCACTAACCCCTGGCAATCAAAATACATAATAATAATATGATCCATTAATATAGAAAAAATAATTGAAATCAAAATATTTTGAAAAAATATTTTTTCAGAACAGCCCAAGTTTCTGAAAAGTAACGTTGAGCCCCAATGGATCCCAAGCCTAAGTGTGGACAAAAATTTTAAAAATATTTTAAACAATTTATTCAACACTTACGAACAATAATAATGTATCTAGTTATGATTAAAATAACATCAAGATATTATTTTCCAAAAATCCCCCCCTCACACAGAGGGCTGTTGTAAATGTAAACAATGAGTGTAAAAACACTAAAATAAGACTCCAGGCACCCAGGCCCGAAATCAGTTACCAAAAATACACTATCTGATGCAAAACAGAGACTTCCAGGGAAGAAACTGCAGAACATCAGATGGTAGATGCAGAACACAACGCCTAACCACCCGTAGGTGAAGACGTAAACATGGGGAAAAGAACAGAATTCATTCTGTTATTCAGCTAAAACTCCCAAGAAAATTTAGTAATAATAATTACAAAAACTATGCCAAAAGCATGGGAGAATAGCAAGGGGGGACTTAAAGGACAGGGAGAGAGGAAAACACTTAAAAAACAGTGTAACTAAATAATCAGAATGACAACAAAATGGCTGCTGCCTCGAAAGTTAAAAAATTTATAGTAATTTATATATTTTTTATACTTACCAATGACCCAGACTTAGCTGGTGCTAACTCTAACAAAACCAGGGCCAAACACAAATTTTGCCCCCCAATCCCCAAAATTTGCATCCAAAACAAAAAGAAATCATGTCCTAAAGGACCTCCATACTACGCCTCTACTGCGCATGCGCAGTGACGCAGACGTCCCGAAATTGGCGCCAATTATCATTCTTACTGGCAGTGCCTGGTCAGCGCTATGTACTCAGCGGGGAGGCAAGAGTTCCCAACTCCAGGGAGGGCCATCCCCGTCTGGGTCATTGGTAAGTATAAAAAATATATAAATTACTATAAATTTTTTAACATTTTTATACTGGACCAATGACCCAGACTTAGCTGAATAGTAAACAGGCTGGACGGCCTAGGACATAGAGGAAAATCCAATAAGCTCAACTATATAGTAAAGAGGTAACCCCTTAAGGAGAAAAGGAGTATTAGGCTTTACATGTATCTTTCTTATTTAATATTAAATTAGAAAGATACACTACCCTTAATAATTGAGCACAATAACATTCATGTTCTCTATTAACATCCAGTATAACCCTTATACTAATTATTTTTAAAGCAAGCCAATAAATAAAGTAGTCCAGAGAATTGAGACTCTTTATAGTCATTTAAAAGTGTCCGAGTATTGTATATTAAAGCCCGTTTGACACTTGACATATACAAATGCTTCACACCGAGCTACACTTTAAAAATAAGACATGAATGAATTTAAACATTAATATTACACTTTAAAACCATCCCGGAAGCGACTCAGAAATACTGACTTGGAGGAGGCATTCCCTTGCTTTTCACTATAAAGCAGGTGACCTAAGGGAACACCCCCCCCCCCCCCTTCCCCTTGCCCTGGGTCAAATAGCCCAGAGCGAAGAGGGCAGCCAGACGGAGTCACTGCCGGAACAGAAAGCCTGCATAGCTATAGTTGCAACTGTTTAGTGGACGACATTCTGAGCAACAGATAACGGACCTAAACAATGCAGGTCTCCAGAAATGGACTCAATATTTCTGAGATAAAAATTCGTAAATGTGGATGGCTGAGACCAATAAGCAGCCTTCATTAAATCTGTAATAGCAACACTATTAGCATAAGCCCAGGAAGTAGAAAGAGCTCTTACTTCATGAGCAGAAATCTTAAGCACAGACTGCTGAGAAGAAGATAAATCTTCATAAGCAGTACGGATAGTTAACTGAATCCATCTGGCAATAGAATGGACTGAAATATCCTTTCTATTAGGCATCAAAGACAGAAAGAAACGTTTCCGTCCCTTTCTGATAAACAGAGATCTCTGTTTATAGATACGTAATGCTCTAAACAGGACAGAGTAAAGGCCTACGCCCGTCTGAAGACGGAAGAGCCTTAATAACAATAGGTTCCGGATATTTATTAGGAGCCTGATTCTTAGCTAAAAAACCCACATTAGTAGTGAAGGTGATAGTGTTCCCAACACTACGATAATGAGAATCATCCACCGATAGTGCATGAAGCTCACTGACTCTTCTAGCAGAAGAGAAAGCTAAGAGAAAAGCTGTCTTTTAGATAAGAATTTGAAATCTACTGTCCCAAGAGGTTCAAATGGCTTTTCCTTCAATTTAAGAAGAACCCAAGCTAAATTCCACTTAGGAATTAATCTAAGAGTTCTGGGTCTATTTATCGAAAAGTTTCTAACCAACTTCGATAAAGAGACATTAGATCCAATTTGTAAACTATCATGATGTGGATAGGTATCAGATAACATAGATCTATAACCCTTTATAGTAACAGGCTGCAGTTTGATTTCGTCAAACAAGTATACTAGAAAGTTTGCAATGTCTGGTATAGAGGGATCGAATATATCTACAGAATGATCCCTACACCAACGACGAAAAACCTTCCACTTAGCCGCATAGTTTAGCGAAGAGAAGGTCCTCCTACAGTTAGAAATCATGTCCACTGCTCGTCCTGTAAAGTGCTTGCCATGCAAGAAGGACCGCACAACGGAAAAACGTGAAGGTTGAGACCTTGCGGGTTGTGATGGAGTTGGCGCGATTTCCCCTGCGAAAGAAGATCCTCCCGTGGAGGAAGCTTCCGCGGTAGGTCCCACAACAGACACCTGAGTAGATTTATCCACGGTCTCTGTGGCAACAGAGATGCTACCAACAGAATCTTGTATTGAGATTGTTTTATCTTTAGCAATACTTGTTGAATTAACGGCGCTGGAGGATACGCATATCCTATCATTCCGTCCCAAGGGATCGACAGAGCGTCTACTGCAAATGCTCTTGGATCCGGACACGGAGACACATACGTCTGCAACTGATTGTTGAGATGTGTCGCAAATAAGTCTATCATTGGCCGTTCCCATTGGTAGCAAATCTGATTGAATACTTGTTTGTTGAGAGTCCACTCCGACGGCAACAAGCGACCCTTTCGTGAAAGGGAGTCTGCTAGCACATTCAGACGACCCGGTATGTAACGGACCGAAAGAAGAACGTGATGTTCTAGCACAAACAGAAGGATTCTTTCCGTTAGATTGAACAACGGAACTGAATGAGTGCCTCCCTGATTCCGTATATACGCCACTACTGTCGTATTGTCGGATAGGATTTGGACATGAGCATCGTGAATAATGTCCATCCAGTGACGTAACGCAAGCCAAATTGACATCATTTCCTTGATGTTTATGTGCTTGCACAGGAATTACGGATTCCAAAGACCCTGGCATCTCGAATCCGTTGGGATTAATGATGCACCCCAACCTGTTTCACTGGCATCCATCATAACGGTAAAACTCGGATCCGGCAACTGCAGCGGAACTCCTTGAGTTAACCACTGAATGTTTGCCCAAGTCTGAATCTCTTGTTTCACTTGATCTGACAAGAGAACGTCTACATCGAGCAAATGAATTTTCACACTCCAATTCTGAGTCAGGAAAATTTGAAGAGGACGTGTGCGTAACCGCCCCATCGGAATGAGATCCGCGGCGGCTCCACACAGACCTATCAGTCTCATAAATTCTCTCGCCGTGACTTTGTCTGCGTGCAGACAATAGCGAGCGTAACAACTGACTAATTTCGCTCCGGTTAACGGCAGACGAACGAGATTGTTGTGCGTCTCGAAGCTCATTCCCAGATGAGTGAATGACTTGGACGGCACCAGATCCGACTTCTCGTTTACTATAAAACCGAGACGTCGGAGCAATAGAAGAAGATTCTGAACATCGTTCTGAAGCGTTAACTCGTTGCCGTACCTCTGAAGAATGTCGTCCAGGTAGGCCGACGTTACCGCAGACGAATGAGCTCGGAAGTAGATCATTACCGAGTTCATTACCCGAGTGAACGCCCAGGGTGCTAGATTCAATCCGAAGCACATCGCCCGGAATTGATACACCACTCCTAGGACTGCGAAGTGTAGATACTTTCGGAATGTCGGATGTACCATGACGTGAAAGTACGCATCTTTGAGATCTATGCTCGTTGCATAATCGTTCACCCGAATACTCGCTCTGACCGATCGAATGGTCTCCATATAAAACTTCGGAGCGACGATCAGCTTGTTTATCCAGCTCAAATCTATGACTGGACGGAACGAGCCGTCTGGTTTCGGAACCAGAAACAGATGGCTGTAGAATCCCGGAGATTCCTGGTTTTCTGCGACCTCTACCGCGTTCTTCATTAAAAGAGACTGCACCTCTGATAACAGAGCGTCTCTTTTCTGCGGATTTGACGGAAGATGAGTCCACTTTGGACTTCGAGTTAATGGAGGCTTTCGTTTGAAGGATATCTTTAGACCTTCCGAAGTCACTCCTCTCACCCAAGGGTCGTCCGTAATCAACGCCCATTCTTGTGAAAAGCTCGACAACCTTCCGCCAACCGGAACGCGATAGAGGTTTAAGCCATCACCTCCTGGACCTGCGAGGCCTGCGGTAGGAGAAACCACGTCTTCCACGACCCGCACCTCGCCCCGTCGACCTCGGGGCGTCCGACCGATTGTCCCGGCCTGAAGGACGTCCCGAACGAGAGTCGCTATCCTGACGGTCTCTCGAATAAGACCAAGAGGACGCACCGGAACCTCTATAGGAACCACTCTTGGGCGCATTAGACCCAGAAGTGCCTGTCTTATTCATGTCTGCTGTATCCGACTTCTTAGGAGCAGATTTGAACAACAGAGAATCCTTAGCTTTCTTTGTAATTTTATCATAAATAGCGGAAAGCTTGCCGTCAAAGAGAAGTTCTCCTGAGACCGAAGCGACTCTAAGAGAGTTCTTCACCTTAGAATCCACTAGTGTGGATGTAGCTAGGGCTGCGTCACGTCTAACCAACTCCAGATTTGCCACTGAAAGGGCGGAGTTACACGTGGAATAAGCTACTGCCCTTGAAAGAAGTCTTAAAGAGGATTGTATATCCTGAAACTCTTTCCCCTGAAGGCGCAGTGATAACGCCTTAGTAAGGTGATCTGCGTAAGATAAGGCATCTAAATTGGCTCTGTTAGACGCAATAGCTGTTTCCAACACCGCGGTTGGAATAGAAGCTGACGACGGTAATGATAGCTCTAAGTCTTCCGCCTCGTCGTCCATACGCAGAGGAACTCTCGGTATAACCTGTCCTGCCGTATCGAATTTATTCCTTGCATTAATGAAAGGCAGGTTGAGAGTATTAGCGGACAAGAAACCTGCTTTCCCCGTCCTGGAAGCAAGTTTAAATATAGCGTCGTTCAATAATTCAAATGTTCTTGCAACATTATTGGACTGCGACGGAAACTCGGGAGCGATGTCCCTGAACCGCTCAAAAAATTCAGAGTCCAATGACGCTATAATTCTCTTGTCCGGAAGCGCAGCAGTCTGGCCCGACGGAACAACTTGAGGGAGAAAGTGCCGGATGAAGTCCACGGCAGCTTTATGTTGTTCCGAAAGGGATAGCTCCAAGTCATCCGTATCCCTTTCACCATCCGGTCGGTCCTCATGATGTTCCCGGTCATCCGCCCCCGATGCTTCGGCGGAGCATACCGACCCAGCGCCGTCGGATAATTCTCGATCCGACACCATTTCTGTCGGCTGCTGGGATGCTGCGATAAGCTGTGCTATCTGCACAAGAATGTCCGGCGTCGAGACCTGCGGAGGTGCAGTCTTTCGCTGCTTCGCCGAGGGTAGCTCCGCATCAGATGGCTCCCGCATACTTTTCCTATGTGAACGTCCGGAGTCCATCGGTCTCGAATCCCTGGCTGCCGGATGGTGTGACCTGGTCGCCGAAGAATCCTTGATCGGCGAAGCTGGTAATATATCGGCGGTCACGCAGCCAAGGTGCGGTCGTGTGCGCTGACGAGAAGAGGAAGCCTTAACAGTCTCTGCGGACTGCTTATACAACGGAGCGTCCCGAGCGACGGACGTATGCTCCGCTAAAGACACATTTTGTACCACAACATCTGGTCCCAGAAGTTGTTGTACGAGAGAGGGGCCTCTCTCGCTCGCAGCCCGGCTGGACCTGGACGAGCTAGGAACCGGACTCAAAGGCTTCCTCCGTTCTCGCTTACTATCCGCCGTCACTGGGTGTGCATCTATTATGTTTATAGTGCTCGCATCACCCAAAATTTCCTCTTGGACCGCATCGGACGAACCCGGCTGCCGAACCATTCGGTGAATGGACGCTACACCGGGCGAGCTAGCGGACATTTGTCTAATCTCCATGAGCACTTTTGCCGCTAGCTCTGAATTCATTTGTGACGACGGACGCACACTTGAAGAAGATAACATGGAAACATCACCCTGTTCTGGTTCCTCTGTAATAGAAACTGAGAGAGTAGAGTGACCTTGCGGAGAAAGAGCCGGCATCGCTCTTTCTCCAGAAACAACATATCGTGACACACGTTTCCAATGTTTCTCATCCTAATGTTCACATATAGGACAGGGATTAATGCGAGAACACTGACTACAATTAATACAATGATCATGAAAGTCAGAGGAAGATTTCTTCCTATTACAATTTGAACAACGTCCCTTCATTGTGAAAGAACAACAATAAGTCCTAGTTACTCGCAAAAACCCCTGACACAAAGATACATAATAACATGATCCATTAATAAATGAAAAAACAATTGCAAAACAAAATAATTTTGAAAAAATATTTTTTCAGCGAAGCCCAAGTTGCTGAAAAGTAACGTTGAGCCCCGATGGATCCGATGGCAAAGTGTGGTCAAAAATTTTAAATTTATATTAAATAATTAATGAGACACTTTCGGATAATATAAATGTATCTTATAGTGAGATAAACTACAGCAAAGGCAAACAGCCCCCCTCAAAAAAGGCTGTTGCCAATGAAAACAAACAGTGTAAAAACACCAGAAAACATGACTCCAGGCACTGAAAAAACTGGCCCGGAATCAGTCATCAATTACACTCTATCTGATGCAAAACAGAGACTCCCAGGGGAGAATCTGTAGAACATCAGATGGAAGATGCAGAACACAAACGTTATACACCCATGGGTGAAAACATAACTATGGGGAAAATAACAGAAAACATTCTGTAACCAAGCAACTCTCCCAGGAAATTTTAGAAATGAAATTTCTCAAAAATATGCCAAAAGCATGGGAGAATTGCAAGGGGGGACTTTAGAAGGCTAGGGGAGAGGAAACACTGAATAAGCAGTGCAACAATTAGCAAGAATGACAACAAGAAGCCCATGCCTCGAAAATAGGCAACTTAACATAATTTCATCAAAAAATTTTAAGTACAGCCCTGATTATTTTTTGTCACTTCTTTTTCCTCTCCTCCTTCTATCCTCCTTAGAATCACATTTTCTCCAAAAATTACGTGTCTGGCATCCTTTAAACTGAGATTTACAAGCACAAAGATCAGTGAGATGTTGACTGATGAAGGGCCAAACAGAGAATGATAATTGGCGCCAATTTCGGGACGTCTGCGTCACTGCGTATGCGCAGTAGAGGCGTAGTATGGAGGTCCTTTAGGACATGATTTCTTTTTGTTTTGGATGCAAATTTTGGGGATTGGGGGGCAAAATTTGTGTTTGGCCCTGGTTTTGTTAGAGTTAGCACCAGCTAAGTCTGGGTCATTGGTACAGTATAAAAATATAGGTAACTTAACATAATTTCATTAAAAAATTTTAAGTTACAGCCCTGATAATATTCTGTCACACATTTTTCCTCTCCTCCTTCTCTATCCTCTTTAGAATCACCATTTCACTAATATTTATGTGTCTGGCATCATTTAAACTGAGATTTACAAGCACAAAGATCAGTCAGATGTTAACTGATGAATGGCCAAACTTAGCATGATTAATGGCGCCAATTTCGGAACGTCCTTGACACTGCGCATGCGCAGTAGAGGCGAAGTGTGGAGGGCCTTTCAGGACATGTTTTCTTTGGTTTTAGATGCAAATTTTGGGGATTGGGGGGCAAAATTTGTGTTTGGCCCTATATTTTAAGAGTTAGCCCCAGCTATGTCTGGGTCATTGGTACAGTATAAAAATATATAAATTACTATAAATTTTTTAACATTTTTATACTGTACCAATGACCCAGACTTAGCTGAATAGAAAAAGGGCTGGAGGGCCTAGGACATAAAGGAAAATCCAATTGGCTCAATTACATGTAAACAGAATTATCCCCTCAAGGTGAAGAGGAGAACAGGTTTTACATGTATCTTTCTTGTTTGTATCAAAATAGAAAGACACAATACCATTCCGTAATTGAGCACAATAACATCAATGATCTCTATTAACATCCAGTATAACCCATTATACAAATCTTTTTAAAGGAAAGCCAATAAATACAGATAGTCCAGAGAATGAGACTCTTTATACTCATTTAAAAGTGTCCGAGGATTGTATAATAGCGCTTGTATGACACGTGACATATATAAATGTTTCACACTGAGCCACACATTAAAAATATTACATAAATGAGATAGACATTAGCTTTACACTTTAAAACTATCCCGGCACCGACTCAGAATTACTGACTCCAGAGGAGGTATTCCCTTGCTTTTCACTATAAAGCAGGTGATATAAGGGAACACCATCCCCCCCCCCCCCCCTTCCCCTTGCTCTGAGTCAAGTACCTCAGAACGAAGAGGGCAGCAGGACAGAGTCACTACCGGAACAGAAAGCCTGCATAACTATAGTTGCAACTGTTTAGTGGACGACATTCTGAGCAACAGATAACGGACCTAAACATCGAAGGTCGCCAGAAATGGACTCAATATTTCTAAGATAAAAATTTGTGAACATGGAAGGCTGAGACCAATATGCAGCCTTCATCAAATTGGTAATAGCAACACTATTAGCATAAGCCCAAGATGTAGACAGCGCTCTTACTTAATGCGCCAAAACCTTAAGCACAAACTGCTGAGTTGAAGATAATTTTTCATAAGCAGTACGGATAGTTATTCAAATCTATCTTGCAATAGAATGGACTGTAATGTCCTTTCTATTATGCAGCAGAGACAGAAAGAAACGCTTACGTCTCTTTCTGATAAACTCAGATCTATGTTTGTAAATACGCATGGCTCTAACTGGACAGAGCAAAGGCCTATGACCGTCTGAAGACAGCAGAGCCTTAATAACAATAGGTTCAGGATACTTATTACAAGCCTGATTCTTACCCAAAAATCCAACATTAGTAGTTAAAGTAATAGTATTACCAACACTACGATAGTGAGAATCATCAACTGATAGTGCATGAAGCTCACTAAGTCTTCTGGCAGAAGAGAAGGCTAAGAGAAAAGTTGTCTTATAAGATAAGAATTTGAAGACCACTGTATCAAGAGGCTCAAATGGCGCTTCTTTTAGCTTCAGAAGAACCCAAGCTAACTTCCACTTAGGAATTAACCTAAGGGTTCTAGGTCTATTATCGAAAAGTTTTTCACTAACTTAGATAAAGAGACATTAGATCCAATCTGTAACCTATCATGATGAGCATAGGTATCCGATAGCATAGACCTGTAACCCTTAATAGTTATTGGCTACAGTTTGATCTCGTCAAACAAGCAGACCAGAAAATTAGCAATGTCTGGAATGGAGGGATCATAAATATCATAGAATGATCCCTACACCACAAATAGAAAACCTTCCACTTAGCAGCATAATTTAGCGAAGAGGAGGTGCTCCTACATTTAGAAATTGCGTCCACTGCTGTCCTGTAAAATGCACAACGGAAATACGTGAAGGTTGAGACCTTGCGGGTTGTGATGCAGTGCTCGCGATTTCCCCTGCGAAAGAAGGTCCTCCCATGGAGGAAGCTTCCGCGGAATGTCCCTGAACAGACACCTGAGTAGATTTATCCATGGTCTCTGGGGTGACAGAGATGCTACCAACAGAATCTTGCAGTGAGAATGCTTAATTTTTAGCAATATCTGCTGAATAAACGGAGCTGGAGGATATGCGTATCCAATCATTCCATCCCAAGAGATCGAGAGAGCGTCTACTGCAAACGCTCAAGTATCTGGGCATGGCGACACATACGTCTGCAGCTGATTGTTGAGATGCATCGCAAATAAGTCAATCATTGGACGATCCCATTGGTAGCATATCTGACTGAATACTTGTTTGTTGAGAGTCCATTCTGACGGCAACATGCGACCTTTCCGAGAAAGCAAGTCTGCTAGAACGTTCAGACGACCAGGTATATGATGGACTGATGGAAGAACTTGATGCTCTAGGATAAACAGAAGGATCCTTTCCGTTAAATTGAATAACGGAATGGAATGAGTGCCTTCCTGGTTCATAATGTACGCTATTACTGTTGAATTGTCGGACAGAATTTGAACATGCGAATTCTGAAGAATGTTCATTCATTCACGTAGCGCAAGCCATATTGACATCATCTCTTGATGTTTATGTACTTGTTTAGGAACTGCGGATCCCAAAGACCCTGGCACCTCGAATCCGTTGGGCTCAGAGTTGCGCCCCAACCTGTTTGACTCGCATCCGTCATTATCGTAAAACTCGGATCCGGCAGTTGCAGTGGTACTCCTTGAGTTAACCACTGAATATCTGCCCAAGTCTGAATCTCTTGTTTCACTTGATTCGACAAGACGATGTTCGATTCGAGCGATAAAATATATGTGGAGTGGACGAGTGCATAGCCACTCCATCGGAATAAGATCCGCAGCGGGTCTTGCTGTTACTACATCTGAGTGAAGACAAAAGCATGTGTAACAACAGACTAATATCGCTCTGGTTAACGGCAGACGAACAAGATTGTTGAGCATCTCTAAGCTCATTCCCACGTGGGTGAATGTTTTGGACGACACTAGATCCGACTTCTTTTCATTTACTATGAAACCGAGACGTCGGAGCAATTGAAGCAGACTCTGAACATCGTTCTGAAGCGTTAACTTGCTGCCGTAACCCTGAAGAACTTTGTCCAAGTAGGCCGAAGTTAGCAGAGACGAATGAGCTCGGAAATACGTCATTACCGAGATCATTATTCGAGTGAAGGCCCAGTGCGCTAGGTTTAGACCAGAGCATCATTGCTTGGAACAACTTCTGGGACAGCGAAGCGAAGGTACTTTCTAAACGCCGGATGTACCATGACGTAAAAGTACGCATCCTTGAGATCTATGCTCACAGCATAATCGTTCACTCGAGTGCTTGCTCTGACCAAACGGATGTCCTCCATATAAAAATTTGGAGCCACGATCAGCTTGTTTATCCAGCTCAGATCTATAACTGGACGAAACGAGCCGTCTGATCTTGGAACCAGAAACTGGTTTTCTACAGAGTCTATAGCATTCTTGTCCAGAAGAGATTGAACTTCTGATAAAAGGGAATCTCTCTTCTGAACGTTTAACGGAAGCTGAGACCAGCGTGGACTTCGAGTTAAAGGGGGTTTTTCCTTGAAGGACAGTTTAGACCTTCGGAAATAACCCATTGCACCCATGGGTTGTCCGTAATTGACAACCAATTGGTTAAGAATCTCGACAGCCTTCCGCCCACTGGAACACAATAGAAGTTTAGACCATCACCTCCTGGCCGTGCGAGGATTGCGGATGAAGAAACCACATCCTCCACGACCCGCACCTCGCCCAGTCGACCTAGGGGTGTCTGACCAGATATCTCGGCCAGCATTACGACCCCTATGTGAGGCGCTACTCTGACGGTCTCCGGAGTAAGACGTAGAAGCTTTCTTAGATCCTCTATAGGAACTTTCTTTGGACGTATTCGCCCCGAAGTATCTGCCTTACACCTCCATGCTGAGTCGCAACTTTTTCAAAGCGGAATAAAAGCAGAGAATCCGAAGCTTTCTTAGTAATCTGATTGTAGATTGTAGAAAGCTTAACGTCGAATAGAAGCTCTCCTGAGACCGGAGCGACTGGAAGAGAGTTTTTTCACCTTACTATCCACTCTTGTGGATGCAGCCAGGGCAGCATCATGTCTGACCAACTCCATATTGCCACTGAAAGGACGGAGTTATACATAGAATATGCTATAGCCCTCGAAAGAACTCTTAAGGAAGTTTGAACATCCTGGAATTCTTTCCCTTCGAGACGTAGTGATAACGCTCTGGTAAGGTGATCTGCGTGAGATAATGCATCTAAATTAATTCTATTAGACGAGATTGACGTCTCCAGTATACTGGAGTTAATAGACATGGACGCCGGCAATGACAATTCCAGGTCTTCAGCCTAGTCGTCCAAACGCAGAGGAACTCTCGGCACGCCTTGTCCTGCCATTTCAAATCTATGTCTAGCATTGATGAAAGGCAGCTGTATAGCGCTAGGCGATAAGAAACCGGATCTGCCAGTCTTAGCGGCTAGCTTGAATATAGCGTCATTCAAAAGTTCAAATCTCTGTGACATTTCTGGACTGGGTCGGAAACTCAGGGACAGTGTCCCTAATCCGGCCGAAAAAGTCTATGTCCAGTGACGCTTTCAGGTATCAGGTAATGCAGCATTTTTGTCCAGAGAAACAACTTCTAAAAGGTGATGCCGGATGAAATCTACGCCCACCTTAAGTTGTTCGGAAAGGGAAAATTTCAGCTGTGCTGATTCCCTTTTACCATCCGCCTGGACCACATAAGAATCTTGGTTGTCCCTTACTGACTCTGCAGGGGAGCAAACCGAGCAGCTTGCTCAGACAGTTTCTTTACTGAAAAAGTTTCTGATAGCTGCTGGGATGCTGCGATGAACTGAGCTATCTGTGATAGCAAGTCCGTCACGAAGGCCTGTGGAGCCGTGGTCTTACGTAATTTAGCCGCTGGAAGCTCCAGGGACATTAATTCCTGCATACTTCTCATATGCGAACGTCCCAACTGGAAAGGCCTCACGTCCTTGGCTAGCGGATGGCACGACCTTCGTCGACGTGGACTCCCTGGTCAGCGAAGAAGGCTGGATATCTGCGGTCACATAGCCAAGGTGCGGTCGTGTGTGTTGACGTGAGGATGAGGAAGCCAATAGACAAGCCACGTCGGAGTGTCTATGAGACAGAGCGTCCCGAGCAGGAGGAGTGGACGTATGCGCCGACTAAAGAACATTACATACAACATCTCGGCCCAGATGTTTTTGTAAGAGAGAGGGGGCTCTCTCGTTCGCGGTCCGGATAGACCTAGACGAGCTAGCTACCGGACTGACTGGCTTCCTCCGTTCCATCCTCCGATCAGTCGTCGCCGAGTGTGCGTGATTCGAGATTATAGTGCTCGCAACACCCCTTCTCCTCTCCTGGACCGAAACGGACGAACCCGGCGTCACAAACATTTTGTGAATGATTGCATCTCCGGTGGAGCTAGCGCGCGACAAGTGACCGTTGATCCTACGTGGGACCTCTTAGGCACTTGCCGCATTATTTGAGCACTTTGCCGCTAGGTCATTATTGCGACGACGGAAGCACACTTTAGAAGACATCACAGAAACATCACCCTGTTCTTGTTCCTCTGAAAAAGAGACTGAAAAAACTAGAGTGACCCTGTGGAGAGAGGACCGGCATGGACCTCTCACCACTAACAATATACCGTGACACATGTCTCAATTGTTTGTGTTCTGAATTGGCACACACTGATCAAGAATTAAGGCGAGTACACAGACTACAACAAATACAATGACCATGAGAATCAGAGGAAGACTTCCTCAATTTACAATTGAACAATATTCTTTCATTTAAAAAAATATTAAACAGTCATCGTACCCGCACCAACCCTTGAAAACAAAGATATATAATAATAATAATCCATTACAAACATTTCGAAAATTAATTCAAAAGAAAAAATTTTTTTCGAAAAATTTTCAAGATGAGCCCAAGTTTCCAATGGAAACGATGAGCCCAAATGGATCCCAAAAAAGCCTAAGTGTGGACAAAAATTTTTAAAACATGTTTAAAATTAATGTTACACTTACAGACAATATTAATGTATCTGGCTATGAGTAGAAGTAATAGAAGACAAGGAATCACTGTCAGAAGTAACCGTTGTCAACATAAACAAAAGTGAAAAAAAACTGGAAACAAGACTCCAGGCACTGATAATATGGCACGAAATCAGTAACCAATTTAAACACTATCCGATGTAAAACAGGGGCTTCCTGAGAAGAAACTACAGTACATCGGATGGCAGATGCATGACCGAAATGCCTAACCACAGACATGTTAACCTCCCAAAATTTTTTTCAGGGAGATTGAAGAAAATTTTCAGGGAGATGACATGATTTTCAGGGAGATTTTATTTTGCGGGTAGAAACCATGTGTGGATCAATCAATTTTAAATATAAATTAATACCAAATACCCCCTCCCCCCCCCCCCCCCCCCCCACACACACACACATAACAGGAAACAGCCCAACAACAATACATCAAAGGAACATACGTCAACGTTCTACTAACTGGTGGTGAGTGACCCAGACCTGTTAACCTCTGGAGGTGACTGTCAGTGAGATTTTGATGAGCTCCCAGTGAGACTCGGATGCTTGTCAGTGAGATTTTTGCACGTGGGCAGCACATCAATAATTTCCATGTTACCCCCTTCCCCCCCTCACACACACATACATTAAACATTCCACCCTAATGTGTTTTATTTGAACAATTTGTCCTTTCAAAAGCCAAACCATAGAAATATAGAGAAAAACAGAAATCAGAAATATGGATGTGGTCATGTGCCAATATCTGAGCTTGTTCCAATGACATCCATATTTCAATGGTTTTATGTACAAAATGTTTGGAGATATTTTCAACCTTTTCAGCACTATATCAGTTATGGTGCTGTGTTGAAAGTTTTGGATCCATTTGGGTAATTATGGGTACTTGCGGCGACCTGCGGTAACCTGCGACGATCTGTGGTGTTTAGGCACACCCCAGAGCCCGGTTATTGTGGTAATTCGATCTTCCAAAGCCCAGCGCCCCACCTAACCACACCGGTTACTCACTGGAAGTAGTTGGTCATTTACGAAGGGGATTTGGAATGGGGTGATCATTTTTCAGTGAAACGTGAAAATTATGCCACAGCCAGCCCAGGACGAAACATCTCGGGGATATTTTGTTGTCCATTTATCACTATGAATGAAAAAACGTGCAAGTGCCGTAAATTACCAACTTTTTAGAGATTTTTTTCACCAAAAACATAATTTTTTTCACAGCCTGCTTTAAAAAATTGCGAATCGGAAATTTTTCCCAATATATTGAAAATTACAGCAACTCATATGTTTGAGCCGTTTGTCTCCAAAATTGGCTATAATTATCTGAAGTGAAATCCAAAATGCACAATAAATTTGTGCGTATTTTTGCACATTTTTCGATTGGACAAGATTTTATACGTATGGAATTTATTTTTCGATTTGACTGCTACCTGTATACAAGTAAAGGTGTGCCTTTAATATATAATCAATTTCAGCAGTTATCCTGCATCTCAAATTCATTTAATCCGCCTGTCAAACGTGTTGCAATAATCACAACACGGCCATTGACAGAAATGAGAATTGGTCATCAGTTCTTACGTAAGTGGTGACGTTTCACACAAACTTAATGACCTTGCCATTGAGAGTAGAGCACATGCTTTTGTATTTGTAAACAAAAGCTGGTGGATTCAGTTTTTGTCTGGTATGTCGACTTTCCGGGAGATTTTTGGTCCAAATTGACTCCCGGGCGGGAGGGGATAGCTAATTCCGGGAGAATTAACATGTCTGCCTAACCACCCTAGGGTGAGGACGTAACCATGGGGAAAACCAGAATAAACATTCTGTTACCAAGCCAAAACTCCAAAGAAATTTCGGTAAAAAAATTACAAAAATTATGCCAAAAGCATGGGAGAATAGCAAGTGGGGTATTAAGGAAAAGGGAGAGAGGAAACTCTGAACAAACTGTGGAAATTTCATAACAAGAATGTAAACATCAGGCCTATGCCCCGAAATTAGGGAACATGAAATAATTTTGCATAAAAATTATAAGTCACAGCCCAGAACACATCCTTCCACTGTTTCTTCCTCTCATCCTCTTATTCCATCCTTAGATCCACCATTTCTTTCATGATTTTGTGTCTGGCATCATTTTAACTGAGATTTATAAGCACAGATATCAGTGAGATGTTACTGATTTCAGGGCCAAACAAAGAATGAGGATTTGGCTCCAATTTCGTTACTTCCTGGACACTGCGCATGCGCAGTGGACAAAAGTATGGAGGACCACATAGGACATCTAATTTTGGGATTTTGATGCAAATTTTGGGGATTGGGAGGGCAAAATTTGTGTTTGGCCCTAGAATTTAAGAGTTAGCACCAGCCAAGTCTGGGTCATTGGTACAGTATAAAAATTTATATTTTTATACCACAACCAATGGCCCAGACTAGCTGAATCGTAAAAAAGGCTGGAGGGCCTAGGACTTAAGGAAAATCCAATCTCTCAATTACTTTGATAAAGGATAGCTCCTACAGGAGAACAGAAGACATAGGAATTACATATGTCCTTCTCTTTTACAAGAAAAGAGAATGGCATAACACCAACAAAGTAATTGAGAATTACATAATTTTTCCATTTAATGCCAGGATATCCCGTTACGCTAATTCGGTGAAGGAACCAATATATAAAGATAGTCCAGAGAATGAGACTCTTTATACTCATTTAAAAGTGTCTGAGGATTGCATATTAACGCTCGTATGACACGTAACATAAACAAATGCTTCACAATGAGCTACACTTTAAAAACAGTACATAAATGAGACATAGTTATTGCTTCACACCGAGCTACACATTAAAACTACCCAGAACCGACACTAGACTACTGTCTCTGGAGGAGGTATTCCCTTGCTTTTCACTATAAAGCCAGATAACATAAGGGAAAAACTGTCACCCCCCCCCCCCCCCTTTGTTTTTAGGTAAAATTCCTCAGAACGAAGAGGGCAGCGGAACGGCATCAGTGGTTGAGCAGACTGCCTAAAGACCTTATAGATGTAATATTAATAGACGACATTCTGAGCAACAGAAAGAGGACCCAAAGATCTAAGGTCCAGGCCTGGCATTTTCAGGCGCGTGATTTTTTCGCTCGCCTTAACGTGAGCCTAGAACCATTAAGGTCTGCAAAATTTCACTCCCCTGGGTGCACAAAGATAAGTACCCATATATGTCCATGTATGAGTTGCCCCCGTGTATAAGTCGCACCCCAAACTCACACTTGGAATTCCACCCTTTTGCCTAAAGCTCATGTATAAGTCGCACCCCCATTTTTAAATATATGCAGTCAAAAGAATTAGTTGCAAGTTACGTTTTGCCAATTTGGGGCAGTTTGGGATGCAACGGAAATAGGTAAGTTTTCACGAGTTACCACGTGGCAAATAAGATAAAGAAAAATTATTATTAAACAAGTGTTTGACCACCGAGGTGGTATTAGTCCCCTACGGCGCTTTTGTGACATAAGGTGTTTTTGTCACAGAAGACACTAGAGTATATAAGCATCTTGGATTTTGAAAACAAAATATTGAGCGTGCATAATCCCCTCACAACCCTTCATCCATGTACCATACATGAAAGGCGTAGCTTGAACCATGTTGGAGGGAGGGGTGGTAACATAAAATAGAGAAAAAAGCTTAAAAAACACAACAAAAATTGCCGCCATTCTGCCATCTTGGATTTTGAAAAATAAATATTAACTCTGCATCATGCCCTCAGAACCATTTATCCATGTACCAAATATGAAAGGTGTAGCTTGAAGCATATTAGAGGGAGAGGTGGTAACCTAAAAACAGACAGACAGACAGACAGACAGACGGACAGACAGACAGATGTTAGATTTTGAAAAAAAAATATTGAGCGTGCATAATCCCCTCACAACCCCTTTATCCATGTACCATATATGAAAAGTGCAGCTTGAATCATGTTGGAGGGAGCAGTGGTAACATAAAATAAAGAAAAAAGCTTAAAAAACACAACAGAAATGGTTGCCATGGCGCCATCTTGGATTTTGGAAAAAAAATATTGAACGTGCAACATCCCATTACAATCCTCTATCCATGTGCGAGATATAAAAAAGTGTAGCTTGAACCATGTTGGAGTGAGGGGTGGTAACATAAAATAGAGAAAAAAGCTTAAAAAACACAACAAAAATGACAGCCATGCCGCCATCTTGGATTTTGAAGAAAAAATATTGAACGTGCATCATCCCCTCCCAACCCTCTATCCATGTGCCAAATATGCAAAGTGTAGCTTGAACCATGTTGGTGGGAGGGGTGGTAACATGAAAATAGAGAAAAAAAGCTTAAAAAACACAACAAAAATGGCCGCCATTCCACCATCTTGGATTTTGAAAAAAAAATTTTGAGCGTGCATCATCCCCTCAGAACCGTTTATCCATGTACCAAATATGAAAAGTGTAGCTTGAACCATGTTGATGGGAGGGGTGGTAACATGAAAATAGAGAAAAAAAGCTTAAAAAACACAACAAAAATGGCCGCCATTCCGCCATCTTGGATTTTGAAAAACAAATTTTGAGCGTGCATCATCCCCTCAGAACCATTTATCCATGTACCAAATATGAAAGGTGTAGCTTGAACCATGTTGGTGGGAGGGGTGGTAACATGAAAATAGAGAAAAAAAGCTTAAAAAAAACACAACAAAAATGGCCGCCATTCCGCCATCTTGGATTTTGAAAAAAACATTTTGAGCGTGCAACATCCCCCTCAGAACCATTTATCCATGTACCAAATATGAAAGATGTAGCTTAAAGCATGATGGAGGGAGAGGTCGTAACATAAAAAAACAGACAGACAGACAGATGGACGGACAGACAGACAGACGGACGGAGTGCAATCCTATAGTCCCCTTACGGTTCCCGTAGGGGACTAAAAATACTTGCATTTATTTGTTTTTCGTTGTTTGTTTATCACCCCAATGTCTTCATCCCTGTCAAGAAAATCCAACGCTCATTTGTGACTGAAACTTCAGTTTCAGAATCAGAGCACCATTTGCGCCGTAACCTGCGCAGTTGTTGTGATTAAGTTGGTTTTTCCGGAACGTAAGAAAGTTCCGGAAAAACCAACAAAAATACAACAAATGCACAGGTTACAGCACAAATTGTTTTCAAATTGTTGTCCCAATTAAGCATTGTTGGTGCTATTGAAACTAACTTTACCTGGTGCACGTATGCGTAATTTATAACCGGACATTACACATCAGTGAATTGGAGTTCATGGAATATATAAATACTTCTCTCCAGGTATCACTGGCATACATTTAATGTGTCATTATTTATTTATTCGTTGTTATTTTGATGATTTTGTATTTTTTATGGTTTCATCCATATTGGCCCCACAAACCTGTTGATTTCCGGTACACGCACTGATGTAAACACATGGGCCGATTGAACAAAAACGACTTAATAGAATACTTCTTTATTATTTTTTATGGATAAAAGTAACAGAAAACACACATATTTTATTGACAATTTATTTTCTGAAGAATTTAAACTGAAATAAAATTAAAAGAAAATAATTTTGGTGAATCTGCACTCAGTCAAAACCACACGATTGTACTGTCTGTTAATGTTATACAATTGACAAACGGTAGGAACGTTTGTCCGAAGAAGTCAGTGCCCTGAAAATTCTCTGAAACAAGTCGTACCCATGTATAAGATGCACCCCCGATTTTGACATAACATTTCAGATAAAAAAGTGCGACTTATACACGGACATATAAGTATGTTATGTACTGTACTGCTGGCTCAGGTGCAATGAACTGAAATTCAAAATTTATCTGATGGGATGAACTTGAAGGGGATGAAGTTGAACCATGATTGGCTTGTGACAGTTGTGAGTTGTCGGGACTGACAACTTCAACACAGTATTGAGTAACTTTCGAAGTAACAACTATATTACAACTATCCAAATTACGCAATGCAATTTTGTGAGTAGAGCATGTCTGGTCACAGTGTTTAACTGCATTCTGATTCATATGATATATCCAACTGCCTTCCATGTCAAAAAAAATTAGGAGAGCCATTGGCTCTCCTAGGAGAGCCATTGGCTCTCCAATATCATTTCAGGAGAGAGCGATTTTTAGCCCCTCTAAATTTTTCAGACTGCCAGGCCTGAAGGTCACCGAAGATGGGCTCTAAATTTCTAAGGTAAAACTTGGTAAATGAAGAGGGCTGTGTCCAGTAAGCAGCCTTCATAATATCAGTAATGGCTATACTGTTAGAATAAGCCTAAGAAGTGGACAGTGCTCTAACCTCTTGTACAGAAATCTTGTTGACAGAACGTTGATCCGAAGATAGACTTTCGTAGGCAATACGTATTGCCAACTGAATCCATCTAGCGATAGAATGAACATAAATTTCTTTTCTGTATAAGGAATCAGAGAAAGAAAGGAGCTTCTTGAAGCTTCAACAGAACCCAAGCCAAAGTCCATTTAGGAATTAATCTGAGGGTTCTAGGTCTATTAATAGAGAAACTAGCTTGGATAAAGAAGAATCTGAACCAATAGCCAAGTTATCATGATGAGCGTAAGTATCTGATAACATAGACCTATATCCCTTATTAGTGACGGGCTGCAGATTGAGTTCGTCAAACAGGTAAACCAGGAAATTGGCAATCTGTGGAATGGACGGATCATATATGTCTATCGACTGATCCATACATCAATGGAAGAAAACCCTCCACTTCGCTGCAAAATTCAATGAAGAGGAGGCCCTCCTAAAGTTAGAAATTGCGTCCATTGCTCGTCCTGTAAAATGTTTTCCATGCAAGAAGGACCGCACAACGGAAATATGTGAAGGTTGAGACCTTCTGGGTTGTGATGCACATGACTTCCCCTAAAATATAAGATCCCTTTGAGGAGGAAGCTTCCAGGGAATGTCCCATAACAGACATCTGAGAAGATTGATCCAAGGTTTCTGTGACGACAGAGGTGCTACTAGTAGGATTTTGCAGTAAGACTGTTTGATCTTCAACAGAATCTGCTGAATCAACAGAGCAGAAGGATATGCATATCCTATCATTCCATCCCATGAGATCGATAGAGCGTCTACTGCGTACGCTCTGTGATCTGGACCTGGCAACACGAACGTCGGTAACTGATTGTTTAGGTGTGTTGCAAAAAGATCTATAATGGGACGATCCCACTGGTAGCAGATCTGACTGAATATTCGCTTGTTGAGAGTCCACTCCAAAGGCAACAGGCGACCTTTCCGAGAGAGCAAGTCTGCTAAACGACCCGGAATATGACAGAATGAGAGATGAATGTGATGATTCAGAACGAATACGAGAATCTTCTCCATTATTTCGCATAACCACCTTGGTTCCTGAGGTAAACAACTACTGTCAAGTTGTCAGACAGAATTTGAACATGGATGTTCGTTATTTGACGAATCCAATGTTGTAGTGCTAGCCAGATTGACATCATCTCCTTGATGTTTATGTGCTTTTCCAGGAACCAAGAGTCCCAAAGATCCTGACACCCCAGCCCATCTGACTCGCATCTGTCATAATCATGAAAGCCGGATCCGGCAGTTGAAATGGAACTCCTTGAGTTAACAACTGAAGATCTGTCCAAATCTGAACCTTTTGTTTTACTAGGTCCATTAAAACAATACTGGTTTCGAGTGAATGCGTCTTCACACAACAGTTCTGAGTAAAGAATATCTGGAGTAGAAGTGTGCGTAGACGCCCATCGGAATAAGATCCACAGCCGCTCTGCACAGCCCTATCAGTCGCATAAACTCCCTCACTGTCATTGCGGGAGAGTTTAGACAAAAGCGAGATAACAACTGACCGATTTCGTTCTGGGTAATGGCAGATGAAACAAATTGTTGTGAGTCTCGAAGCTCATTCCCAAGTGAATGAACGCCTTGCACGGAGCAAGATCCGACTTTTTCTCGTTTACTATGAAACCGAGACGTTGGAACAATTGCAGCAGACTCTGAACATCACTCTGAAGAATAATTCTGTTTCCGTATCTCTGAAGAATGTCGTCCAAGTAAGGCGAAGTTACCATAGACAAATGAGCTCGGAAGTATGACATTATTCGAGTGAAAGCCCAAGGAGCCAGGTTCAGACCGCAGTACATTGCTCTGAACTGATAAACCTCTCCTTGCACGGCAAAATGCAGGCACTTTCTGAATGCCGGATGTACCAGGACATGAAAGTAGGCGTCCTTTAGATCTATGCTTGCCGCAAAGTCATCCACTCGAATGCTCGCTCTTATCGACCGAATGGTTTCCATATAGAACTTTGGAGTCACCATCAGCTTGTTTATCCAGCTCAAGTCTATTACCGGTTGGAACGAGCCATCTGGCTTCGGTACTAGGAACAGGTGACTGTAAAAACCTTGAGAATTTTGATTCTCGACGACCTCTACTGCTTCCTTTAATAAGAGAGCCTGTACCTCCACTAGGGGAGACTCTCTTTTGAAAGGATCTGCTTCCATCGGCTTAGGGGCGTCTGACCTATAATCTTGATCAGACCTACGCCCCATCACTTCCGAGCATATACTGAATAATGCAGGTAGGGACATATCTAAATCCCCGGCCTGCTCATCTAAATGCAGAGGAACTCTGGAATCTTCTCTAACCGTTTTAAATTAACGTGGTCCAAGGAACGGTATATTTATGGAAGATGTCGATAAGAAATCGCCTTTCCACTTAGCACTAGAGAGGTTGAATATGGTGTCGTCAACATGGCCGAAGGCCTGCGACACCTGTTTAGACTGTGTCGGGAAGGAAAGAATGTCCTCTTTCCTCCGCACGAAGTCTGTGTCTAAAGACGACAGCGGTTTCTCTCTAGTAGTCGCAGCATGCTGATCAGGTGGAACAAATTCAGGATAGTATTGATGAATAAAATCCATCGCTACCATATGCTGTTCCGAAATGGAAGGGTAATCCTCTTCCTTGTCCCTTTCACCATCTGACTTGATTCAGCTGTGACGTTTGGTCCATCGCATCTGCGTGTGCAGATGACTGGACAGACCCAGCACCATCCGACAGCTCACCACTGGAGTCTGCGGAAGGCTGCTCTTGCACTTGCTGGGATGCTGTGATCAGCTGCGCAATCTGAGACAGCAAGTCCGTTAACGAGGCTTGAGGAGTAGCGGTCTTCTGTTTTTTCGCCGTTTGCTGCTCCTGGGATGAAGATCCGGAGATAGATCTCTTCTCCGAATGTCCTGATGATCGGAGCCTCGGATTGCTAGCTACCAGATGGTCCGACCCTGGCTGCAGTCTAGATGGAGATCCCTAGCAGGGGGGGGGGGGTGAATATATGCTCCGTGCAAGTTTCTCAAAACAACATTTGGCCCCAAATGTTGATGGGTTAGAGAGGGAGCTCTCCCGCTTGCGGTCTTGTCAGACCTCGCTGAGCCTCCTGAAAAAAAAATTGCTGACTTCCTCCCTATTTCCGTTGTCGATGGGTGAGCTTTTGATTTTGAGGTGCTCACTCTACTCAAATCTACACTTCCTTCGACCGCAACAGACTTACCCGGGGTCAAGCCTCCCACAGACGGAGTAAAAGCTTCACCGGTCGAGCTAGCTGCTTGTAAGGGATTAAGAACACTAACAAGAGGCCTTATCCCTTGCTTAATATTCATGAGCACCTTTGCAGCTAGAACTGTTTGCTCATCAGAGCATGACGACGGTAGCTCACTTTGGATGGGTGTCACAATACCATCACCATGTTCTTGTTCCTCTGAAAAAGAAACTGAAAAACTCGACTTATCTTGCGGTGAGAGTTCTGGCATAGGAATCTCACTACCAACAACATACCGCGACACCCGTCTCCAACATTTGTCATCCCAATGTACACATGTAGGACAAGAATCTGTAGTCAAGCATCGACTACAGGCAAGGCAACAAGCATATAAATCCGAGGACGACTTCCTCGTCTTGCATTTAGGCAGTAAGCTTTCATAATTACAATCAAGATACAAAGTCGGTAGCACTCTTACAAACTCCACAATAAATATATGATAAAGATACATGAATAATAGCAATCAAAATTAAATTAAAAAAATTTTTCAAAAATTTTTTCAAAAATTTTTTGAAAAAAATGCCTAAGTTCCCTAAGGGAACATGATGAGCCCAAGGGCATCCCGATAGAGCCTAAGTGTGGACAAAAGCCAAATTTTTTGAGCTACACTTCTGGAATCATAATCCATGTATCCTATAATAATCCTACAGTAGTATAATATTAAATACTACATATATTTGAGGACGTTGCCAATGTTAACAACGTCTCAAAGGAAAAAAACGGAAACAAGACATCGGGCACACAAAAAGGCCCAAAGTCAGTAAGCGATTTAAATGCTACCAGATGCAAAGCTAGATCTTCATATGAAGAAAAAGTTAAAAAATTTATAGTAATTTATATATTTTTTATACTTACCAATGACCCAGACTTAGCTGGTGCTAACTCTAAAAAATCCAGGGCCAAACACAAATTTTCCTCCCAATCCCCAAAATTTGCATCTAAAACCAAAAGAAATCATGTCCTATAGGACCTCCATACTTTGCCCTTACTGCGCATGCGCAGTGTCAAGGACGTTCCGAAATTGGCGCCAATTATCATTCTTACTGGCAGTGCCTGGTCAGCACTATGTACTCAGCGGGGAGGTAAGAGTTCCCAACTCCTGGGAGGGCCATCCCCGTCTGGGTCATTGGTAAGTATAAAAAATATATAAATTACTATAAATTTTTTAACATTTTTATACTGTACCAATGACCCAGACTTAGCTGAATAGTAAAAAGGCTGGAGGGCTTAGGACATACAGGAAAATCCAATAAGCTCAACTATATAATATAGAGTCAACCCCTCAAGGAGAAAAGGAGTATTAGGCTTTACATGTATCTTTCTTATTTTATGTTAAATTAGAAGGATACAATACCCTTCATAATTGAGCACAATAACATTCATGTTCTCTATTAACATCCAGTATAACCCTTTATACTAATTATTTTTAAAGTAAGCTCATAAATAAAGTTAGTCCAGAGAATTGAGACTCTTTATATTCTTTAAAAGTGTCCGAGGATTGTATATTAACGCCCGTTTGATACTTGACATATACAAATGCTTCACACCGAGCTACACTTTAAAAATATGACATGAATGAATTTTAACATTCATATTACACTTTAAAACCATACCGGAAACGACTCAGAAATACTGACTTCGGAGGAGGCATTTCTGCTTTTCACTATAAAGCAGGTGACCTAAGGGAACACCCTCCCCCCCACTTCCCCTTGCCCTGGGTCAAATAGCCCAGAGCGAAGAGGGCAGCCGGACGGAGTCACTGCCGGAACAGAAAGCCTGCATAACTATAGTTGCAACTGTTTAGTGGACGACATTCTGAGCAACAGATAACGGACCTAAACAATGCAGGTCTCCAGAAATGGACTCAATATTTCTGAGATAAAAATTCGTGAATGTGGATGGCTGAGACCAATAAGCAGCCTTCATTAAATCTGTAATAGCAATACTATTAGCGTAAGCCCAAGAAGTAGCAAGAGCTCTTACTTCATGAGCCGAAATCTTAAGCGCAGACTGCTGAGTTAAAGATAAATTCTCATAAGCAGTATGGATAGTTAATTGAATCCATCTAGCAATAGAATGGACCGAAATGTCCTTTCTATTAGGCATCAGAGACAGAAAGAAACGTTTTCGTCCCTTTCTGATAAACTGAGATCTCTGTTTATAGATACGTAACGCTCTAACAGGACAGAGTAAAGGCCTACGCCCGTCTGAAGATGGAAGAGCCTTAATAACAATAGGTTCCGGATATTTATTAGGAGCCTGATTCTTAGCTAAAAAACCCACATTAGTAGTGAAGGTGATAGTGTTCCCGACACTACGATAGTGAGAATCATCCACCGACAGTGCATGAAGCTCACTGACTCTTCTAGCAGAAGAGAAAGCTAAGAGAAAAGCTGTCTTATAAGATAAGAATTTGAAATCTACTGTCCCAAGAGGTTCAAATGGCTTTTCCTTCAGTTTAAGAAGAACCCAAGCTAAATTCCATTTAGGAATTAACCTAAGAGTTCTGGGTCTATTTATCGAGAAGTTTCTTACCAACTTAGAGTTAAGAGACATTAGATCCAATTTGTAAACTATCATGATGTGCATAGGTATCAGATAACATAGACCTATAACCCTTAATAGTAACAGGCTGCAGTTTGATTTCGTCAAACAAGTATACTAGAAAGTTTGCAATGTCTGGTATAGAGGGATCAAAAATATCCACAGAATGATCCCTACACCAACGACGAAAAACCTTCCACTTAGCCGAATAGTTTAGCGAAGAGGAGGTCCTCCTACAGTTAGAAATCGCGTCCACTGCTCGTCCTGTAAAGTGCTTGCCATGCAAGTAGGACCGCACAATGGAAAAACGTGAAGGTTGAGACCTTGCGGGTTGTGATGGAGTTGACGCGATTTCCCCTGCGAAAGAAGATCCTCCCGTGGAGGAAGCTTTCGCGGTAGGTCCCACAACAGACACCTGAGTAGATTTATCCACGGTCTCTGTGGAGACAGAGATGCTACCAACAGAATCTTGCATTGATATTGTTTTATCTTTAGCAATACTTGCTGAATTAACGGCGCTGGAGGATACGCATATCCTATCATTCCGTCCCAAGGGATCAACAGAGCGTCTACTGCAAATGCTCTTGGATCCGGACACGGAGACACATACGTCTGCAACTGATTGTTGAGATGTGTCGCAAATAAGTCTATCATTGGCCATTCCCATTGGTAGCAAATCTGATTGAATACTTGTTTGTTGAGAGTCCACTCCGACGGCAACAAGCAACCCTTTCGTGAAAGGGAGTCAGCTAGTACATTCAGACGACCCGGTATATGACGGACCGAAAGAAGAACCTGATGTTCTAGAGCAAACAGAAGGATTCTTTCCGTTAGATTGAACAACGGAACTGAATGAGTGCCTCCCTGATTCCGTATATACGCCACTACTGTCGTATTGTCGGACAGGATTTGGACATGAGCATTGTGAATAATGTCCATCCAATGACGTAACGCAAGCCAAATTGACATCATTTCCTTGATGTTTATGTGCTTGCCCAGGAATTGCGGATCCCAAAGACCCTGGCATCTCGAATCCATTGGGATCAATGACGCACCCCAACCTGTTTGACTGGCATCCGTCATAACGGTAAAACTCGGATCCGGCAACTGCAGCGGAACTCCCTGAGTCAACCACTGAATGTTTGCCCAAGTCTGAATCTCTCGTTTCACTTGATCTGACAAGAGAACGTCTATGTCGAGCGAATGAATTTTCACACTCCAATTCTGAGTCAAGAAAATTTGGAGAGGACGCGTGCGTAACCGCCCCATCGGAATGAGATCCGCAGCGGCTCCGCACAGACCTATCAGTCTCATAAATTCTCTCGCTGTGACTTTGTCTGCGTGCAGACAATAGCGAGCGTAACAGCTGACTAATTTCGCTCTGGTTAACGGCAGACGAACGAGATTGTTGTGCGTCTCGAAGCTCATTCCCAGATGAGTGAATGACTTGGACGGCACCAGATCCGACTTCTCGTTTATTATAAAACCGAGACGTCGGAGCAATAGAAGTAGATTCTGCACATCGTTCTGAAGCGTTAACTCATTGCCGTACCTCTGAAGAATGTCGTCCAGGTAGGCCGACGTTACCGCAGACGAATGAGCTCGGAAATACATCATTACCGAGTTCATTACCCGAGTGAAAGCCCAGGGTGCTAGATTCAATCCGAAGCACATCGCCCGGAATTGATACACCACTCCTAGGACTGCAAAGCGTAGATACTTTCTGAATGTCGGATGTACCATGACGTGAAAGTACGCATCGTTGAGATCTATGCTCGTTGCATAATCGTTCACCTGAATACTCGCTCTGACCGACCGAATCGTCTCCATATAAAACTTCGGAGCGATGATCAGCTTGTTTATCCAGCTCAAATCTATGACTGGACGGAACGAGCCGTCTGGTTTCGGAACCAGAAACAGATGGCTGTAGAATCCCGGAGTCTCCTGGTTTTCTACGACCTCTAACGCGTTCTTCATTAAAAGAGACTGCACCTCTGATAATAGAGCGTCTCTTTTCTGCGGATTTGACGGAAGTTGAGTCCATTTTGGACTTCGAGTTAATGGAGGCTTTCGTTTGAAGGATATCTTTAGACCTTCCGAAATCACCCCTCTCACCCAAGGGTCGTCCGTTATCGACGCCCACTCTTGTGAAAAACTCGACAACCTTCCGCCAACCGGTACGCGATAGAGGTTGAAGCCATCACCTCCTGGACCTGCGAGGCCTGCGGTAGGAGAAACCACGTCCTCCACGACCCGCACCTCGTCCCGTCAACCTCGGGGCGTCCGACCGGTTGTCCCGGCCCGAAGGACGTCCCGAACGTGAATCGCTACCTTGACGGTCTCTTGAATAAGACCAAGAGGACGCACCGGAACCTCTATAGGAACCTCTCTTGGGCGCATTAGACCCAGAAGTGCCTGTCTTACTCTTATCTGCCGTGTCTGACTTCTTAGAAGCAGATTTGAACAGCAGAGAATCCGAAGCTTTCTTTGTAATTTTATCGTAAATTGCAGAAAGCTTGCCGTCAAAGAGAAGTTCTCCGGAGACCGAAGCGACTCTGAGAGAGTTCTTCACCTTAGTATCCACGAGTGTGGATGTAGCTAGGGCTGCGTCACGTCTAACCAACTCCAGGTTTGCCAATGAAAGGGCGGAGTTACACGTGGAATAAGCTACTGCCCTTGAAAGAAGTCTTAAAGAGGATTGTATATCCTGAAATTCTTTCCCTTGAAGGCGCAGTGATAATGCCTTAGTAAGGTGATCTGCGTAAGATAAGGCATCTAAACTGGCTCAGTTAGACGAAATAGTTGTTTCCAACACCGCGGTTGGAATAGACGCCGACGACGGTAATGATAATTCTAAGTCTTCCGCCTCGTCGTCCATACGCAGAGGAACTCTCGGGACACCCTGTCCTGCCGTGTCGAATTTATTCCTTGCATTAATGAAAGGCAGGTTGAGAGTATTGGCGGACAAGAAACGTGCTTTTCCCATTTTGGAAGCAAGTTTGAATATAGCGTCGTTCAATAATTCAAATGTTCTTGCAACATTATTGGACTGAGACGGAAACTCGGGAGCGATGTCCCTGAACCGCTCAAAGAAATCAGAGTCCAATGACGCTATAATTCTCTTGTCCGGAAGCGCAGCAGTCTGGCCTGACGGAACAACTTGAGGGAGAAAGTGCCGGATGAAGTCCCTGGCAGCTTTATGTTGTTCCGAAAGGGATAGCTCCAAGTCATCCGTATCCCTTTCACCATCCGGTCGGTCCTCATGATGCTCCCGGTCGTCCGCCCCCGATGCTTCGGCGGAGCGTACCGACCCAGCGCCGTCGGATAATTCCCGATCCGACACCGTTTCTGTCGGTTGCTGGGATGCTGCGATAAGTTGTGCTATCTGCACAAGTACGTCCGACATCGAGGCCTGCGGAGGCGCAGTCTTTCGCTGCTTCGCCGAGGGCAACTCCGCATCTGATGACTCCCGCATACTCTTCCTATGCGAACGTCCGGAGTCCATTGGCCTTGTGTCCCTGGCTACCGGATGGTGTGACCTGGTCGCCGAAGAATCCCTGATCGGCGAAGCTGGTAAAATATCGGCGGTCACGTAGCCAAGGTGCGGTCGTGTGCGCTGACAAGAGGAAGAAGCCTGAGCAGTCTCTGCGGACTGCCTATACAACGGAGTGTCCCGAGCGACGGACGTGTGCTCCGCTTGCGACACATTTTGTACCACAACATTTGGTCCCAGATGTTGTTGTACGAGAGAGGGGCCTCTCTCGCTCGCGGCCCGGCTGGACCTGGACGAGCTAGGAACCGGACTCAAAGGCTTCCTCCGATCTCGCCTACTATCCGCCGTCACTGGGTGTGCACGTTGAATGTTTATAGTGCTCGCATCACCCAACATTTCCTTCTGGACCGCATCGAACGAACCCGGCTGCCGAACCATTCGGTGAATGGACGCTACATCGGGCGAGCTAGCGGACGACATTTGTTTAATCTCCATGAGCACTTTTGCCGCTAGCTCTGTATTCATTTGTGACGACGGAAGCGCACTTGCGGAAGATAACATGGAAACATCACCCTGTTCTTGTTCCTCTGAAATAGAATAGAGTGACCCTGCGGAGAAAGAGCCGGCATAGCCCTTTCTCCACTAACAACATATCGTGACACACGTTTCCAATGTTTGTCATCCCAAAATTGACATATAGAACAGGGATTAGTGCGAGAACACTGACCACAATTAATGCAATGATCATGAAAGTCAGAGGAAGATTTCTTCCTATTACAATTTGAACAATATCCTTTCATTGTGAAAAGTCAACAACAAGTCCTAGTTACTCGCACAAACCCCTGACACAAAGATACATAATAACATGATCCATTAATAATGAAAAAAACAATTGAAAATCAAAATAATTTTTGAAAAATATTTTTTCAGCGAAGCCCAAGTTTCTGAAAAGTAACGTTGAGCCCCAATGGATCCGATGGCTAAGTGTGGTCAAAAATTTTAAATTTATATTAAATAATTAATGCAACACTTACGGATAATAGAAATGTATCTTATAGTGAGATAAACTACTCCAAAGGCAAACAGCCCCCCTCAAAAGAGACTGTTGCCAATGTAAACAAACAGTGTAAAAACACCAGAAAACATGACTCCAGGCACTGACAAAACTGGCCCGAAATCAGTCATCAAAATTACACTCTATCTGATGCAAGACAGAGACTCCCAGGGGAGAATCTGCAGAACATCAGATGGAAGATGCAGAACACAACGTTTATACACCCATGGGTGAAAACGTAACTATGGGGAAAATAACAGAAAACATTCTGTAACCAAGCAACTCTCCCAAGAGAATTTAGAAATGATCTTTCTCAAAAATATGCCAAAAGCATGGGAGAATTGCAAGGGGGGACTTAGAAGACCAGGGGAGAGGAAACACTGAATAAGCAGTGCAACTTTTTAGCAAGAATGACAACAAGAGGCCCATGCCTCGAAAATAGGCAACTTAACATAATTTCATAAAAAATTTTAAGTACAGCCCTGATTATTTTTTGTCACTCCTTTTTCCTCTCCTCCTTCTATATCCTCCTTAGAATCACCATTTCTCCAATAATTACGTGTCTGGCATCCTTTAAACTGAGATTTACAAGCACAAAGATCAGTGAGATGTTGACTGATGAAGGGCCAAACAGAGAATGATAATTGGCGCCAATTTCGGAACGTCCTTGACACTGCGCATGCGCAGTAAGGGCAAAGTATGGAGGTCCTATAGGACATGATTTCTTTTGGTTTTAGATGCAAATTTGGGGGATTGGGGGGCAAAATTTGTGTTTGGCCCTGGATTTTTTAGAGTTAGCACCAGCTAAGTCTGGGTCATTGGTACAGTATAAAAATATGACACATCAGATAAAAGATGCAAGACCAAAATGATGTAACACCCCTAGGGTGAGGACGTAACCATGGGGAAAAACAGAATAAACATTCTGTGATACACGTTAAACTCCAAAGAAAGTTAATAAAAAATTTCAATAAAAAATAGCCAAAAAGCTTAAGAGTTTAACAGGAGGGCTTCAAGGAAGGATAGGGAAGGAACACTTAACAAACAGTGGATTAATCATTAGCAAGAATGATGACGTCAGGTGTATGTCCCGAAATTGGGAAACATGAAATAATTTTTATAATTAATTAATTATTATAAAGTTACAGCCCTGAATGTTTCCAACCACCGTTGTTCACTTCCATCATCCATTTACAGCCTTGGATCCTCCAATTCTTTCATTGATTTGTGTCTGGCATCCTCAAAAAAGGAGATTTTAAAGCACAGATGTCAGATCACTGTTACTGACTTTACGGCCAAACAAAGAATGATGGTTCGCACCAATTTTGGTACCTTCCTGGATACTGCGCATGCGCAGATAACAAAAGTATGGAAGACCAGATAGGACTTATTTTTTTTGGTTTTGTATGCAAATTTTGGAGATTGGCCCTGAATTAAAATGAGTTAGCACCAGTTTGTCTGGGCCATTGGTTGTGGTATAAAGATATTGTTACACTGAAATGGTATTTGGAAAGGAAAACAATTTAACAATACTTGACAAACCTGAGAATAAAATTGCTGTAGAAAAGCCTTCTTATTTGGTGGAATTAAATTTTCTAGATGAGGCTGCAAAAATTCTAACTGCTCGGCAAGAAACACCCTGAAACAGCAAAAAAAAAAAGAAGTATTATTTTTTTTCTCATTCCAGTAATTGACATATTTTCTATTAAGTTTCTATCTGTCTGACTTGGAAGTCTTCACAATTTGTAAAAATGGTAATCTGTGCTTAAATACAGATTTCTCAGTATTCAAATGTTATTGATATTTATGGCATTTAATAAAAGCAGTGGTGGTGTTAACTGATAAAATGAAAAATACCTTGGTGGAAACGGCCTCAACTTTTTCTAGAAGATGTACATCATCAGATTACATCAATGACATGATAAAGTTTGGCTCAAAACAAAATGTATCAAAACAAAACAAAATATGTTTAGGAAGAAGTGGGGTTAAAAATTGAACTAGTCTCATTTTAAAATTATCGAACAGTGAAATAAACACTGTTTATTGAATACTACGAAAGGGCCTTTAACCTGCACATATCATGTGACTCTCTGCATAAGGGTTTATGTACCCATCCAATAGTATGGAATGTTGTGACAGCATAACCTCATAATTTATGCTGCCAGAGAGTGTTTGGACATCTCAAGAACATTCCCAACTGCAGGTCAACCCCTGAACCTCTGGGATGAGACACCAGCAAACTTAACACTCAGTCACAACTCTCTGGCTACACAACGCAAGTTTAAAGTCAAATTTAGTCAAATGTTTATAGTCAAGCTGTTCAATTTAGAGAACTTGCACCCAGGATAATGGAGGCCTAATTTACCAGTAAAAAAAACCTTGTCCTCCACAGTTATGAAGGAAAATGTTATTTTAATATTTTATGCAGCGATCATAACACTATTATGCCTACAGAGATTCAGCAGCTACAATCCTCTCAGCTAGACCATACAATTTGTCTGCATCATTTAAATTAACCATTGGGGATAGATGTGGCTGAGGAATTCGATCCTGAAAAGAGAAAAAGTTAAAAAATTTATAGTAATTTATATATTTTTTATACTTACCAATGACCCAGACTTAGCTGGTGCTAACTCTTAAAAATCTAGGGCCAAACACAAATTTTGCCCACCAATCCCCAAAATTTGCATTTAAAACCAAAGAAATCATGTCCTGAATGGCCCTCCATACTTCGCCTCTACTGCGCATGCGCAGTGTCAAGGACGTCCCAAAATTGGCACCATTTATCATTCTTACAATCAGTGTTTGGTCAGCGCTATGTACTCAGCGGGGAGGAATGAGTTCCCAACTCCTGGGAGGGCCATCCCCATCTGGGTCATTGGTAAGTATAAAAAATATATAAATTACTATAAATTTTTTAACATTTTTATACTGTACCAATGACCCAGACATAGCTGAATAGTAAAAAAGGCTGGAGGGCCTAGGACATACAGAAAAATCAAATAAGCTCAACTATATAAAATAGAGTCATCCTCTCGAGGAGAAAAGGAGTATTAGGCTTTACATGTATCTTTCTTATTTATGATAAATTAGAAAGACACAACACCCTCCATAATTGAGCATCATAACATTCATGTTCTCTATTAACATCCAGTATAATCCTTATACTAATTATTTTTAAAGTAAGTCAATAAATAAAGTTAGTCCAGAGAATTGAGACTCTTTGTACTCCTTTAAAAGTGTCCGAGGATTGTATATTAACGCCCGTTTGACACGTGACATATTCAAATGCTAAACTTTAAAACTATGACATGAATGAATTTTTTAAACATAAACCTTTTCACTTTAAAACCATCCCAGTAACAGCTCAGAATTACTGACTCCGGAGGAGGTATCCCCTTGTTTTCATTATAAAAACAGGTGACCCAAGGGAACACCCTCCCCCCCCCCCTTCTCCTTGCCCTGGGTCAAAAAGCCCAGAGCGAAGAGGGCAACAGGACGGAGTCACTGCTGGAACAGAAAGCCTACATAACTATAGTTGCAACTGTTAAGTGAACGACATTCTGAGCAGCAGATAATGGACCTAAACAATGCAGGCCTCCAGAAATGGACTCAATATTTCTGAGATAAAAATTTGTGAATGTGGATGGCAGAGACCAATATGTAGCCTTCATTAAATCTGTAATAGCAACACTATTTGCAGAAGCCCAAGATGTAGAAAGAGCTATTACTTCATGAGCCGAAATCTTAAGCACAGACTGCTGAGTTAAAGATAGATTATCATAAGCAGTACCGATAGTTAATTGAATCCATCTAGCAATAGAATGGACCGTAATGTCCTTTCTATTAGGCATCAGAGACAGAAGAAGCTTTACGTCCTTACTGATAAACTGAGAACTGTTTATAAATACATAAAGCTCTAACCGGACAGAGTAAGGGCCTATGAACGTTCGAAGACGGAAGGGCCTTAATAACAATAGGTTCCGGATATTTATTAGGAGCCTGATTCTTAACCAAAAATCCAACATTAGTAGTAAAGGTAATAGTGTTCCCGATACTACGAAAGTGAGAATCGTCCACCGATAGTGCATGAAACTCACTGACTCTTCAGCAGAAGAGAAACCTAAGAGAACTGCTGTCTTAAAAGGCCAGAATTTGAAATCTACTGTCTCAAGAGGCTCAAATGGTTTTCTTTTAGTTTAATAAGAACCCAAGCTAAAATCCATTTAGGAATTAATCTAAGGATTCTAGGTCTATTTATCGAAAAGTTTCTAACTAACTTAGATAAAGAGACATTAGACTCAATTGTAAACTATCATGGTGTGCATAGGTATCAGATAACATAGACCTATAACCTTTAATAGTAACAGGCTGCAGTTGATCTCGTCAAACAAGTATACTAGAATGTTTGCAAAGTCTGGTATGGAGGGATCAAAAATATCAACATAATGATCCCTACACCAACGACGGAAGACCTTCCACTTTAGCCGCATACAGTTAGAAATCGCGTCCACTGCTCGTCCTGTACAATGCTTGCCATGCAAGAAGGACCGCACAACGGAATACGTGAAGGTTGAGACCTTGCGGGTTGTGATGAAGTTGACACGATTTCCCCAGCAAAAGAAGATCCTCTCGTGGAGGAAGTTTTTGCGGTAAGTCCCACAGCAGACACCTTAGTAAATTTATCCACAGTCTCTGTGGAGACAGAGATGCTACCAACAGAATTGTATTGTGAATGTTTTATCTTAGCAATATTTGCTGAATCAACAGCGCTGGAGGATACGCATATCCTATCATTCCGTCCTACAAGATCGATAGAGCGTTAACTACATATGCTCAGGGATCCGGACATGGTGACACATACGTCTGCAAATGATTGTTGAGTAGTGTCGCAAATAAGTCTATCATTAGCCGCTCCCATTGGTAGCAAATCTGATTGAATACCTGTTTGTTGAGAGTCCATTCTGACGGCAACAAGCGACCCATAAGTGAAAGGGAGACTGCTAATACAATCAGACGACCCGGAATATGACGGACCGAAGCAGAACCTGGTGTTCTAGAACAAACAGAAGGATTCTTTCCGTTAAATTGAATAATGGAACAGAATGAGTGCCTCCCTGGTTCCCGATATACGCAACTACTGTCGTATTATCGGACAGGATTTGGACATGTGTTTCTGAATAATGTTCATCCAATGACGTAGTGCAAGCCAAAATAACATCATTTCTTGGAAGTTTAAGTGCTTGCCTAGAAAACTGCGGAACCCAAAGACCATGGCACTTCGAATCCGTTGGAATCAATGTTGTACCCCAACCTGTTTGACTGGCATCAGTCATAATCGTAAAACTCGGATCCGGCAACTGCAGTGGAACTCTCTGAGTCAACCACCGAATGTTTGCCCAAGTCTGAATCTCTTGTTACACTGATTGACAAGAGAACGTGTATATCGAGCAATTCATAGATTGCTGAAAGGTTGCCGTCGAAGAGAAGCTTCTCCGAGATCGAAGCAACTCTGAGAGAGTTCTTCACCTTACTATCCAAGCGCGTGGATGTAGCTAGGGCTGCGTCACGTCTAACCAACTCCAAGTTTGCCACTGAAGGGCGGAGTTATATGTGGAAAAACTACTGCCCTTGAAAGAAATCTCATTGAGGATCATATCCTGGAATTCTTTCCCTTGAAGACGTAATGATAACACTTCAGTAAGGTGGTCTACGTATGATAAAGCGTCTAAGCTAAGTCTGTTAGACATCATTGTCGTTTCCAACGTCGTGGTTGGAATTGACATAGACAGCGATAAAGACAATTCCCAGTCTTCAGCCTCGTTGTCTAGACGCAGAGGAACTCTCAGTATGCCCTGTCCTGCCATTTCAAATTTATTCCTAGAATTGATGAAAGGCAGATTTAGAGCATTTGCGGACAAGAAACTAGACTAGCCTGTTTTGGTAGCAAGCTTATATATAGCGTCGTTCAATAATTCGAATGTTCTAGTGACATTATTGGACTGTGTCGGCAACTCAGGGACGATGTCCCTGAACCGATCAAAAACTCTGTGTCCAATGACGCTATTAGTCTCTTATCCAGCATCGCAGCATTCTAGTCCGACGGAACAACCTCTGGAAGATAATGCCGGAAGAAATATATGGCAGCTTCTGTTGTTCCGAAAGGGAAAGCTCGAAATCGTCCGAATCCCTTTCGCCATCCTGTCGGACCCTATGAAGGGCTCGGTCGTCCGTACCTGATGCTTCAGCGGAGCGAACCGACCCGGCGTCGTCGGATTATTCCTGATCCGACAGAGATTCTGTCATTTGCTGGGATGCTGCGATAAGTTGTGCTATTTTGGATAGCACGTCCGTCACTGAGGCCTGTGGAGAAGCGGTCTTATGTTGCTTTGCCGCTGGAAGCTCCGTGTATGTTACCCCGTGCATACTTCTATTATGCGAGCGACCAGAGTGTACAGGCCTCGTGTCCCTTGGCTACCGGATGGCGTGACCTGTTCACCGTGGAATCCCTGAATGACGAAGCGGGCAGGATACTCGAGGTCACGTAGCCAAGGTGCGGTCATGTGCGCTGCCGTGAGGATGAGGAAGCCTTATCGACAGTCTCTCGGACTGTCTATATAACGGTGCGTCCCGAGCGGCGGACATATGCTCCGAATGCGAAACGTTTGTACCACAACATCCGGTCCCAGATGTTGTTGTACGAGAGAGGGACCTCTCTCGCTCGCAGCCCGGACGGACCTGGACGAGCTAGGAACCGGACTAACAGGCTTCCTCCGATCTCTCCTCTGATCCGTCGTCACTGGGTGTGTACTATTGTCTATTATAGTGCTCGCATCACCCAAATCTCCTTCCAAGACCGCAACGGATGAACCCAGCTGCCGAACCATTCGATGAATGGACGCTACACCGGGTGAGCTAGCGAATGTCAACGCCGTCGATCCTACTAGGGACCTCTTAGGCGACTGACGTATTTCCATGAGCACTTATTGCCGCTAACTCTTCATTTAACTATGACGACATCACGGTAACTTTTGCGAACAAGAAAGCAGACTTGCTTGTTTAATAGCAAGCATATATATATAGCGTCGTTCAATAATTCGAAAGTTCCTGTGACATTATTGGACTGTGTCGGAAACTGAGGGACGATGTCCCTGAACCGATCAAAAAATTCTTGTGTCCACCAACGCTATCAGTCTCTTATCCGGCATCGCAGCATTCTGATCCGACGAAACAACCTCTAGAAGATAAAGCCGGATGACACGTACAGCAGCTTATGTTGTTCCGAAAGGGAAAGCTCGAAATCCTCCGAATCCCTTTCGCCATCCTGTCGGACCCTATGAAGTTTTCGGACGTCCGTACCTGATGCTTCAGCGGAGCGTACCGACCCAGCGCCGTCGGATATTACATGATGCGACAGAGATTCTGTCGTTGCTGGGATGCTGCGATAAGTTGTGCTATTTGGGATAGCACGTCCGTCACTGAGGCCTGTGGAGCAGCGGTCTTACGATGCTTTGCCGCTGGAAGCTCCGTGTACGTTGACTCCTGCATACTTTTCAAACGTCCGGAGTCTACCGGCCTCGTGTCCCTGGCTACCGGATGGCGTGACCTGGTCGCCATGGATTCTCTGATTGGCGAAGTTGGCTGGATATCCGAGGTCACGTAGCCAAGGTGCGGTTGTGTGTGCTGCCATGAGGATGAGGAAGCCTTATTGACAGTCTCTCCGGACTGTCTATATAACGGAGCGTCCCGAGCGGCGGACGTATGCTCCGAATGCGAAACATTTTGTACCACAACATCTGGGACCAGATGTTGTTGTACGTGAGATGGGCCTCTCTCGCTCGCAGCCCGGATGGACCTGGACGAGCTAGGAACCGGACTAATAGGCTTCCTCCGTTCTCTCCTCTGATCCGCCGTCACTGGGTGTGCACTTGGTTGATTTATAGTGCTCGCATCACCCAAAACTCCTTTCTGGACCGCAACGGAGGAACCTGGCTGCCGAACCATTTGATGAATGGACGCTACACTGGGCGAGCTAGCGGACGTCAAAGGCCGTCGATCCTACTAGGGACCTCTTAGGCAACTGACGTATTTCCATGAGCACTTTGCCGCTAGCTCTTCATTAATTGTGACGACGGAGGCACACTTTTGGAAGACATCACGGATACATCACCCTGTTCTTGTTCGTCTGAAATAGAGATCGATAAACTAGAGTGACCCTGCGGAGAAAGGACCGGTATGGCCATTTCCCCGCTAACATACCGTGACACACGCTTCCCATGTTGTCATCGAAATTAACACATACTGAACAGGAGTTAGTGCGAGTACACTGACTACAATTATACAATGATTATGAAAGTCAGAGGAAGATTTCCTCTTATTACAATTGAACAATATCCTTTCATTGTGAAAAGAATACAAAGTCCTAGTACTCGCACCAACCCCTGAAAACAATGAAAGTGTCAATGACACTGTAGCTCAACTTGACAAACTTGAACTTGGTAAGTTATAAATAAGATGGCAAAATTGAAGATCATTGGGACCAATGTCAGTTTTTTTGCCAGTGGCAACATTTTTTGACAGAAATCGAAGAAAATCGATAGCTCCCATCTAGAGGCCTCCCCAAACAAGCATGCAAGGTTTCAAAGCAATCCGATCATAAATGTGCCCTGTAGGGTGTACAAAAGGGAAATATTGTGGTCTGACTAGACTAAATTCTAAGAACGTTGGCCATGGCAACATTTTTTGACGGAAATGGAAGAAAATCGATAGCTCCCATCTAGAGGTCACCGTAAATAAGCATACCAGGTTTCAAAGCAATCTAATCATAAATGAACCCTGTAGGGTGAGCCAAAGGGAAATATTGTGGTCTGACTAAACTAAGTTCTAAGAATGTTGGCTGCGGCAACATTTTTTGATGGAAATTGAAGAAAATCGATAGCTCCCATCTAGAGGTCACACCAAACAAGCATGAAAGGTTTCAAAGCAATCCGATCATAAATGTACCCTGTAGGGTGTGCCAAAGGGAAATATTGAGTCTTCTGACTAAACTAAGTTCTAAGAACGTTGGCCGCGGCAACATTTTTTAGCAGAAATTGAAGGAAATCGATAGCTCCCATCTAGGAGTCTCCCCAAACAAGCATACCAGGTTTCAAAGCAATCTGATCATAAATGGGCCCTGTAGGGTGTGCCAAAGGGAAATATTGTGGTTTGACTAAACTAAGTTCTAAGAACGTTGGCCGCGGCAACATTTTTTGACAGAAATTGAAGAAAATCGATAGCTCCCATCTAGAGGTCACCCCAAACAAGCATGCCAGGTTTCAAAGCAATCCGATCATAAATGTACCCTGTAGGGTGTGCCAAAGGGAAATATTGAGTCTTCTGACTAAACTAAGTTCTAAGAATGTTGGCCGCGGCAACATTTTTTGACAGAAATTGTAGAAAATCGATAGCTCCCATCTAGAGGTCTCCCCAAACAAGCATACCAGGTTTTAAAGCAATCTGATCATAAATGTACCCTGTAGGGTGTGCCAAAGGGAAATATTGAGGTCTGACTAAACTAAGTTCTACGAACGTTGGCCGTGGCAACATTTTTTGCCGGAAATTGAAGAAAATCGATAACTCCCATCTAGAGGTCACCCTAAATAAGCATATCATGTTTCAAAGCAATCAAATCATAAATGTGCCCTGTAGGGTGTGCCAAAGGGAAATATTGTGGTTTGACTAAACTAAGTTCTAAGAATGTTGGCCGCGGCAACATTTTTTGACGGAAATTGAAGAAAATCGATAGCTCCCATCTAGAGGTCACCCCAAACAAGCATACGAAGTTTCAAAGTAATCTGATCATAAATGTGACCTGTGAGGTGTGCCAAAGGAAATTGTGGACGTACGTACTAACGTACTAACATACTAACGTACGTACGTACGTACGTACGCCGACTGACGAGAAGTGATGGCAATAGCTCAGCTTGACTTTGTCAAGTTGAGCTAAAAATACATAATAACATGATCCATTAACAAAGAAAAAATAATTGAAATCAAAAAAAAAATTTTTTGAAAAAATATTTTTTCAGAAAAGCCCAAGTTTCTGAAAAGTAACGTTGAGCCCCAATGGATCCCAAGCCTAAGTGTGGACAAAAATTTTAAAAATATTTAAAAAAATTAATGCAACACTTACGAATAATAATAATGTATCCAGTTATGATTAAACTAACACAAAGACAAGAAATCCCCCTCCACAGAGGCTGTTGTCAATGTAAACAAGAAGTGTAAAAACACCAGAAACATGACTCCAGGCACTGATAACCCTGGCCCGAAATCAGTTACCAATAATACACTATCTGATGCAAAACAGAGACTTCCAGGGAAGAAACTGCAGAACATCAGATGGTAGATGCAGAACACTACGCCTAAACACCCATGGGTGAGGACGTAAACATGGGGAAAAGAACAGAATTCATTCTGTTATCCAGCTAAAACTCCCAAGAAATTTTAGTAATAATATTACAGAAAATATGCCAAAAGCATGGGAGAATAGCAAGGGGGGACGTAAAGGAAAGGGAGAGAGGAAAACACTGAACAAGCAGCGTAACTTTATAGCAAGAATGACCACAACAGGCCCATGCCTCGAAAGTTAAAAAATTTATTGTAATTTATATATTTTTTATACTTACCAATGACCCAGACATAGCTGGTGCTAACTCTTAAAATATAGGGCCAAACACAAATTTTGCCCACCAATCCCCAAAATTTGCATCTAAAACCAAAGAAAACATGTCCTGAATGGCCCTCCACACTTCACCTCTACTGCGCATGCGCAGTGTCAAGGACGTTCCGAAATTGGCGCCATTAATCATTCTTATAACCAGTGCCTGGTAAGCGCTATGAACTCAGCGGGGAGGTATGAGTTCCCAACTCCTGGGAGGGCCATCCCCGTCTGGGTCATTGGTAAGTATAAAAAATATATAAATTACTATAAATTTTTTAACATTTTTATACTGTACCAATGACCCAGACATTGCTGAATAGTAAAAAGGCTGGAGGGCCTAGGACATAGAGCAAGTTGGAATACGCTCAATTATATAAAATAGAGTCATCCCCTCTAGGGAAAAAAAAGTTATACGTGGACAAACTACTGCCCTCAAAAGAAATCACATTGAGGATCATATCCCGGAATTTTTTCTCTTGAAGACGTAATGATAACGCCTCAGTAAGGTGGTTTACGTATGATAAAGCGTCTAAGTTAAGTCTATTAGACATCATTGTCGTTTCCAACATTGTGGTTGGAAAAGACATAGACGGCGAAAAAGATAATTTTCAGTCTTTAACCACGCCGTCTAGACGCATATGAACTCTCGGTATGCCCTGTTCTGCCAAAATAAATTATTCCTAGAAATGAAAAAAGGCAGAATTAAGCATTGCGGACAAGAAACTAAACTATCATGCTTGGTAGCAGGCTTATATATATATAGCGTCGATAAATAATACACATGTTCTAATGACATTATTGGACTGTGTCGGTAAGTCAGGGACAATGTCCCTGAACCGATCCAAAATTCCGTGTCCAATGATGCTATAAGTCTCTTATCCAACATCGCAGCAATGTAGTCCAAAGGAACAACCACTGGAAGATAATGCCGGAAGAAATGTATGGCAGCTTCCGATGTTCCGAAAGGGAAAACTCGAAATCGTCCGAATCCCTTTCGCCATCCTGTCGGACCCTATAAAGCGTTCGGTCGTCCGAACCTGATGCAACAGCGGAGCGCACCGACCCAGCGCCGTCGGATAATTCCTGATCCGCCCAAGAAACTGTCGATTGCAGGGATGCTGCGAAAAATGTGCTAACTTGGATAGCACGTCCGTCACTGAGGCCTGTGGAGAAGCGGTCTTACGATGCATTGCCGCTGGAAGCTCCGTGATCGTTACCCCGTGCATACTTCTATTATGCGAGCGAACGGAGTGTATAGGCCTCGTGTCCCTTGGCTACCGGATGGCGTGACCTGTTCACCGTGGAATCACTGAATGACGAAACTGGTCGGATACTCGAGGTCACGTAGCCAATGTGCGGTCGTGTGCGCTGCTGTGAGGATGAGGAAGCATTATCGACAGTCTCTCGGACTGTCAATATAACGGAGCGTCCCGAGCGGCAGACCTATGCTCCGAATGCGAAATATCTGAACCACAACATGCGGTCCCCTATGTTGTTGGACGAGAGAGGGACCTCTCTCGCTCACAGCCCGGACGGACCTGGACGAGCCAGGAACCGGACTAACAGGCTTCCTCCGATCTGTCCTCAATCCGTCGTCACTGGGTGAGTACTAAAGTTATTATAGTGCTCGCATCACCCAAATCTCCTTCCTAGACCGCAACGGATGAACCCGGCAGCCGAACCATTCGATGAATGTACGCTACACCGGGTGAGCTAGCGAATGTCACTCCGTCGATCCTACAAGGGACCTCTTAGGCGATAGACATATTCCATGAGCACTTATTGCCGCTAGCTCTTCATTAACTATGACGACAGAGGCACACTTTGAAAGATATCTCCGTAACTTTGCGAACAAGAAACCAGAAATGCTTGGTAATAGCAAGCATATAATAATATATATAGCGTCGTTCAATAATTCGAAAGTTTGTGTGACATTATTGGACTATGTCGGAACTGAGGGACGATGTCCCTGAACCGAACCAAAAATTTCTAAGTCCACCGACGCTATCAGCTTCTTATCCGGCATCGCAGCATTCTGGTCCGACGAAAGAACCTGTAGAAGATAAAGTCAGATGACATACACAACAGCATATGTTGTTCCGAAAGGGAAAGCTCGAAATCCTCCGAATCCCTTTCGGTATCCCGTCGGACCGGATGAAATTTTCGGACGTCCGTACCTGCTTCCGCGGAGCGTCCCGACCCAGCATCGTCGGATAATACATTATGCAACAGATTCAGTTGTTGCTGGGATGCTGCGATAAGCTGTGCTATTTGGGATAGCACGTCGTCCCTGAGGCCTGTGCAGTAGCGGTCTTACGATGCATTGCCGCCGGAAGCTCCGTGTACGTTGACTCCCGCACACTTTCTTATGCGAACGTCCGGAGTCTGCAGGCCTCGTGTCCCTGGCTACCGGATGGTGTGACCTGGTCGCCGATGATTCTCTGATTGGCGAAGCTGACTGGATATCCGAGGTCACGTAGCCAAGAGCGGTCGTGTGCTACCATGAGAATGAGGAAGCCTTATTGACAGTCTCTCCGGACTGACTATATGTCGGAGCGTCCCGAGCGGCGGACGTATGCTCCGAATACGAAACATTTTGTACCACAACATCTGGGGCCAGATGTTGTTGTACGAGAGAGGGGCCTCTCTCGCTTGCCGTCCGGATGGACCTGGACGAGCTAGGAACCGGACTAAAAGGCTTCTTCTGTTCTCCCTCTAATCCGCCGTCACTGGGTGTGCATTTGGTTGATTTATAGTGCTCGCATCACCCCAAAACTCCTTCTAGACCGCAACGGACGAACCCGGCTGCCGAACCATTCGATGAATGGACGCTACACCGGGCGAGCTAGCGGACGTCAAAGGCCGTCGATCCTACTAGGGTCCTCTTAGGCAACTGGCGTATTTACATGAGCACTTTTCCGCTAGCCCTTCATTAATTGTGACGACGGAGGCACACTTTTGGAAGACATCACGGATACATCACCCTAATCTTGATCGTCTGAAACAGAAATTGATAAAGTAGAGTGACCCTGCGGGGAAAGGACCGGAATGTCCAATTCCCCACTAACATACCGTGACACATGCTTCCCATGTTGTCATCGAAATCATCACATACAGAACAGGAGTTAGTGCGAGTACACTGACTACATATAGAATGATTATAAAAGTCAGAGGAAAATTTCCTCTTATTACAATTGACCAAAATCCTTTCAATGTGAAAAGAAAACAAAGTCCTAGTACTTGCACCAACCCCGACAATCAAAATACATAATAATATGATCCATTAACATAGAAAAAATAATTGAAATCAAAATATTTTGAAAAAATATTTTTTCAGAACAGCCCAAGTTTCTGAAAAGTAACATTGAGCCCCAATGGATCCCAAGCCTAAGTGTGGACAAAAATTTTAAAAATATTTTAAACAATTTATGCAACACTTACGAACAATAATAATGTATCTAGTTATGATTAAATTAACATCAAGATATTATTTTCAAGAAATCCCCCCTCACACAGAGGGCTGTTGTAAATGTAAACAATAAGTGTAAAAACACTAGAATAAGACTCCAGGCACCCAGGCCCGAAATCAGTTACCAATAATACACTATCTGATGCAAAACAGAGACTTCCAGGGAAGAAACTGCAGAACATCAGATGGTAGATGCAGAACACAATGCCTAACCACCCATAGGTGAAGACGTAAACATAGGGAAAAGATCAGAATTCATTCTGTTATTCAGCTAAAACTCCCAAGAAATTTTAGTAATAAAATTACAGAAAATATGCCAAAAGCATGGGAGAATAGCAAGAGGGGACTTAAAGGAAAGGGAGAGAGGAAAACACTGAACAATCAGTGTAACTTGATAACAAGAATGACAACAAAATGGCTGCTGCCTCGAAAGTAGGTAACTTAACATAATTTCATTAAAAAATTTTAAGTTACAGCCCTGATAATTTTCTGTCACACATTTTTCCTCTCCTCCTACTATATCCTCCTTAGAATCACCATTTCACTAATATTTATGTGTCTGGCATCATTTAAACTGAGATTTACAAGCACAAAGATAAGTCACATGTTAACTGATGAAGGACCAAACTAAGAATGATTAATGGCGCCAATTTCGGAACGTCCTTGACACTGCGCATGCGCAGTAGAGGTGAAGTGTGGAGGGCCATCCAGGACATGTTTTCTTTGGTTTTAGATGTAAATTTTGGGGATTGGGGGGGCAAAATTTGTGTTTGGCCCTATATTTTAAGAGTTAGCACCAGCTATGTCTGGGTCATTGGTACAGTATAAAAATATAGGTAACTTAACATAATTTCATTAAAAAATTTTAAGTTACAGCCCTGATTATTTTCTGTCACTCATTTTTCCTCTCCTCCTTCTATTTCCTCCTTAGATCCACCATTTCTCTAATATTTATGTGTCTGGCATCATTTAAACTGAGATTTACAAGCACAAAGATCAGTCAGATGTGAACTGATGAAGGGCCAAACAAAGAATGATAAATGGCGCCAATTTCGGGACGTCCTTGACACTGCGCATGCGCAGTAGAGGCGAAGTATGGAGGGCCATTCAGGACATGATTTCTTTGGTTTTAGATGCAAATTTTGGGGATTGGGGGGGCAAAATTTGTGTTTGGCCCTAGATTTTCAAGAGTTAGCACCAGCTATGTCTGGGTCATTGGTACAGTATAAAAATATAGTTATTTGGTAACATAAACTTCAAGTCAAAAGAAAAAATGTTCATTTGGTATTGTTATAATTATCTTTCAATTGTACAGTAAGTTCCACTCAATTGCAAACTGGTTAATAAAATAACTCTGTTATTGTATATAACTGTCAAAAACCAAATCATTCACCACTCCTTCAGTACAAAAGTGACTATCTAATCTATTATATATTGTGGAGACAGCTCGATTAAATCCTCAATTTACCAAGAAATATTGGAGATCAACCATACTCAGGTTTTTGAATATTTCCAGTAATTGTAACTTTTCACTGGGAATGTAGCTATTCTATTTCCATAAATGGGTGCTTTCACATTAAAATTTGTGTTTGGCCCTATATTTTAAGAGTTAGCACCAGCTATGTCTGGGTCATTGGTAAGTATAAAAAATATATAAATTACTATAAATTTTTTTAACTTTCCGTCAAGGTTTTGATCTTTGTGCTTGTAAATCTCAGTTTAAATGATGCCAGACACATAAATATTAGAGAAATGGTGGATCTAAGGAGGAAATAGAAGGAGGAGAGGAAAAATGAGTGACAGAAAATAATCAGGGCTGTAACTTAAAATTTTTTAATGAAATTATGTTAAGTTACCTATATTTTTATACTGTACCAATGACCCAGACATAGCTGGTGCTAACTCTTAAAATATAGGGCCAAACACAAATTTTGCCCCCCCAATCCCCCAAATTTGCATCTAAAACCAAAGAAAACATGTCCTGAATGGCCCTCCACACTTCACCTCTACTGCGCATGCGCAGTGTCAAGGACGTTCCGAAATTGGCGCCATTAATCATTCTAATAACCTGTGCCTGTTAAGCGCTATGTACTCAGCGGGGAGGTAAGAGATCCCAACTCCTGGGAGGGCCATCCCCGTCTGGGTCATTGGTAAGTATAAAAAATATATAAATTACTATAAATTTTTTAACATTTTTATACTGTACCAATGACCCAGACATAGCTGAATAGTAAAAAGGCTGGAGGGCCAAGGACATAGAGCAAGATGGAATACGCTCAATAATATAAAATAGAGTCATCCTCTCTAGGGAAAAAGAAGTATTAGGCCTTACATGTATCTTTCTTATTTATGATAAATTAGAAAGATACAACACCTTCCAAAATTGAGCATCATACATCCATGTTCTCTATTAATATCTAGTATAATCCTTATACTAATAATTTTTAAAGTAAGCCAATAAATAAAGTAAGTCTAGAGAATAGAGACTCTTTATACTCCTTAAAAGTGTCTGAGGATTGCATAATCATGTCCGTTGACACGTGCTATATTCAAAAGCTATACTTTAAAAACTAAGATTTGAATGAATTTTTAAAACATAAACTTCTCACTAACAACCATCCCAATAACAGCTCAGAATTACTAACTCCGGAGGAGGTATCCCCTTGTTTTCATAGTAAAACAGGTGACCCAAGGGAACACCCTCCCCCCCCCCCCCCCTTTTCTTGCCCTGGGTCAAATAGCCCAGAGCGAAGAGGGCAGCAGAACGAGTCACTGCCGAAACAGACAGCCTACCTAGCTATAGTAGCAACTGTTAAGTGAATGACATTCTGAGCAGTAGATAATAGACCTAACAATAGAGGCCTCCAGAAATGGACTCAATATTTCTGAGATAAAAATTCATGAATGTGGATGGCTGAGCGCAATGAGCAGCCTTCAAAAATCTATAATAGCAACACTATTAATGTAAGCCCAAGATGTAGAAGAACTCTTACTTCATGAGCCGAAATCTCAAACACAACTGCTGAGTCAAAGATATACCATAAGCAGTATCGATAGTTAATTGAATCCATTAGCAATAGAATGGAGCGTAACGTCCTTCTAATAGGCATCAAAGACAGAAGAAGTTTCCGCCCGTAGTAATAAACAGATATCTGTTTATAAATACATAAACTCTAACCGGACAGAGTAAAGGCCTATGCCCGTACGAAGACGGAAGGACCTTAATAACAATAGGTTCCGGATATTAGGAGCCTAACTCTTATGCAAAAATCCAACCTAAATAGTAAAGGAAGTAGTGATTCCGAAACTACGAAAGTGAAAATCATCCACCGATAGTGCATGAAACTCACTGACTCTTCAGTAAAAGAGAAGCAAACAGAATTACTGTCTAAAAGGTCAGAATTTGAAAACTACTGTTTCCAGAGACTCAAATGATTACTAAGCTAAATGAGAACCAAAGTTAAATTCCATATAGGAATTTAATCTAATGATTCTAAGTCTATTTATCAAAAAGTTACTAACTGACTTAGATTAAGAGACATAAGACTCAATTGTAAACTATCATAGAGTGCATAGGTATGACGTAACATAAACCTATAACCTTAATAATAACAGGCTGCAGTAGATCTTGTCAAACAAGTATACTAAAAAGTTGCAATGAGTAGTATGGAGGGATCAACAATATGAACTTAGTGATCCCTACACCAACGACGGAAGAGCCTCCACTTTAGCCGCATAGAATAGCGAAGAAGAGGATCTCCTATAGTAAGAAATCGCGTCCAAAGCTCGTCCAGTACAATGCTTACAATGCAATACGGACCACACAACGGAATACGTGAAGGTTGCGACCTTGCGGGTTGTGATAAAGATGACACGATTTTACCCAGCGAAAAAAGATCCTCTCATTGAGGAAGATTTCGCGTTAAGTCCCACAGTAGACATCAGAGTAAATTTACCCACGGTCTCTGTGAAGACAGAGATGCTATCAACAGAAATGTATTGTGGTTGTTTCTCTTAGCAATACCTGCTGAAACAACAGCGCCGGAGGATACGCATATCCTATCATTCCGTCCTATTAGATCAATAGAGCGTTAACAACATTAGCTCAGAGATCCGGACAAGCAAACACATACGTCTGCAATTGATTAGCAAGCTGTGTCGTAAATAAATTATCATTGGGTGCTCCCATTGATAGCAAATCTGATTGAATACTTGTTTGTTGAGAGTCTATTCTGACAGCAACAAGCGACCCATAAGTGAACGGGAGTCCGGTAAAACAATCAGATGACCCGGAATATGACGGACCGAAACAGAACTTGGTGTACTATAACAAACAGAAGGATTCTTTCCATTAAATTGAATAACGGAAACGAATGAGTGCCTCCCTGGTTCTGGAGATACGCCACTACTGTCGAATTAACGGACAGGATTTGGACATGCATTTCTGAATAATGTTCATCCAATGACATAAAGCAAGCCTAAAAAACATTATTCCGCGGAAGATGTGCTTGCTTAGAGACTGCGGAACCCAAACACCCTGGCACTTCGAATCCGTTGGGATCAATATTATATCCCAACCTGTTTGACTGGCAACCGTCATAATTAAAAACACACGGATCCGGCAGCTGCAGTGGCACTTTGTGAGTCAACCACCGAATGTTTGCCCCAGTCTGAATCTCTTGCAACACAAGATAGACAAGAGAACGTGTAAATCGAGCAATTCAAGTATTGCTGAAAAGTTGCCGTCGAAGAGAAGCTGCTCCGAGAACGAAGCGACTCTGAGAGAGTTCTTCACCTTACTATCCACGCGCGTGGATGTAGCTAGGGCTGCGACACGTCTAACCAACTCCAATCAGCCACTGAAGGGCGGAGTTATACGTGAACAAACTACTGCCCTCAAAAGAAATCACATTGAGGATAATATCCTGAAATTCTTTTCTTGAAGACGTAATGATAACGCCTCAGTAAGGTGGATTACGTATGATAAAGCGTCTAAGTTAAGTCTACTAGACATCATTGTCGTTTCCAACATTGTGGTTGGAAAGGACATAGACGGCGAAAAAGAATATTTCCAGTCTTTAACCACGCCGTCTAGACGCATATGAACTCTCGGTATGCCCTGTTCTGCCAAAATAAATTATTCCTAGAAATGATAAAAAGGCAGAAATGAGCATTGCGGACAAGAAACTAAACTATCATGCTTGGTAGCAGGCTTATATGCATATATAGCGTCGATAAATAATACACATGTTCTAATGACATTATTGGACTGTGTCGGTAAGTCAGGGACAATGTCCCTGAACCGATCCAAAATTCCGTGTCCAATGACGCTATAAGTCTCTTATCCAACATCGCAGCAATGTAGTCCGAAATAACAATCACTGGAAGATAACGCCAGAAGATATGAATGGCAGCTTCCGATGCTACGAAAGGGAAAACTCGAAATCTTTCGAATCCCTTTCGCCATCTTGTCGGACCCTAAAAAGCGTTCGGTCGTCCGTACCTGATGCAACCGCGGACCGCACCGACCAAGCGCCGTCAGAAAATTCCTGATTCGACTAAGAAACTGTCGATTGCTGGGATGCTGCGAAAAAACTGTGCTAACTCGGATAGCACGTCCGTCACTGATGCCTGTGGAGAAGCGGTCCTACAATGCATTGCCGCTGGAAGCTCCGTGATCGTTACCCCGTGCATACTACTAATATGCGAGCGAATGAAGTGTATAGGCCTCGTGTCCCTTGGCTACCGGATGGCGTGACCTATTCGCCGTGGAATCACTGAATGACGAAACTGATCGGATACTCGAGGACACGTAGCCAATGTGCGGTCGTGTGCCCTGCTGTGAGGATGAGGAAGCATTATCGACAGTCTCTCGGACTGTCAATATAACGGAGCGTCCCGACTGACAGACATATGCTCCGAATGAAAAATATCTGAACCACAACATGCGGTCCCCTATGTTGTTGGACGAGAGAGGGACCTCTCTCGCTCACAGCCCGGACGGACCTGGACAAGCCAGGAACCGGACTAACAGGCTTCCTCCGATCTGTCCTCAATCCGTCGTCACTGGGTGAGTACTAAAGTAATTATAGTGCTCGCATCACCCAAATCTCCTTCCTAGACCGCAACGGACGAACCCGGCAGCCGAACCATTCGATGAATGTACGCTACACCGGGTGAGCTAGCGAATGTCAGTCCGTCGATCCTACAAGGGACCTCTTAGGCGATAGACATATTCCATGAGCACTTATTGCCGCTAGCTCTTCATTAACTATGACGACAGAGGCACACTTTTGAAAGACATCTCCGTAACTTTGCGAACAAGAAACCAGAAATGCTTGGTAATAGCAAGCATATAATAATAATATATATAGCGTCGTTCAATAATTCGAAAGTTTGTGTGACATTATTGGACTATGTCGGAACTGAGAGACGATGTCCCTGAACCGAACCAAAAATTTCTAAGTCCACCGACGCTATCAGTTTCTTATCCGGCATCGCAGCATTCTGGTCCGACAAAAGAAGCTGTAGAAGATCAAGTCAGATGACATACACAACAGCATATGTTGTTCCGAAAGGGAAAGCTCGAAATCCTTCGAATCCCTTTCGGTATCCCGTCGGACCGGATGAAATTTTCGGACGTCCGTACCCGCTTCCGCGGAGCGTCCCGACCCAGCATCGTCGGATAAAAAATATGCGACAGATTCAGTTGATGCTGGGATACTGCGATAAGCTGTGCTATTTAGGAAAGCACGTCCGTTCCCGAGGCCTATGCAGTAGCGGTCTTACGATGCATTGCCGCCGGAAGCTCTGTGTACGTTGACTCCCGCACACTTTCCTATGCGAACGTCCGGAGTCTGCAGGCCTCGTGTCCCTTGCTACCGGATGGTGTGACCTGGTCGCCGATGATTCTCTGACTGGCGAAGCTGACTGGATATCCGAGGTCACGTAGCCAAGAGCGGTCGTGTGCGCTACCATGAGAATGAGGAAGCCTTATTGACAGTCTACTCCGGACTGACTATATGTCGGAGCGTCCCGAGCGACGGACGTATGCTCCGAATGCGAAACATTTTGTACCACAACATCTGGGGCCAGATGTTGTTGTACGAGAGAGGGGCCTCTCTCGCTCGCCATCCGGATGGACCAGAACGAGCTATGAACCGGACTAAAAGGCTTCCTCCGTTCTCCCTCTAATCCGCCGTCACTGGGTGTGCATTTGGTTGATTTAAAGTGCTCACATCACCCCAAAACTCCTTCTAGACCGCAACGGACGAACCCGGCTGCCGAACCATTCGATGAATGGACGCTACACCGGGCGAGCTAGCGGACGTCAAAGGCCGTCGAACCTACTAGGGTCCTCTTAGGCAACTGGCGTATTTACATGAGCACTTTTCCGCTAGCCCTTCATTAATTGTGACGACGGAGGCACACTGTTGGAAGACATCACAGATACATCACCCTAATCTTGATCATCTGAAATAGAAATTGATAAAGTAGAGTGACTCTGCGGGGAAAGGACCGGAGTGTCCAATTCCCCACTAACATACCGTGACACACGCTTCCCATGTTGTCATCGAAATCATACGATACAGAACAGGAGTTAATGCGAGTACACTGACCACATATAGAATGATTATAAAAGTCAGAGGAAGACTTCCTCTTATTACAATTGATCAAAATCCTTTCAATGTGAAAAGAAAACAAAGTCCTGGTACTCGAACCAACCCCTGGCAATCAAAATACATAATAATAATATGATCCATTAATATAGAAAAAATAATTGAAATCAAAATATTTTGAAAAAATATTTTTTCAGAACAGCCCAAGTTTCTGAAAAGTAACGTTGAGCCCCAATGGATCCCAAGCCTAAGTGTGGACAAAAATTTTAAAAATATTTTAAACAATTTATTCAACACTTACGAACAATAATAATGTATCTAGTTATGATTAAAATAACATCAAGATATTATTTTCAAGAAATCCCCCCCTCACACAGAGGGCTGTTGTAAATGTAAACAAAGAGTGTAAAAACACTAAAATAAGACTCCAGGCACCCAGGCCCGGAATCAGTTACCAAAAATACACTATCTGATGCAAAACAGAGACTTCCAGGAAAGAAACTGCAGAACATCAGATGGTAGATGCAGAAAACAACGCCTAACCACCTGTAGGTGAAGACGTAAACATGGGGAAAAGAACAGAATTCATTCTGTTATTCAGCTAAAACTCCCAAGAAATTTTAGTAATAATAATTACAGAAACTATGCCAAAAGCATGGGAGAATAGCAAGAGGGGACTTAAAGGAAAGGGAGAGAGGAAAACACTGAAAAATCAGTGTAACTAAATAACCAGAATGACAACAAAATGGCTGCTGCCTCAAAAATAGGTAACTTTACATAATTTCATTAAAAAATTTTAAGTTACAGCCTTGATAATATTCTGTCACACATTTTTCCTCTCCTCCTTCTCTATCCTCCTTAGAATCACCATTTCACTAATATTTATGTGTCTGGCATCATTTAAACTGAGATTTACAAGCACAAAGATCAGTCAGATGTTAACTGATGAAGGGCCAAACTTAGAATGATTAATGGCGCCAATTTCGGAATGTCCTTGACACTGCGCATGCGCAGTAGAGGTGAAGTGTGGAGGGCCATTCAGGACATGTTTTCTTTGGTTTTAGATGCAAATTTTGGGGATTGGGGGGCAAAATTTGTGTTTGGCCCTATATTTTAAGAGTTAGCACCAGCTATGTCTGGGTCATTGGTACAGTATAAAAATATTTCAATGTTCAGTGGATACAGTAAAATTTCAAAGTATCGGCAAACAGGAAGTGGCTGCACGGCAGATCTGAAAATTGCTTACACGATACAACTCATCATTATGAAGCAGCAGACCAAATATAAAATCATTCCCTTTCATAGAAGCCAAGAAAACTTTGACGGAAAAAGTGTTTCTGACGGACTGATGGACGAACTGATGGACAGACGGACTGAGGGACAGACTGACGGACGGACGGAGTCGAGCGGTTACTAGACCTGCTCTGCCGCTGGCGACGCAGGTTAAAAAATAAAATTGAAATTTGAATTTTTGGCTAAATTGTTTCACTTTTAAAAAAAAAACACTTCTATTTTTTGTTCATATTTTGTTTTCTTAATGTTAAGGCATGACATTTTTATTTTATCCAAGATGGAGATGATTTTTCTTGATGCCTTTTATTTGGTTAAATCACACATGGTTGATATTAAAAATTACTTCATTTTATTTCAAAAGTAGTCCCGCAAAAACATTTTAGTATACTTGTATGTCAATCATCTCTTCAATATCATTCTTTGACATTCTGATTAAAAGAAAAAGAAAATCAAGAAAATATTCTCAAAATCAGACGCTGATTTTTCACCCTCTGTGTCCAAAAACAGTGAACCCTTAATGTGAAAGCACCCAAATAACCTTGTCATGTGAATGCTATGAAATAATCACCATTTCAACAGAAACTTAATATTTGCTTCCAGCACTGAACCAAAAATTAAACAATATAATAATAATCATACTAGATTATTTTGATTATTTTTATTTAATGATAATTAATTGTGGTTCATCGAGATACACTATTATAACCTGCAAAAGAAATACATTTATAGACCGTAGGGAGATGACATACCCAGATTGGCTGTCTACCTGCCAACTCCCATAGATGTTAGCCAAGTTGTCAGCACTGCACACAAGCTGTAAGAGAATAGTTATTTGTGAAACTGAATTATTACACGTGTTGGATTTAATGTTTTCTATTTTCACATCAGGGGTTCTGGACTTGGCGTGTCAGACTGGGTTTGTATTACTAAGACGAGATAGCAGACATATGATTTAGCTTTGATGTTATTTCATGGATGGAATTTGAAATAAAGGAATATAGCCTTGTAGTTTATTCTAAAAAAAAGGCTCACCCCTCTCTCTTCTACCTCTGCCTCTCCAAAAATCAGTTTTTCATTTATCAAATTCTCATGTATTCGTTGCAATGTGATTCGTAGTCTGTTATTTATTGACATATCATTCATCATAGACTGAAATACAAAATGAAATTTTGAATATATATAAATAAATTATGAAGAGGATAATCTTCTACTGACCTCCAGCCAGATAAGAAATAAGACCAACAGTATATTAGAGAGGTACAATCACAAGAAATCCTTGAAATATAACAAATAATTGATGAAAACAACACTTACAGTCTTTCTTTGTGGGAACTACATTTAAACTTCATTGAAGGTTTCTGATATTCCTGCTACTCCAAGTATCAACTTAATATGCAGCAATTCACCCAGCAGCAGACTTACAGACAAAATGAGCTGGGTCCTACATCATAGATTCACAAAATACAGCTTCACTTAGTCACTCATTTTCAGAAACAATGTTTAGACTAAACAAAATTAAACTGCCTTGAATTTCATCACCACCTACCCCTTCCTTGGTCTCCAAAAAAAAACAAGAGGCCCCAGGGGACATGAGGCACTCACCCGACAAAACCGTTTAAAGAAAGATTTAATTCAGTATTTTTGGCTAGTTAAATTTAATGAAGAAGGCATATACTTAAACACTTTTTTATAACTGTTGTCCATGTCAGATATTTTTTTCTAGTATTCAGATGCTACCACAGAAGTAATGCCCACATATTTCTAGTATAGCTAAAAAAGAGCTGTTTTTCAAGGAGCTGGAATTCTAAATCTCTATTCTCTATTTTTTCAGTTTCCAGAATTGGTAGCCAACCATGCGTCCATGTGTCAACATCATAATTTCACATAATGGGGAGAATGAGGGGAAGAAGAGGATCCACTGGATGAAGTGTTTTTATTTTTTGTTTCAAGGTGAGTTTTGAAGGATTTTGAGTGGTTTGGTGCAAAAAAAGAAACAAGAAAATAATTACCTAATTAACTCATGGGGGAGGCAGGGGGATGGCTGGGTGAGTGTCAACTGGGAGAATGTTTGGGAGACCCCAAAGCACTCAAAATCCTTCAAAATGCATTTTTACGCCAAACAAGAGGCCTCTCAGCCTAGACAGCTCAGCTCAGGGTCACAGCTTTTAGGGGAATCTAAATACAAGACAGGAATCCGAGTGTTACAGCCTGTGACCTTGATGATATGGCAATGGGTCATGGTACAACGCTAGGTTATAGCAACAATTGTGTGAAGGATGAACAAGATTTGTCACATAGATTCAATTATAAAGACCAGACAAAGGCGGTATAACAATATCAAAGTTTTAAGTCTGTGACCTTGACCTTGATTATATGACCTTGTATTAAAGTCACAACACACCTTTGAGACATCAATTGTACCAAGTATGAATAAGATCTGTCAATTACATCAAATTTTATATGGACCAGACAATGGCTTTATAACAATATCAAAGTTTTTCTGTTGTGACCTTGACCTTAAAGATATGACCTTGGATCAAAATACGACACACTTTTGAGTCATGAGCAATAATTGTACCAAGTATGAATAAGATCTGTCAATCATACCAAGTTATATGGACCAAACACGAGCTGTATAACAATATCAAAGTTTCACTGTCATGACCTGGACCCCTTGAAGATATGACCATGGCCCAAAGTCAAAACACACCTTTGAGTCATGAGCAATAAATGTACTAAGTATGAATAAGATCTGTCAATCATACAAAATTATATGGACCGGGCAAAAGTGACAGTGAAATGTCAAAGTTTTTCTTACTGTCACATTAACATAGGGCATGACCACTTGACCTTCAGGAGTAAATACCATATTATAATTCGTGACTCACTCTATTTCGATAATACATATTGTTATAAAATTTTTGTAAAAAAATATTCAGAAGTTAAGACGTTATAGCCCAGATAAACAAAATGATGACGACAGATGGATGCAGGACGACAGACAGATGACAAGACAAATCATTAGCAGAAAAGCTCTGCTGACACCTATCAGGCGGACTTCATCAGCTGATCAAAGTTTTGTTTGCTGTCTGTGACCTTGATGATATGCTCTTGGATCAAAGTTGCGACACACCTTTCAGTCTTGAGCAATAATTGTATCAATTATAAATAAGATCTGTCAATCAAACAAAGTTATAAGAACCGGTCAAGGACTGTATAATAATATCAAAGTTTGCCGTCATGACCTTGACCTTAAAAATATGACCATGAACAAAAGTCACAACACACCTTTGAGTCATGAGAAATAATTGTACCAAGTATGAATAAGATCTGTCAATCATACCAAGGTATATGGACTAGACAAGGGCTGTATAACAATTTCAAAGTTTTGCTGTCTGTGACCTTGAACTTGATGAGATGACCTTGGATTAAAGTCATGACACACCTTTGAGTCACGACAATAATTGTACCACGTATGAATAAGATCTGGCAATCATAAGTTATATGGCCAAGACAAATGTGACAGTGAAAAGTTTTTCTGTCACCTCAACAAAGGGCCTGTGACCTTGAGCGGTAAACAACATATTATAATTTTCAACACATTGAATTTTGATAATACATATTGCTATAATGTTTCAACAAAAACTGTTGAATGGTTAAGAAGATATGGCCCAGACAAATAAAATGTTGACGACACAGATGGACAAATTATTACCAGAAAATCTCTGCTGAACTTGTCAAGCAGAGCTAAAAATGGATCCCACCCCGGGGAGTCAAATGAGTGACCCCCCCACCCCCCCCCCCCCCCCCCACCATCAAAACTCATTTTAAAGCATCAAATCTTTTCGAACTAATGGACAGAATCTGCTCCTTCCCCACTGCTAGGATCTCATGTGACCTGGTGGCCTCATTTGAACAAAAGTTAATCTTATACACCCACATATACATCAGACTAAATCTGATCACAAACCACCCTGTAACTCAGGGTAAAATTCATTTAACCTAATGAATAATAAATTCTCCACCGAGTTATATGTTAAATTTCAAACCCTTGTGGTGTCCTCCACAAGTGTAATGCCTTGAACAAACTTAACTTTAATCTATCGAAAGACTTTTCCTGGTGGATGCAAAGAACAAGATCTCTAAAGAATATTTCTAATTTTGCACAAAGTTAAAATTCTGGTTGACATGTCCCCAAATATGAACCCAAGGACTTGATTTGGACAAACTTGAATCTGACCCTCCATAGGATGCTGAATACTCACTGTGACCTTTAGCTCAATAATCCCAAAATGAATAGGATTCTTCTCGTCATATCTAGCCCACTTGCCAAGTTTTGTTCCAGTCGGCCAAGCAGAATTTTTGTTAAAGAGCGGAAACCAACACTGATAAAAAATTAAAGGACAATGTCACTCTGACATTGACCTTTTGCACAATGTTTCCAAAATAAACAGGTTTCTTCCTCTCATCATGCCTAACCCACATGCAAAGTTTGGTTTCAGTTGGCCAAGCAAAATTAATTACAGAGTGGAAAGCAACTCTGATAAAAAAGGAAAGTGTCAATGACACTGTAGTTTAACTTGTAGTGTTCGATAAAAACGATAATGTTTAATGTTTATGAAAGGATTATGAAACAAGAGCAATGCAAAGCATGGCATATGCCCCTGAGGGTGTCATAAAAGAGTAGGTAAGTCTTTCGGGGGCATAACCAAAATCAAAATGAAGCTTCAAAAATCGAAAGGAAGCTTCCTCTAGACACGAATAATGCACAACCAAAAAATGAAATTGACTTGAGTTATTCATTAGTTATTGGGCAGAAACCAATTCAAGATGGCCATCATGGTTCAGCTGGCTGGTCTAACATTGAAAGGAAGCTTCCTCTAGACACCATAATTAAAAAATAACAATGATTTGAGTCAGCATTCATTAGTTATTGGACGGAAACTAAATTCAACAAGCATAGGATCTCTTCCCCCATGTTGAGGTACAAGCATGGCAAAAATGATTTCAATTCAACGTATGATGACCGAGCTAGAGCAGCAAAAATGTTGGACGGACACATTTTTCAATCATCCCCTAAGTTAAACAAGGGCAAATAACACTGTAAGTGTTCATGCGAAGATATTAATTCTACTGTAGGATCCCTTCCCCCATGCTGAGGAACAAGCATGGTAAAAATTATTTGAATTCAACTTATGATGACAGAGCTAGAGCAGCAAATATATTGGACGGACACATTTTTCTATCATTTTTCAATAATAATCCCCTAAGTTAAACGAGGGAAAATAACTCAGTAAATGTTTATGCGAAGATGTTAATTCTGCTGTAGGATTCATTCCCCCATGTTGACGGACAAGCATGGCAAAAATTATTTGAATCCGACAAATAATGACAGTGCTAGAGCAGCAAATATGTTGGACGGACACATTTGCATTACGTACGAACGTACGCAGCTCTCCACTACATACCCCCTCCGACCAAGTCGGGGGCAAAATAAGACAAGAATTGTGATAATTGAGAAACTGTTAATTTCTGTTCCATGTGTGGTATGTTTTCAATAAGAATAATCAGAGTGTAGACTGTACTAACGAATTAAGACCTGGGTTGATGTGGCCCTAACAGTTAACATATGTCAACCAAAGTTACCATGTTACAGTAAAATCATTCCAAAATGAGTCATCCTACCAAGTTACAATGAAATCCCTTCATAAATATAACTTGTAGACTTTGCTGAAGGAATCTAGGTCATGTGACCATTTGGCTGTCACGGTTGACCGATCATGATCAAAATAGGAGAGTCTCATCTAGATATCATACCAAGTTATCCTACCATGTCACAATGAAATCCCTTCATAAAAACAACCTGTAAGCAGTTCTAAAGGAATCTAGGTCAAGTGACCAGGCACCGTTAATGGCTGACCGATTGTGACCAAAATATAACAGTCTCATCTAGACAACATACCAAGTTATTCTTCCAAGTTACAATGATATTGCTTCATAAATATGAACTGTAGACTGTGCAAAACAAATCTATGTCACATGACTGCACAGCTGTCAAAGTTGACCGATCACAGCCAAAACATGAAGTTCTCATCTAGACATTATTAACGGTCATCCTACCAATTTACAATAAAATCCTTCAAAAATACGACCTGTAGACTCTGCTAAAGGTTTTCAGGCTTTGGGCCCGCATAGCCATCACGGTTGATCGATCCAGACCAAAAAGGGGATGTTCCCATCTAGATATTATATGGAGTCTTCCTACCAAGTTACAGTGAAATCCCTTCATAAATACGATGACCTGTAGACTGTACTAAAGGTTTTTGGGTTTCAGGCCCTCCCAGCTGTCATGGTTGACCGATCATGACCAAAAGGGGATGTTCTCATCTAGACATTATACAGAATCATCCTACCAAGTTACAATGAAATGCCTTCATAAATACGACCTGTAGACTGTGCTAAAGGTTTTCGTGTTTCAGCCTCTCGCAGCCATCACAGGTGACCGATCGTGACCAAAAGGGGATGTTCTCATATAGACATTATATGAAGTCATCCTACCAAGTTACAATGAAATCCCTTCATATATACGATGACCTGTAGACTGCACTAAAGGTTTTTGGGTTTGGGGTTCTTGCAGCCGTCACGGTTCACCGATCGCCACCAAAAGGGGACGTTCTCATCTAGACATTATACAGAGTCATCCTACCAAGTTACAATGAAATCCCTTCATAAATATGACCTGCAGACTGTGCTAAAGGTTTTTGGGTTTCGGGCTCTTGCAGCCATCACGGTTGACCAATCATGACCAAAAGGGGATGTTCTCACCTGGGCATAACCTCGAACCTGCATGTGAAATTTTGTGATGATTGGACAAGAACTACGAGGTGTAGCCTGTGCCAAAGAAAATGTGAACAGACTGACAGACGTCTGCACGCATGATGGCTATAGCTTATCTTGACTTTGTCAAGTTAATCTAAAAATTAAAGTTCAAGATAACTGTGACCTTTACCTTTGGCACAATGATCCCAGAAAGAATAGGGTTCTTCTTCTCATCATATCTAACCCAAGTGCCAAGTTTGGTTTCGCCGACCAAGCTGAATTTTAGTTAAAGAGCTGAAACAAAATCTGTCTACAGACGGACAGTGCCATGGCTATATCCCTCCCAAACTTTTTTGGGGGGATAAGAAGATTGGGTGAAGGATGCGAGGTATACTGAAGAATAGTTGACAATTTATATGCCAAATCCAAGATGGCCGATGCCAGCCATGTTTCCCAACGAAATTCAGAAAAATGATAAATTTAAAGTAATTTCTATATTTTTTATACTTACCAATGGCCCAGACTTAGCTGGTGCAAACTCTTTAATTTCCAGGGCCAAACACAAATTCTGAACCCCAATCCCCAAAATTTGCATACAAAACAGAAAAAGAAAAATCCCAACTGGTCCTCCATACTTTAGCTTACTGCGCATGCGCAGTAACCAGAAAATGACCGAAACTGGCGCCAACATCATTCTGCCTAGTTATGCCTGCTAAATGTTATACATATCTATCAGCGGGGAGGTATGAGTGCCCACTCATGGGAGGGCCATCCCTGTCTGGGCCATTGTTAAGTAAAAAAAAAAAATACAAATTACTTTAAATTTATCATATTTTTACACTAATAACCAATGGCCCAGACTTAGATGAATCGTAAAAAGGCTGGAGGGCCTAGGACTTTAGAAGACTGTAGCATCTCAATTACACCATAACCAAGAATACATAGGAATTACTCATGTCTATCTCTTTTTCCTAATAAAAAAAAAAGAATGACACAACACCCAATATATAATAGAGTAAGACATAATAATTTCTCCATTTAATGCCAGCATAACCCTTATGCTAATTTGTGAAGGAAATCAATTATAAGGAAGTCCAGAGAATGAGACGCCTTATACTCATGAAAAGTGTCCGAGAATTGTATATTAATGCTTGTATGACACATGACATATACAAATGCTTCACACTGAGCTACACTTTAAAAGCAATACATGAATGAGACATAATTGTTGCTTCACACCAAGCTATATATTAAAACCACCCAGCACCAACGCTGGACTACTGACACTGGAGGAGGTATTCCCTTGCTTTACACTATAAAGCCAGATGATAAAAAGGGAAAAAACACCCACGCCCCACCCCCCCCCCCTTCCCCTTGTTTTGAAGAAAATTCCTCAGAACGAAGAGGGCAGCGGAACGGCGTCAGCGCTCAAGCGGACTGCCTAAGACATCACTGAGATGTATTTTTAATGGACGACATTCTATGTGACAGAAAGAGGACCCAAGGACATCAGGTCACCAGAGATAGACACTAAATTTCTAAGATAGAACTTTGTAAATGAAGACGGTTGCGTCCAGTAGACTGCCTTCATTAAATCAGTAATAGCAATACTATTTGAATAAGCCGAAGAAGGCAGCGCCCTAACCTCATGCACTGATACCTTATTGACAGAACGTTGATCTGCCGAAAGGTTCTTGTAAGCGATTCTTACTGCCAACTGAATCCATGTAGCGAATGAATGAACAGAAATATATTTTCTGTTAGGTATAACTGAAAGGAAAAATCTCTTTCTTTCTTTTCGAATGAAGCTAGATCGACGTTTATATATGCGCATCACTCTCACTGGACACAACAGCGGTCCATGGTTGTCCGAGGACGGTAAGGCCTTAAAGACAATAGGTTCTGGCCACTTATCTGGAATCTGATTCTTAGCCAAGAATCCCCAGTAAGAATAATAGTATTACCCACACTAAGGTAATGGGAATCTTCGACAGATAATGCATGAAGTTCACTGACTCATCTGGCAGAAGCGAAGGCTAAGCGAAAAGCCGTTTTATCAGTGAGGAATTTAAATTCTACATCATCTAACGACTGAAAAAGAGCTTCTTGAAGATTCAAAAGAACCCAAGTCAAATTCCACTTAGGAATTAATTTGAGGATTCTAGGTCTATTCATAGAGAAATTTCTAACTAGCTTGGATAAGGAAGGATCTAATCCAATACTCAAGTTATCATGATGAGATTATGTGTCTGATAACACAGACCTATGGCCCTTAACTGGTAGAGTGCTGGAAGCCCATATTTGGGCTTTATTCTTTAGTGCCAGAACTGCAATTTAAAGGCTTCACATTCTGAGGATGTGCTTCAAATTACCTTTGAAGTGATATTATTTTATCTGTCAGGATTTGCCTTGTTACAAATTATGGGAGAGTGCCTACTGGCACTCTCCCATAAATTATAACAAGGCAAAAATGCACGAAGAAGTTTTAATGACCAAAAATAATTTAGCACTCTACCAGTTAATGGTAACGGGCTGCAGTTTGAGTACGTCAAACAAGTAGATCAGAAAATTGACATTCTGAGGAATAGATGGATTATAGATATCCACCGACTGGTCTATACACCAACAAAAGAAAACCCTCCATTTTGCTGCATAATTCAGTGAAGAGGAGGTCCTCCTACAGTTAGAAATTGCATCCACTGTTCGTCCTGTAAATTGCTTCCCGTGCAAGAAGGACCGCACAACGGAAATATGTGAAGGTTGAGACCTTCCGGGTTGTGATGCAGTGTGTGGGACTTCCCCTGATACAGAAGGTCCTTGAGAGGAGGAAGCTTCTGGAGAATGTCCCATAACAGACACCTGATCAGGCTGATCTAGGGTTTCTGAGATGACAGAGGAGCTACTAGCAAGATTTTGCAGTGAGACTGTTTGATTTTTAAAGAATCTGCTGAATCAGCAGAGTTGGAGGATATGATAAATTTTAAGTAATTTGTATATTTTTTATGCTTACCAATGGTCCAGACTAGCTGGTGCAAACTGGAAATTATCAAGCGCCAAACACAAATTTTGAACCCCCCAATCCCCAAAATTTACATACAAAACCAAAAATTAAAAGTCCCATCTGGCCCTCCATACTTTTACTCTCTGCGCATGCTCAGTGGTCAGGAAGAGACCGGAATTGGCACCAACATCATTCTTTGTAGATGAGCGTACTAATAATAACTCAGTGCATTCCAAGGTGAAAGGAAAATACATTTAAAAGAATTACATGTAGGTCTCTCTATACAATAATAGAGAAGACATACCACAAATAAGGAGCCATATCCAAGTGATTCCATATTCTTAAAATGAATGATTATGCTAAATGGGTGTAATGAGCCACCAGTTTGAATGCTAGTCCGGACTAAGCCCCATAAATTAGGATGGCGTATTTGAGAGTGAGAGACTAATCCCCACAAACATACGCCATATATAAATAATAAACAAGCTGTATCTAGGATCAGATATAATCTACAGACAAAAACAGCTTCACTCATAGTTACACACTTATCAAGCCGGAGGAGATTTTACAAGAAAAATCACCCCCCGCACTTTTTTGAAGGAATATTCTTCAAAACAAAGATGGGAGAGCTTTGGAATCAGTGCAAAGCGATACTAAATAATCCAAATATATTCGCCCAATTAGCACCCTGTTATTAATTATTGGTGCTTAACGTCACTTCAGAATCTAAGGCTATTGTGGAGATTCTGGTAATTAACAGAGCACGTTTATCACGCATACCGGAGTCGGAATACGTAGATAGGATGAAACCGGTAAAATAAAGTGTACGACCACACACTTGTCCAATTAATACCAACTAAACAGTATCTGAAGGATTAACACGCTTCTAAGGCAACCTACAGGCGGCCCCGTTCATGTGTAAAATTGATTCCAATAATAACACTCCAATGAATCGTTCGAATATACGAGAAGGTGTACTGTATCTTCATAGAAACCTGTATCAGAACATGGAACGAGCTGAAATTAACAGACACGTCACGGACCGTCCCCGAAATAATTCACAGTTTCCTAGGTCCGTAACAACCAATGAGTGTTCGGAGAATATATTACTCCAAATAATGATCCCAAAAAATGAGAACATATACATAGATGGCCTATTGGCAGTTCCATAACTGATCCAAAGAGCCCCCAAAATTCTCATGAGCTTTATAAGCAGAGCAATGAAATCCCACATGTACTCATCTGAATACAGCTTTTAACCATGGTATGACCGAGTGATACAAGTGTAACCCGGAACTGAATGAATAATACAACATTAAAATGCAGTTAACTGAGTAATAAGCATACATTGTAAGAAAGGCCAGACCGCTCTGATTGAGACTTTTCAGAGTGGACTAATTGCCACATTGGAGAATGTCGCCCAGATAACCGACATGTCAACCATACGGGTACACAAAGGCTTACAATTTTATTGATAAAGAATCATATGCTCGTATATGACTTATAAACAAACAACCACAGGAAACAAACCAACTAAAAAGTGGATGTGCCCATGAGGACGCCGTTAGAACATGACCCAGCCGCCAATAGAGAAGCCATGAAAGGCATGTATATACTAAGTGCCTACGAGGCTTACAGGAGGAAAACTATGCCCTGGCCTGTAATCGCCTCTTAACACATTGGCGCTGGGGCATGAGGGTTCGATGAAAAATTCATATCGAACCCCCCTCACCCACATTACTTGAATCGCTCTTGTATTAGTCATAAAATGGAATAGGAACCGCAGGGATCCCTCACGTCTGACCGACTCCATATTGCTACTAAGGACGGAGAGGGACGTGATGAACAAATACACTGTATTGACATAATTACACTAGTAAATATGGCATCATTAATAGAGCTTATTGCCTCATATAACTAACACCTAACCATACAGGTAGGAAGGGAATAATCTCCTCTAACATACGGTATCATGCCCTATAGGACAACGAACTCAGCTTAGCTGAAGCAGCTAAAGGTCTTCCTATGCGTGAATACAATAAAAGGCTGATAACTGCGGGCTTAGAAGCCCACTAAGGAGACTTAGCCGTAGCTTATAAGTCTCCATCTCCGTGAAGGCAGATATATCGGTGTAATATGCAACCTTGAAGGCTCACTGAACGGAGACTTACAACTATCGTCGCGCAAGGTAGGGAATGAAGAGCCGCTATTTAACAACCCTAAATTCCCAAAGAGACAGCAGTCCCCAGAGAAAATAAATTCAGTTATGTCACTGCAAAATAACTGAAACAATCTTGCTTATGATTCTAGCTAGGCTACAATGGTGTAAACAATAAGACTCAAGTCTATGACACCTATGGAAACAAACCTAAAAGCACTGTACCTTATCGGTTTCAATCCCAAAAGACAGCGGTCATAGCCTGGCTAGAAGTCTTCCTCTCCGTGAAGACAGATATCTCGGTGTATCTAGCGACTTGAAAGCTCACTAATTGGAAACTTACAACCACCGTCACGCAAGGTAGGGAATGACAAGCCGCTATATTCTAACAGCTGTAATTCCCAAAGAGACAATAATCTCAAGGTAGGGAATGACAAGCTGCTATATTCTAACAGCTGTAATTCCCAAAGAGACAGTAATCTCAAGGTAGCTACGCAGTTATGTGTCTTTGTCTACCTGAAGACATATCTGTGTCACTTGCGGCCTTGAAAGCTCACTAAATGGAGACTTACAACACTAGCCACAAGAAAAGACCGCTGTAACAGTACATAAGGCGACTACGATGTCCACAATGACATTAAATGTCTTGACGCCAAGGAATAGAACACCGAAAGGGAAAAGACGTACTTATTCCTCTAACGACTCTAAGACAAACAAGACAGCTGTCTCAGCCTATCTATGCACTATTCATCTGACTTCAGGACGAAAAACAGGTGATTTGAAATAACCTGGAGAATATTTCACTTACCCCGATCTGCTGAAGCGTGTTGAGGCACAGACTTCAGTAGCAGTGTACTGGAAGCTTTCATATAGCCTGTTCATAGACTAAAGAAAGCTCATCATCAATAGAGTATATCCGGAGACCGGAGTGACTCGGAAAGAGCTTTTCACCTTGTCATCTACAAGTGATGATGACGCAAGGACATCGTCATGTCTGATCAACTTCCAATTTGCCAATGTCATGGCGGAGTTGTATGTGGCATACATGATTGCCCTAGAAAGAACTCTAAGCGAGGAACAACATCCTCAAATTCCTTCCCATTAAGACGTTGCGCCATAGCTCTGATGAGGTGATCTGCGTAGGACATCACATCCAGATTGGCTCTATTGGATGAAATAGCACATTCCATCACTTCCAAGTGTATATTGAATGATGCAGGTAGTGACATATTTTCATTCCCCACCTGCTCATCTAAATGCAGAGGAGCTCTCTGAACATCTTCTCCAACCGTTTTAAATGAACGCAGTCCAAGGAGCGGAGTATTATTGAAGATGTCGATAAGAAACTGCCTTCCTCTTAGCACTAGAGAGGTGAATATGGCGTTGATAACATGGCCGGAGGCCTCAGACACCTTTCGAGACAACAGCGGTTTCTCTATAGTAGTCGCAGCTTGCTGATCAGGTGGAACAAAGTCAGTATAGTATTGATAAATAAAATTCATCGCTACATATGCTGTTCCAAAAGGGAAGGGTAATCCTCTTCCTTGTCCCTTTTGCCATCCGACTGATTCAGCTGTGAAATTCGGTCATTTGCATCTGCATGAACAGATGATTGGACCAACCCAGCACCATCCGACAGCTCACTACCGGAGTCTGCTCTTGCACCTGCTGGGATGCTACGATCAGCAAGTCCGTTACTGAGACTTTCGCTGCTGGCTACTCCTGGGACTAAGATCCGGAAATAGATCTCTTCTAACATCTCGATGAATAAAGCCTTGGATCGCTAGCTACCGTATGGTCCGACTTCACAGGCAAAGACTGGATCCATCTTCACGCAACTGGCTGGATATCCGAAGTCGGGTAGCTAGCATGCGGTTGTGTGTGCTTTTATAACGTAGCAGAGGAAGCCGTGACTGAAGCCGACCCCGGATGCAGACTAGACAGAGCGTCGAGCAGACATATGCTTCGACTCATGCAAGTTTCTCAAAACAACATTTGGCCCCAAATGTTGTTGGGTTAGAGATGTACCTCTCCCACTCGTGGTCTTATCAGACCTCGCCGAGCCTCCCGAAAAGAAAACTTGGTTCTGGCTTGTGCAAGTTTCTGATAACAATCTCTGGCCCCAGAAGTTGCTAGGTTAGAGAGGGGCCTCTCCCGCTCATGGCCTTGTCAGACCTTGTCGAACCTCCCAACAAGAAACTTGCTGACTTCCTCCCTACGTCTGAAACCACCTTCGTTCACTTCCATCATCCATTAACAGCCTTGGATCCACCAATTCTTGCATAGATAGGTGTCTGGCATCCTCAAAAAAGGAGATTTTAAAGCACAGATGTCAGCTCATTGTTACTGACCACAGGGTTAAACAAAGAATGATGTTTACGCCAATTCCAGTCTCTTCCTGACCACTGCACATGTGCAGAGTAAAAGTATGGTGGGCCAGATAGGACTTTTAATTTTTGGTTTTGTATGCAAATTTTGGGGATTGGGGGGTTCGAAATTTGTGTTTGGCCCTTGATAATTTCGAGTTTGCACCAGCTAGTCTGGGCCATTGGTTGTCGTATAAAAATATGCATATCCTATTATTCCGTTCCATGAGATCGATAGAACGTCTACTGCATACGCTCGATGATCTGGACAAGGTGACATGAACGTTGGTAGCTGATTGTTTAGGTTCATGGCAAAGAAATCTATCATGGGATGATCCCACTGGTAGGAAATCTCCCTGAATATTCGTTTGTTGAGAGTCCACTCCAATGGTAACAGGCGACCCTTTCTTGAGAGCGAGTCTGCTACTACGTTCAGATGACCCGGAATATGACAGACTGAGAGATGATCGTGACGAGTCAGAGCAAATAGGAGAATTTTCTCCGTCAATTCGCATAGAGGAATTGAATGAGTGCCGCCCTGGTTCCTAAGATACGCCACTACTGTCGAATTGTCCGACAGAATCTGCACATGGGCGTTGGCTATGCGAGTAATCCAGTGCATCAGTGCAAGCTAAATAGACATCATCTCTTTGATGTTTATGTGCTTTTGCAGGAACGAAGAGTCCCAAAGACCCTTGCACTTCAAGTCTGTAGGAATCAGGGACGCTCCCCAACCTGCCAGACTCACATCCGTCATAAAAGACCGGATCTGGTACTTGAAGCGGAACTCCTTGAGTTAACCACTCAAGATCCGCCCAAATCTGAACTTTTTTGTTTTATCAGAGCTGTTAAAACAATCTGGTGTTCTAACAAATGTGTCTTGACACTCCAGTTCTGAGTAAAGAATATCTGGAGAGGATGCGTGCGTAAGCGCCCCAATGGAATCAAGTCTGCCACTGTTCCGCACAGACCCATTAGTCGCATGAACTCTCTCACTGATACTGTTAGAGAGTTTTGACAGAAGCAAGCATAGTAACTGACCAATCTCACTCAGGTTATCGGAAGGCGAACCAGATTGCAATGAGTATCGAAGCTCATTCCCAAGTGAATGAATGACATGGACGGAGCTAAATCTGACTTCTTTTCGTTTACTATGAAACCGAGATGTCTGAATAAGAGAAGCAGACTCTGCATATCGTTTTGAAGTGCATCTTTGTCGCCTTATCTCTGAAGAAAGTTATCCAGATAAGCCAAAGCAACAACAACTGAATGAGTTCGGAAGTACGACATTACTGAGTTCATTATCCGAGTGAACGCCCAAGGTACCAGCTTCAGGCCGAAACACATCGATCTGAACTGGTAAACCTTCCTTGGATGGCAAAGTGCAGGTACTTTCTGAAAACAATGACATGAAAGTATGCATCTTTTAGATCTATGCTTGCTGCAAAGTCATTCACTCGATTGCTCGCTCTTACTGACCTAATGGTTTCCATATAGAACTTTGGAGCGATAATCAGTTTGTTTATCCAGCTCAAGTCTATGACCGGTCGAAATGAGCCGTCTGGTTTCGGCACAAGGATCAAATGACTGTAAAATCCCGGTGAGTTGGGATTTTTTACAACCTCTATTGCGTCTTTTTGCAGGAGAGACTGAACTTCTGCAAGAAAAGACTCCTTTTTTGAAGGATTTGCTGGAAGAACTGTCCAACGTGGACGTCTTTTAAGTGGGGGCTGTGATCTGAATGATAGTCGGAGTCCCGATCTGACTACATTTCTGACCCACTGATCTTCGTTATATCCATCCGGTTTTCGAAAAGTTTGAAAATTTTCTGCCAACTGGAGAGCAATAGAGGTTTTGTCACCTGTAAGACCTGTGAGGCCTTCGAGGGGAGAAACCACATCCTCCCCGAGAACCACCTCGTGCTGTCGGCCTAGGGGCATCTGATTTATAGTCTCTGTAAGACTTACGCCCCTTTCCAGAGTCACTGCACTGCCGGTTTCCAGAATAACTGTACGAGGGTTTACTAGAACCCCGCGAGAAGCTTTTCTTCGCTGGCTGCAAACTGGAGCCCCCTTGTCTACCATGTCCAGCATATGGATGATGCTGGGTAACTGACCTCAGCAAAAGCAAAAGGGTGCTGGTTACTTTCTTGTCCTGAAACTGGAGCGACTGTAAGAGAGCTCTTCACCCGATTGTCAATCAAAGAAGACGATGCCAAGGCTCCATCACATCTTAATAATTCCATATTAGCCACTGTAAGGGCAGAATGGTTTGTGGCATACATAACTGCCCTAGAAAGAACTTGGAGTGACGCTTTAATATCGTCAAAATCATTCCCAACAAGACGATGGTCCAAAGCCCTGGTGATGTGATCTGCGTAAGACAGCGTCCAAAACTGCCCAACTGGAATCAACTGTGGATTTGATCACATCTGAGCGGACACTGAATGATGCGGGTAACGATATGTCCATATCCGTAGTCCAATCATCCAAACGCAGAGGAGCTCTCTGTACATCTTCTCCATCCGTTTTTAATTTGCTAGGTCCAGGAAACAGTATGTGAATGGGAGATGCCATCAAGAAAGGATATTTCTTTCTTGAACTTGCTAGGTTAAATAATGCGTCGTCAACATGGTTGAAAACCTCCGACACATGGACCAACTGACCCAGGAAGGAAAGAACGTCCTCTTTCCTCTGGAGGGTATCCCTATCTAGGGATGAAAGCGATCTCTGCCTAGCAGACGCAGCTTGCTGATCAGAGGGAACTAAATCAGGAAAAAACTGATGAATGAAATTCATTGTTTCTATATGTTGTTCCATACAGGTTGGAGAATCTTCCTCCACCTCTCTATCATCATCCGCTGGGTCAGGCTGTGAAATTTGGCCAGCTCCCTTTGAGTGAATGGATGACCGTACCGACACAGCACCGTCCGACAGCTGCTCACTCCCGGAGTCTGTTGATCGTCGCAACTCCATTGGCTGGGAAGCTGCAATAAGCTGCGCTATCTGCGACTGAAGCTTGCAGAGCGGTCTTAGGTTTCTTTGCCGCATAATGTTCTCGGCATGGCAACCTGCCCCTTTATCTTTTCGCCGGACATCCCAAATGCTCCGCATATTCATGCCTCGATGTACTAGCTACTGGATGACCCGACTTCAGAGGGGAAGACTGGGAGCATCTTCGCGGAAAAGCTTGAACTTCCGAAGTCGGATAGCTAGTGAGCAGTCTAATGTGCTTGGTACTCGAAGAGGAAGAAGCCGTAACTGTCGCTGACGCTGGCTGAAGTGTGGAAAGGTGTGCCTCGATCGGCCAACGAGGACGTTAGCTTGAATTCAGTAAAGTTTCGTGCCACTGCAACAGTCGGCTCCGACTGTTAACAGGATGGAGAAGGCTCTCCCGCTCACGATCTGACCCCAGATCTCGCCGAGCGTCCCGTTAAGAAACTTGCTGGCTTCTTCCCTTTTGCCACCGTCGCTGGGTGAGCTTTTGATTTTAAGGTGCTCGCTCTACCCAATTCTACACTCTCCTCGACCGCTACACACTTATCCGGTGATACAGCCCCTACTGGCAGGGTTACCGCTTCACTGGTCGAGCTAGCTGCTTTTAATGGAATAAGAGGCCTTATTCCTTGTTTTATACTCATGAGCACATTTGCAGCTAGCTCTGTTTGCTCATCTGAGATCGACGACGACAGCACAGTTTGGCGACAGCTCCGGCACCCTCCTCCAACGTTTGGCATCCCAAAGGACACAAGTAGCACACGTATCACAAGGAGTTGCAGCGATTACAAGCAAGACAGCAAGTGTGTAAATCTGACGCAGATTTCCTCACTTAGTGCAAAATGATTTCATAATAATATTAAGCCAAAGACTAAGTCCACTGCACTCCTAAACAATCAATAAATTATACATATTAAGGATACTGAAAATATATGGCAATCAAAATCGTTTCGAAAAGAAAATAAAAATTTTCGAAAATTTTTTGAAAATACCCAAGTTCCCAAAGAGAACCTCATGTGCCCAAGGGCGTCCCAATAAAGCCTAAGTGTGGACAAACACCAAAACATTTAAGCTACACTACCGGTATAATAAATACACGTATCCTACTACAAATATGATAACTGTTCTACACTATAAAGTAATAATACAATAATTTAAAGCATTGTCCAAGTGAAAAACAATGTCAACAGGAAAAACCAGAAACTAAACAACAGGCTATACATTAAGCTCAAAGTCAGAAACCGGTCAATAACTACCTGATGCAAAGCTAGATCTTCCTGAGAAGAAAAAACAATACATCTGGTAGAAGATGCAAGACAACATACATCCTAACACCTCCAGGATGAGGACGTAACCATGGGGAAAAACGGAATAAACATTCCGTAGATCTCGTCAAACTCCCAAGAAATTTAATAAAAAAATTTCAATAAAGAAGCCAATAAGCATGGGAGTTTAACAAGAGGGTTCATGGGAAGAAAGGGAAGGACCATTTGACAAACAGTAAGTTTATCATTAGTAAGAATGATGACGTTCAGGCCCATGTCCCAAAAATGGGAAACATGAATAATTTTATAAAATTATTAATAAGTTACAGCCCTGAACATCCAAAACCTCCGTAGTTCACTTCCAGCATCCTTTCAGTTCCTTGAATCCACCATAATCATGACTGATTTGTGTCTGGCATCTTCAGAAAATATAAAATTTTTATACTGTACCAATGACCCAGACTTAGCTGGTGCTAACTCTAAAAAATCCAGGGCCAAACACAAATTTTGCCCCCCAATCCCCAAAATTTGCATCTAAAACCAAAAGAAATCATGTCCTAAAGGACCTCCATACTTTGCCCTTACTGCGCATGCACAGTGTCAAGGACGTTCCGAAATTGGCGCCAATTATCATTCTCTGTTTGGCCCTTCATCAGTCAACATCTCACTGATCTTTGTGCTTGTAAATCTCAGTTTAAAGGATGCCAGACACGTAATTATTGGAGAAATGGTGATTCTAAGGAGGATATAGAAGGAGGAGAGGAAAAAGGAGTGACAAAAAATAATCAGGGCTGTACTTAAAATTTTTTATGAAATTATGTTAAGTTGCCTATTTTCGAGGCATGGGCCTCTTGTCATTCTTGCTATAAACTTGCACTGCTCATTCAGTGTTTCACCTCCCCTGGTCTTCTAAGTCCCCCCTTGCTATTCTCCCATGCTTTTGGCATATTTTTGAGAAAGATCATTTCTAAATTCTCTTGGGAGAGTTAGCTTGGTTTCAGAATGTTTTCTGTTATTTTCCCCATAGTTACGTTTTCACCCATGGGTGTATAAACGTTGTGTTCTGCATCTTCCATCTGATGTTCTGCAGATTCTCCCCTGGGAGTCTCTGTTTTGCATCAGATAGAGTGTAATTTTGATGACTGATTTCGGGCCAGTTTTGTCAGTGCCTGGAGTCATGTTTTCTGGTGTTTTTACACTGTTTGTTTACATTGGCAACAGTCTCTTTTGAGGGGGGCTGTTTGCCTTTGGAGTAGTTTATCTCACTATAAGATACATTATTATTATCCGTAAGTGTTGCATTAATTATTTAATATAATTTTAAAATTTTTGACCACACTTAGCCTTCGGATCCATTGGGGCTCAACGTTACTTTTCAGAAACTTGGGCTTCGCTGAAAAAATATTTTTCAAAAATTATTTTGATTTTCAATTGTTTTTTCATTATTAATGGATCATGTTATTATGTATCTTTGTGTTAGGGGTTTGTGCGAGTAACTAGGACTTGTTGTTGACTTTTCACAATGAAAGGATATTGTTCAAATTGTAATAGGAAGAAATCTTCCTCTGACTTTCATGATCATTGTATTAATTGTAGTCAGTGTTCTCGCACTAATCCCTGTTCTATATGTCAATATTGGGATGACAAACATTGGAAACGTGTGTCACGATATGTTGTTAGTGGAGAAAGGGCTATGCCGGCTCTTTCTCCGCAGGGTCACTCTACTCTATCAGTTTCTATTTCAGAGGAACAAGAACAGGGTGATGTTTCCATGTTATCTTCCGCAAGTGCGCTTCCGTCGTCACAAATGAATACAGAGCTAGCGGCAAAAGTGCTCATGGAGATTAAACAAATGTCGTCCGCTAGCTCGCCCGGTGTAGCGTCCATTCACCGAATGGTTCGGCAGCCGGGTTCGTCCGATGCGGTCCAGGAGGAAATGTTGGATGATGCGAGTACTATAAACATTCAACGTGCACACCCAGTGATGGCGGATAGTAGGAGAGATCGGAGGAAGCCTTCGAGTCCGGTTCCTAGCTCGTCCAGGTCCAGCCGGGCCGCAAGCGAGAGAGGCCCCTCTCTCGTACAACAACATCTGGGACCAGATGTTGTGGTACAAAATGTGTCGCAAGCGGAGCACACGTCCGTCGCTCGGGACGCTCCGTTGTATAGGCAGTCCGCGGAGACTGCACAGGCTTCTTCCTCTCATCAGCGCACACGACCGCACCTTTGCTACGTGACCGCCGATATTTTACCAGCTTCGCCGATCAGGGATTCTTCGGCGACCAGGTCACGCCATCCGGTAGCCAGGGACACGAGGCCGGTGGACTCCGGACGTTCGCATAGGAAGAGTATGCGGGAGTCAACAGATGCGGAGCTGCCCTCGGTGAAGCAGCGAAAGACTGCGCCTCCGCAGGCCTCGATGTCGGACGTGCTTGTGCAAATAGCACAACTTATCGCAGCATCCCAGCAACCGACAGAATCGGTGTCGGATCGGGAATTATCCGACGGCGCTGGGTCGGTACGCTCCGCCGAAGCATCGGGGGCGGACGACCGGGAGCATCATGAGGTCCGACCGGATGGTGAAAGGGATACAGATGACTTGGAGCTATCCCTTTCAGAACAACATAAAGCTGCCATGGACTTCATCCGGCACTTTCTTCCTCAAGTTGTTCCGTCGGGCCAGACTGCTGCGATTCCGGACAAGAGAATTATAGCATCATTGGACTCTGATTTCTTTGAGCGGTTCAGGGACATCGCTCCCGAGTTTCCGTCTCAGTCCAATAATGTTGCAAGAACATTTGAATTATTGAACGACGCTATATTCAAACTTGCTTCCAAAACAGGAAAAGCAGGTTTCTTGTCCGCCAATAATCTCAACCTGCCTTTCATTAATGCAAGGAATAAATTTGATACGGCAGGACAGGGTATCCCGAGAGTTCCTCTGCGTATGGACGACGGGGCGGAAGACTTAGAATTATCATTACCGTCGTCGGCGTCTATTCCAACCGCGGTGTTGGAAACAACAATTTCGTCTAACAGAGCCAGTTTTGATGCCTTATCTTACGCAGATCACCTTACTAAGGCGTTATCACTGCGTCTTCAAGGGAAAGAATTCCAGGATATACAATCCTTTTTAAGACTTCTTTCAAGGGCAGTAGCTTATTCCACGTGTAACTCCGCCCTTTCAGTGGCAAACCTGGAGTTGGTTAGACGTGACGCAGCCCTAGCTACATCCACACTCGTGGATAGTAAGGTGAAGAACTCTCTCAGAGTAGCTTCGGTCTCCGGAGAATTTCTCTTCGACGGCAAGCTTTCTGCAATTTACGATAAAATTACAAAGAAAGCTTCGGATTCTCTGCTGTTCAAATCTGCTTCTAAGAAGTCGGACACGGCAGATAAGAGTAAGACAGGCACTTCTGGGTCTAATGTGCCCAAGAGAGGTTCCTATAAAGGTTCCGGTGCGTCCTCTTGGTCTTATTCAAGAGACCGTCAAGGCAGCGACTCACGTTCGGGACGTCCTTCGGGCCGGGACAACCGGTCAGACGCCCCGAGGTCGACAGGACGAGGTGCGGGTCGTGGAGGACGTGGTTTCTCCTACTGCAGGCCTCGCAGGTCCAGGAGGTGATGGCTTCAACCTCTATCACGTACCGGTTGGCGGAAGGTTGTCGAGTTTTTTACAAGAGTGGGCGTCGATTACGGACGACCCTTGGGTGAGAGGGGTGATTTCGGAAGGTCTAAAGATATCCTTCAAACGAAAGCCCCCATTAACTCGAAGTCCAAAATGGACTCAACTTCCGTCAAATCCGCAGAAAAGAGACGCTCTGTTATCAGAGGTGCAGTCTCTTTTAATGAAGAACGCGGTAGAGGTCGTAGAAAACCAGGAGACACCGGGATTCTACAGCCATCTGTTTCTGGTTCCGAAACCAGACGGCTCGTTCCGTCCAGTCATAGATTTGAGCTGGATAAACAAGCTGATCGTCGCTCCGAAGTTTTATATGGAGACGATTCGATCGGTCAGAGCGAGTATTCGGGTGAACGATTATGCAACAAGCATAGATCTCAAAGATGCGTTCTTTCACGTCATGGTACATCCGACATTCAGAAAGTATCTACGCTTCGCAGTCCTAGGGGTGGTGTATCAATTCCGGGCGATGTGCTTCGGATTGAATCTAGCACCCTGGGCTTTCACTCGGGTAATGAACTCGGTAATGATCTATTTCCGAGCTCATTCGTCTGCGGTAACGTCGGCCTACCTGGACGACATTCTTCAGAGGTGCGGCAACGAGTTAACACTTCAGAACGATGTGCAGAATCTACTTCTATTGCTCCGACGTCTTGGTTTTATAATAAACAAGGAGAAGTCGGATCTGGTGCCGTCCAAGTCATTCACACATCTGGGAATGAGCTTCGAGACGCATAACAATCTCGTTCGTCTGCCGTTAACCAGAGCGAAATTAGTCAGTTGTTATGCTCGCTATTGTCTGCTCGCAGACAAAGTCACAGCGAGGGAGTTTATGAGACTGATAGGTCTGTGCGGAGCCGCTGCGGACCTCATTCCGATGGGGCGGTTACGCACGCGTCCTCTCCAAATTTTCTTGACTCAGAATTGGAGTGTGAAAATTCATTCGCTCGACATAGACGTTCTCTTGTCAGATCAAGTGAAACGAGAGATTCAGACTTGGGCAAACATTCAGTGGTTAACTCAGGGAGTTCCGCTGCAGTTGCCGGATCCGAGTTTTACCATTATGACGGATGCCAGTCAAACAGGTTGGGGTGCATCATTGATCCCAACGGATTCGAGATGCCAGGGTCTTTGGGATCCGCAATTCCTGGGCAAGCACATAAACATCAAGGAAACGATGTCAATTTGGCTTGTGTTACGTCATTGGATGGACATTATTCACAATGCTCATGTCCAAATCCTATCCGACAATACGACAGTAGTGGCGTATATACGGAATCAGGGAGGCACTCATTCAATTCCGTTGTTCAATCTAACGGAAAGAATCCTTCTGTTTGCTCTAGAACATCAGGTTCTTCTTTCGGTCCGTCATATACCGGGTCGTCTGAACGTACTAGCAGACTCCCTTTCACGAAAGGGTCGCTTGTTGCCGTCGGAGTGGACTCTCAACAAACAAGTATTCAATCAGATTTGCTACCAATGGGAAAAGTAGGGACCTGCGAGCCGGGGATAAAACTTCGAGCCGAATCTCGAGCCGAATCATCCCTCTGGTATCGAGTCGAGTCGAATCTCGAACCTTGAAACCGGCGCGACGGCGACATTCGTGCTTCCATAGTCTGCAATACCGGTACTCTGCATGCTGGATGAGTTCAGAATCAATTGGTCTGGAATCGAGTATTCTCGCACTGCGAGAATACTCGATTCCAGACCAATTGATTCTGAACTCATAGACTCGCAGTTTTATTCTACCCACTTGGTGGTCGTGGCTCGTGCTCAGCCTCATCAGCACCAAATACCATTATTATAAAAGCAAACAAGGCATGTCGGAAAATATCAAAGTACTGCTTTATCTCCGCCATTGTAACTTTATGTTTATACTGGAGTGGCGTGACGTCGTCCTTCAGAGATGGGATCGGGAAGATTCGTCCCCGAGAATATTCGTCCCTGGGAATATTCGTCCCCGGGAATATTCGTCCCCGCTCAGTGGGAATATTCATCCCTTTCAGGTGGGAACATTCGTCCCCTACAGGGGACGGATATTCCCGGGGACGAATATTCTCAAAAACCCGGGGACGAATATTCCCTGACCCTCAGAGATCGTACGGTAGCCCGGGGGTTTAATAATCAACAAAATTGGAGAGCTAATACGTTCAGAGAGCGATTTATTACACTATCGTTAGCGTATGACGGCGTGTTCTTGATGCGAGGGAGTGCACATATAATTCGCCGTTTGAACAGAGGTCGGTTCGAAAAATACGAATCGGACGGTGAGGTATCGAGTCGAATCGAATCTCAGCGATGGTTTCGAGTCGAGCCGAATCTCGAACGGTTCGCAGGTCCCTAGGGAACGCCCAATGATAGACTTATTTGCAACACATCTCAACAATCAGTTGCAGACGTATGTGTCTCCGTGTCCGGATCCAAGAGCATTTGCAGTAGACGCTCTGTCGATCTCTTGGGATGGAATGATAGGATATGCGTATCCTCCAGCGCCGTTAATTCAGCAAGTATTGCTAAAGATAAAACAATCTCAATGCAAGATTCTGTTGGTAGCATCTCTGTCTCCACAGAGACCGTGAATAAATCTACTCAGGTGTCTGTTGTGGGACCTACCGCGAAAGCTTCCTCCACGGGAGGATCTTCTTTCGCAGGTGAAATCGCGTCAACTCCATCACAACCCGCAAGGTCTCAACCTTCACGTTTTTCCGTTGTGCGGTCCTTCTTGCATGGCAAGCACTTTACAGGACGAGCAGTGGACGCGATTTCTAACTGTAGGAGGACCTCCTCTTCGCTGAACTATGCGGCTAAGTGGAAGGTTTTTCGTCGTTGGTGTAGGGATCATTCTGTTGATATTTTTGATCCCTCTATACCAGACATTGCAAACTTTCTAGTATACTTGTTTGACGAAATCAAACTGCAGCCTGTTACTATTAAGGGTTATAGGTCTATGTTATCTGATACCTATGCACATCATGATAGTTTACAAATTGGATCTAATGTCTCTTTATCTAAGTTGGTAAGAAACTTCTCGATAAATAGACCCAGAACTCTTAGGTTAATTCATAAGTGGAATTTAGCTTGGGTTCTTCTTAAACTGAAGGAAAAGCCATTTGAACCTCTTGGGACAGTAGATTTCAAATTCTTGTCTTATAAGACAGCTTTTCTCTTAGCTTTCTCTTCTGCTAGAAGAGTCAGTGAGCTTCATGCACTGTCGGTGGATGATTCTCACTATCGTAGTGTCGGGAACACTATCACCTTCACTACTAATGTGGGATTTTTAGCTAAGAATCAGGCTCCTAATAAATATCCGGAACCTATTGTTATTAAGGCTCTTCCGTCTTCAGACGGGCGTAGGCCTTTACTCTGTCCTGTTAGAGCGTTACGTATCTATATACAGAGATCTCAGTTTATCAGAAAGGGACGAAAACGTTTCTTTCTGTCTCTGACGCCTAATAGAAAGGACATTTCGGTCCATTCTATTGCTAGATGGATTCAATTAACTATCCGTACTGCTTATGAAAATTTATCTTCTTCTCAGCAGTCTGTGCTTAAGATTTCGGCTCATGAAGTAAGAGCTCTTGCTACTTCTTGGGCTTACGCTAATAGTATTGCTATTACAGATTTAATGAAGGCTGCTTATTGGTCTCAGCCATCCACATTCACGAATTTTTATCTCAGAAATATTGAGTCCATTTCTGGAGACCTGCATTATTTAGGTCCGTTATCTGTTGCTCAGAATGTCGTCCACTAAACAGTTGCAACTTTAGTTATGAAGGCTTTCTGTTCCGGCTGTGACTCCGTCCGGCTGCCCTCTTCGCTCTGGGCTATTTGACCCAGGGCAAGGGGAAAGGGGGGGGGGGGGGAAGGGTGTTCCCTTAGGTCACCTGCTTTATAGTGAAAAGCAAGGGAATGCCTCCTCCGAAGTCAGTATTTTTGAGTCGTTTCCGGGATGGTTTTAAAGTGTAATATTAATGTTAAATTCATTCATGTCATATTTTTAAAGTGTAGCTCGGTGTGAAACATTTGTATATGTCAAGTGTCAAACGGGCGTTAATATACAATCCTCGGACACTTTTAAGAATATAAAGAGTCTCAATTCTCTAGACTAACTTTATTTATTGGCTTACTTTAAAAATAATTAGTATAAAGGGTTATACTGGATGTTAATAGAGAACATGAATGTTATTGTGCTCAATTATGAAGGGTATTGTATCTTTCTAATTTAACATAAAATAAGAAAGATACATGTAAAGCCTAATACTCCTTTTCTCCTTGAGGGGTTGCCTCTATATTATATAGTTGAGTTTATTGGATTTTCCTCTATGTCCTAGGCCCTCCAGCCTTTTTACTATTCAGCTAAGTCTGGGTCATTGGTACAGTATAAAAATGTTAAAAAATTTATAGTAATTTATATATTTTTTATACTTACCAATGACCCAGACGGGGATGGCCCTCCCAGGAGTTGGGAACTCTTACCTCCCCGCTGAGTACATAGCGCTGACCAGGCACTGCCAGTAAGAATGATAATTGGCGCCAATTTCGGAACGTCCTTGACACTGCGCATGCGCAGTAAGGGCAAAGTATGGAGGTCCTTTAGGACATGATTTCTTTTGGTTTTAGATGCAAATTTTGGGGATTGGGGGGCAAAATTTGTGTTTGGCCCTGGATTTTTTAGAGTTAGCACCAGCTAAGTCTGGGTCATTGGAAAGTATAAAAAATATATAAATTACTATAAATTTTTTAACTTTTATAGTAAATTTCCTTTCTTATTATACCTACTGCAATTGTGTACTACAGGCTTGCACTACAGTGGAAGAATCTAACTCGGATAAAATACTCTCTATATTAATCTTTCCCAAGAGATTTGGGAAAGAAAAGTGAAACATCACGAAAAAATAAGCCAAAACTGGGTCGAGCGCCATCGGTACACACCCAGTAAGGGACGCTCTTCTCTTAGTACAATTCCATGACTTCCGTTAACCAGTGGGCAAGCAGTAAGCAAAACCATTCTTCTGAGTCCGCCAACATAGGAGGTATATGATCAGTGGGGAGGAAGGAATCTTACCCGAATAAAAAGATGGGAGGGCCTCCATGTAAACAATTGCGGTAGGTATAATAAGAAAGGAAATTTACTATAAAATTTATATTTCTTATCAACCTACCTTACATTTGTTTTCTACAGGCTGAATAGACAATAGGATGGAGGGAATCACATAACCAACCCACACATAACTCAATTGCACTGGAACGGTGGACAGAGGAAGAGATCCCTAGGCCTATCAAACCATAGCATCACAAACATTAGTAAAAGACAATGAAAGATGAGGCATATGGTGAAGTGCGACGCACAGACAGAAAGGGCAGTAACAGCACAGAGCTGGAACTGACCCTGTATAAAGCTGAATGGCTGGGATAGACAACAGCCTGAGCCAAAGAAAGAGGGCCCGTAGGACAAAGGTCCTCTGTCGGCTCTTGCAACTGTCGCAGATAAATGGAGAAGGTAGCATTTCTCCAGAAGGCTGCCAGTATAACATCCGACAACACAACGGAGTTAGTAAAAGCTCCGAGAGGAAGACAATGAATGCACCTCGTGGCAGAAAAAACAATTGGTAATACGATCACCAGTAGCTAGACGAGCGAAAGCTGCATGAATAGCAAGACAAATCTATTGTGAAATGGATGCAGGAGAGATGTGAGAAACACATATCCATCCAGGATAAAGGCGCGAACGCCCCCCCCCCCCCTCCCCCCAAGCAGCAGAGCAGCGCCCAAGAAAGTGTCCATCTTGGAGTAAACTGCAGAGTCCTAGGCCTTTTCAAGGAAAAGAGCTGAACAAGCTTGGAGAGGCAAGGATGAGTGTCGAAACAATGCGGTACCACATATGAAAAAGGTCTCTGAAGCATGGACTTGTACCCATTGCTGGAGACTCCCAGAAACAAACATATACCAGAAACTCCGCAAGCGGTGTGATCGAAGGAGTGACAGAAGTAACAGAGTGATCGCACACCATCGACAGAAGAACCTTCTACTTAGCCACAGAGGCTAAACCAGTGGAGTGAGTGCCTCCTTGAAGAAGAAAAGCAACTCCACTGCTTGTCTCTAAAAAACAACTACAGAGGAGACAGGACCCGATAAAAGACATGCGAGAAGGCACAATGAAGTCGGGTCAACTTGAAACCTCCTCGGGTGACTTTGGCAAAGAAAGTCGCGATGTAGAGGGAGACATGCCGGAACCGTCGCTAACAGAGAGCGGAGCAGATTGATCCACACCCACCGAGGCGACAAGGGTGTAATCGAAAGGATTCGACGACTGCAGGTTCATATCTGGGCTAGAACCTGAAGCGGAATTGGAATCGGAAGGAAGGCAAAGCCGTCAAGACCGTCCCAAATGAGGGCCAGACCATCCACGGCGAAAGCCAGAGCATTTGGACACGGGGACACGAAAGTGTCCACCTGATGGTTCCAACGAGTTGCAAAGAGATCGATGGAACACCGCCATGTGGAGCATCCACTCGGTGGAAAAGAACCTGCCCCGTCGGGACAGGAAGTCGACTAGGACATTCAGACGACCGGAAATGTGATGAACAACCACCCTGGCATTGACATCCTGAGCAAGCAGTAGAAGATCCCGAGCCAATTCATATATTGGAACCGAGTGCGTGCCGCCCTGGTTCCGAATGTAAGCAACCACTGTCGAATTGTCGAACAACAGAAGGACCTGACGATTTGACAGGTGAGAGATCCACTACCTGAAACTCAGAAGAAGAGCAAGAAGCTCCTTCTGGTTGATATGCAGAGATGCCCGATCCTGGTCCCACATCCCATGAAGGGAAAAGACCTAGAGGATCCAACGTCGCACCAAAGCCGAGATCGCTGACATCTGCCGTCAGAATGTGATCGGGCGTGGGTAAGTCCAACTGGACACCCTGCGTGATCCACTGAACATTGGTCCAGTGGAGAAGTTGAGGATAAGAGATTCTGGTAACTGAAGCACCAGATCCAGAGAATCGACAATCAGCCTCCAACGACTGAGCACAAAGTGTTGGAGAGGACTGACATGCAGCCGACCTAGAGGAATGAGATCCGTCACCGAACCGCAGAGACCGAGCAGCCGGAGAATACCCCGTGCTGTCGTGGATGTGGACTGGGAACAGAGTCAGAGCAAAAGCTGAGAGAATCACAGCCCTGGCCTGGGGAACCACCACCGTATGGAACTGAGTACGGAAGGCCATCCCCAAATGACAAAACAAATGAGAAGGGACCAGATTCGACTTCTCCTCGTTGACTCTGAATCCTAACGACGTGAGCAAGCTCAACAGAGTGTCGACATCCAACTCCAGTAAGGCAGCATTGGAATGCCTCTGGAGGATATCATTTAGATATGCCGAAGTAGTCACCCTGGACTGTGTGGGATGGAAGGCTATCACATGCGACATCAGTCGGATGAAGGCCCAAGGAGCCAGGTTGAGGCCGAAAGGCATGGCCTACAACAGGTAAACTCGCCCCAGAAAAGCGAACCTGAGATACTTCCACGACACCTGATGAATCGTTACGTGAAAGTAAGCGTCTCAAAGGTCAATGCTGGAAGCGAAATCTCCCTGGTGAATGGAACGGCGGACTGACCTGAAAGTCTCCATGCTGAACTTGGGAGCAATGATAGACTGGTTCAGGATACTCCTATCGATAACCGGTCTGAGTCGGCCGTCCTTCTTCGGCACCAAGAACAGGCAGGAATAAAACCCCACTGACTGAATGTTCTTGACGACCTCGAGTGCCCACTTGGCCAGGAGATTGTCTATCTCCGTGGACAAAAGCTCCCGACGTAAAACGTCTGAAGGAACTGTGGTTGGAAGAGGCACTCTGGACAGAGTGGGGTGCCTTCGGAAGGATATTCGCATCCCGGACCGAACAACATCTAACACCCAAAGATCGGATGTGATGGTGGCCCAACGGTCTGCGAACTCTGCTATCCTTCCTCCAACCTGGACAAATCGAGGTGAGGACCTTCAGTTCAAGCCCCGACGAGGCCTGCGAGAGGAGAAACCACCTCCTCTACTGAATGAAGAATTCTGAGACTTCCGTCTAGCCTGCCGACGCTTACCCTTATCCCGTGAGTAAGAAGTAGAAGCGGTGGCAGAAGGATCAGCCCTTTGCTTCGCAGAGGAAGCAGAAGGGTACTTGTTAGGCTTTGAATGGTCCCTGCCTCCCCTAGAAGGCTGATCAAGCTGACGAAGCAGCTGATCTTTGGAATGACGTAGGACGTCATCCCAGACGGTCGACACGGAACCCATGGAACAGTAGCGGACCTGCCAAAGAAGCAGATCGAAGAGCAGTGCGCAGCCCCCAGGAAGGGATCGGCCTGTGTCCAGCACAAAGTCCCTTCGAACTAGTTCCAAAATAGCCATGTCACAGGCATGCGTGTGAGAAGATGCATGAGCGCCTTGGACAGCACACGCAAAGGAGCCTGTACATCGTCAAACCTATCTGGAGGCAGATAGGCAGCTAAGGCAGAGACGACGTGATCGGGGAGAGAAACCATACCCATATCCTCTCGATAAGCCCAACAAGGACTCCAGAGTCGTCATAGGAATGACGGCAGACTTGGGCTTGGAAAGCCCGAGGGAATTGGAGTCCTGATCCAAAACTGTCAAAGTCTGGCAGACTGACGGATTGGCGAAATGGTAGTAATGATAACGCACAGTAGGCAAAAAGGTGTCAACCCTGGTGAAGAATGGAGCCTTCATAGCCTTGCAACTCAGCTTAGAGTCCAAGGCTGAAAATGCTTCAACCACCTGTACTGACTGGCACGGTCGAAGACACCCAGAAGTAGGTTGCTCCACAGGCTGTAGGCGCGCGACTGATGATCGTGGCCTGGCTGACACTGTCGGCTGGTTTGATGGTTTGAGATCCGGAAGGAACCCCAACACAAAGTCAAGAGCTGCCCCCAAGTCAGATGACTGCTGGCTCTCGACATCAAGGATGTCGGACTCCTCCCAGACACATAGCCCATCGTGGGCAAACCAGCCGACGCCTCCCATGGTGGAGGCACACCAGGTGGATCAGAAAGAAGCCTGTTTCCAATCCCGGGAGGCGACACCATAGGGCGTGCCTGGAAACCACTCGCTGCCTCGCTGCCTCGCTGGAAGCAACGGGAAGGCTCTTGACAAAACCTGAGTGAGTAAGGAGAGGGCCTCCCTAAGCTCATTGCCCGTACCGGCCGGTTCGACATGGGGACAAACCAGCAAAGTGGCTTCACACCTGACCCTCTTAACCAGCGAAGGGTCACGATCCTCCAATACACCCGAAGCGGGGCGACGGGCGGCAGCCTAAACATCTGAGGGCAGACGTGTATAGGGGTACGACACACCCCGAGGATCAACATAGGGGGAACTCGGGAGAGTTGCCACGGACCTCTGCGGGGCAGAAGGTCCAGGCTGCACAGAAGGCGTTGGTCCCGCAACACTGGCCGTGTGACCAGAATGAGTGGACGGAAAACGCCAATGACAAAACTGTGGTACTCGATGGCGCAGAGACCACAGTAGAGGGTTCGGCCGGCTGCCACTTCCAACTTTGCCGAGTTGAAGTCAGGGAAGGCAGAGGCCGATATCCCACGTCTACACTACCAGACACCGCTGCAGACCACTGCAGGTATAAAACTGCTGTGCTCAATGGCTGAGAGGACACAGCAGGGGGTTCAGTCGGCAGCCACTTCCGACTTCGCCGAGTTGAAGTCAGGGAAGGCTGAGGTCGATACCCCACAACCACACTACAGGCATCCCTGCAGACCCTTGCAGCTTGCAGGGATAAGCCAAGGCCGGCTAAAACGGTGCCCGATGATGTTGTAGATGGAACAGCAGTAGCAGCAGATACGACGGGAGCTGTTGGAACTGGCGGAAAAGGGGAGAGAGCCACCTAGCTCGGCCTCCAAAGGAGGAGTCACAACCCTAGTGACAGCCTCAGATGTCTGGAGAGGACGCATAGTCCCGGAACCAGGCATCTCTTCACCAGAAATCCAACAGCTCCCGCAGTATCCACCACAGTAAACAAGAGGCCCCAGGGGGCCTGAGGGCACTCACCTGACATGGTAGCCTAAATATCAACCCAGAGAATTGATTTCAACAAGTTGCATCTGCTCCTCCTAAGAAAAGCTGAAACCAAATATCCAAATATTCTGACCAGTGGATTTAAAAAAAGATTTTTAAAGAATATTCCTCATACTGAACTAAGTCATAATTCGGGCTCCCACAGGGAGCCCATATATGAACCCAGGGACTTGGCTTTAACAAAACTGAATCTCACACCCCTAAGGATTCTGCACACCAAATATCAAAACATTCCGACTGCTGGATCTGAAGAAGATTTTTAAAGAAAATTCCTCATTTTGAACCAAGTTACAATTCGAGCTCCCACAATCAGCCCAAATATGGACCTAGGGACATGGCTTGAACAAACTTGAATCTTACCCCCCTAAGGATGCTGCATAAAAAATATCAAAAGCATTCATCTGCTGGATCTGAAGATTTTTAAAAAAAATTCCTCATTTTGAACTAAGTTGTCATTCAGGCTCCCATAGTGAGCCCAAATATGAACCAAGGGACTTGGCTTGAACAAACTTGAATCTCAGCCCCCTAAGGTTGCTCCATGCCAAATATCAAAACATTCCAACTGCTGAATCTGAAGAAGAAGATTTTAAAAGAAAAATTCCTCATATTGACTAAGTTATAATTTGGGCTCCCACAGGGAGCCCAAATATGGACCCATGGACTTGGCTTTAACACACTTGAATCCCCCCTCCCCCCCCCCCCCCCCCCCCCCCCCCAAGGATGCTACTCACCACATATCAAACCATTCTGACTGCTGGATCTGAAGAAGAAGATTTTTTAAGAAAATTCCTCATTTCGAACAAAGTTACAATTCAAGCTCCCACAGTGAGCCCAAATATGGACCTAGGGACATGGCTTGAACAAACTTGAATCTCACCCCCCTAAGGATGCTGCGTACCAAATATCACAAGATTCTGCCTGCTGGATCTTGAGAAGAAGATTTTCAAAGAAATTTGCCTGAAATGCACTAAGTTTGAAATGCACTAAGTTCGAATTTGGGCTTCTATAGTGAGCCCAAATATGAATCCAGGTGGCCGATTTGAACCAACTTGAATCAGATCCACCCCACAATGTTGCATACCAAATATCAAAAGATTCTGCCTGCAGGATCTGGAGAAGAAGATTTTTGAAGAAATTTGCCTGAAATGCACTAAGTTCAAATTCGAGCTTCTATAGTGAGCCCAAATATGAATCTAGGGAGCCGATTTGAACAAAATAGAATCAGATCCACCCCACAATGTTGCATACCAAATATAAAAAGATTCTGTCTGCTGGATCTGGAGAAGAAGATTTTTTAAGAAATTTGCCTGAAATGCACTAAGTTCAAATTTGGGCTCCTATACTGAGCCCAAATATAAACCCAAGGGGCCGATTTGAACAAACTTGAATCAGATCCACCCCACAATGTTGCATACCCAATATCAAAATATTCTGCCTGCTGGATCTTGAGAAGAAGATTTTCAAAGAAATTTGCCTGAAATGCACTAAGTTCAAATTTGGGCTCCTATACTGAGCCCAAATATAAACCCAAGGGGCCGATTTGAACAAACTTGAATCAGATCCACCCCACAATGTTGCATACCAAATATCAAAAGATTCTGCCTGCTGGATCTGGAGGAGAAGATTTTTTAAGAAATTTGCCTGAAAAGTTCGAAATCGGGCTCGTATACTGAGCCCAAATATGAACCCAGGGGGCCGATTTGAACAAACTTGAATCAGATCCACCCTCCAATGTTGCATACCAAATATCAAAAGATTCTGCCTGCTGGATCTGGAGAAGAAGATTTTTTAATGTTTTTCCCATTGCCTACAGTGTTAAAAAGTGCTGACTCAGCACTTTTTCAATGTCCCGAAACTGTACCCTATGATAAAACCGATGACAATTTTTTTTTTACCAATTCTTTCTGTTGGTTCTAAGGAAGCTTCACACCAAATAAAAATTCTCGGTGCCGTGCAGTTTTGGAGATATGGGCGTTTTAATTTTTTTCTATTTTTAGCTCCTGCGGTTCCCATGGGGCTACGGGAAAAAAAAAATCAGCATAAATTAGGTACTTATGACCCAATAAACCCTCACATAAAATTTGGTTCAAATCAGCCTCTCGGTTTGGAAAATAGAAATTTTGGGCGGGGCCAAAAATTTTGCCCCTCCCATAACGACGCCAAGTATAGCCCCACAAACTTCTCTTGAACAAATCTGAGTCTACACCAAAGGAAGCTGCACACCAAATATCAAGCCTCTGCTACTGCTGGTTCATGAGAAGAAGATTTTTTAAGATTTCAGCACACTTTTTGGGTGTGGCCCTACCCACGAGCGGGGCAACTTGATTTGAACAAAATCAAATTGCGATGTCATAACAAACTATTATTTCAAATATCAATTAAATTGGTTCAGCGGTTTGGGAGGAGAAGACGCAAACACCATGTTCACGGATGACGGACGACGGACGCCAGACGACGGACGACGGACGGTGAGTGATCACTATAGCTCTCCTGACTGAAAGTCAGGTGAGCTAAAAAACCCTGCAGATCCCACACGGAAGGGGAATAACTCTCACCTGACGTGGTCGAGTTGGGAGGCCCTGAAACAACAGCATTCCCCACCCCCTGCTGGTGTGGGAGGAGCTGCACATCCCCCACACAGGGGGAGTAATTCTCATCAGACGTGGTCGAGTCGGGAGACCCCGAAACGACAGCGTTCCCCCCCCCCACCCCCCCCAGGAGTGGGAGGAGCTGCACATCCCCCATGGAGGGGGTATAACTCACACCAGACATGGTTGAGCTGAGGGGTCCCAAAACGACAGCATCCCCCCCCCCCCCCCCTTGGGTGTGGGAGGAGCTGCACATCCCCCATGGAGGGAGTATAACTCACACCAGACGTGGTCGAGTTGGGAGGCCCCGAAACGACAGTGTTTCACACCACCTGCGGATGCAGGAGAAACAGCCACGAGAATGCACCAAGGCGAGGGCAAAAGAAATTGCCCTAAAGGAACCGAACTGGAAATAACAGAGGTGAGAGCAGTAGAAGAAAAAGGTGAACTCAACAGATACAGAAAGTAGAACACCCTCAACTACGAGAGAAGGTGGCAGAAAAAAAAACGGTGGGTACACGACAGAACCTAGACAGCCGACAGGGATCGACAAAACAGAAATTCAGCCCTCAACAGAGTGAAGAAATCCTGTCCAGACAGTCCCTCATTGACACCTAACTCCAATAACAATTTAAATTTATCAACAAAAAAATTTCATTGTTGAACCGCGTTGACACGATATCGAAAAAACATTCGCGAAAACGGAATAATAAATAATATACAATGAGAATGTGGTTGAAAATACTAACGAGAATATATAAAACACAGTCCTGTTATTATACGATCTTCAGATCCATAATCCAGTCACAGGAAAACCATTACCGACGAGTTGAATTATCACTCTATCAAAATGCAAAGATGGCGCAACACGTCAACCACGTTACACGGACAAAAGAAGACTGGTTTTGATTACTGCTTGCGCACCGGTTAATGGAAGTCGTGGAATTGTACTAAGAGAAGAGTGTCCCTTACTGGGTGTGTGCCGATGGCGCTCGACCCAGTTTTGGCTTATTTTTTCGTGGTGTTTTGACACCACTTTTCTTTCCCAAATTTCTTGGGAAAGATTAAAAGAGAGAGCATTTTATCCGAGTTAGGTTCTTCCACTGTAGTGCAAGCCTGTAGTAAACAATTGTAAGGTAGGTTGATAAGAAAGAGTATTTGAAGCACAGATGTCAGTTCAGATGTTGCTGACTTTGGGCCAAACAGAAGAATGATGTTGGCACCAGTTTCGGTCACTTCCTGGTTACTGTGCATGTGCAGTAATCTAAAGTATGGAGGATCAGTTAGGACTTTTCTTTTGGGGTTTTGCATGCAAATTTTGGGGATTGGGGGGGGGGAGGGGGGTTCAAAATTTGTGTTTGGCCCTGGAAATTAAAGAGTTTGCACCAGCTAAGTCTGGGCCATTGGTTATTAGTATAAAAATATTTGATAGCTCCCATGTAGACATCACACCAAAGCTACATATGAAATCTGAAAAAAGATCGGGTGAGAAATGTGTCCTGTAGGGTGTGCTAAATGAATTGTTGACAATTTTATATGCCAAATCTAAGATGGCTGCTAAGGAGACATGTTTTTCAACAAATTTGGAAAAATTCAATAGCTCACATCTAAACATTGCCCACAAAGCAACGTATGAAATTTGGAACTGATCAGGTAAGAGATGCAGCCTGTAGAGGCCTGTAGGGTGTGCCAATGGAATTGTCTACAATTTATGTGCCAAATCCAAGATGGGTGCTGCATGCCATATTTTTCAACAAAATTCCGAAAAATTTGATAGCTCCATGAGCTAAGCTCCCATCTAGACATCACACCAAAGCTACAAATGAAATTTGAAAAAGATTGGTTGAGAAATGCGGCCTGTAGGGTGTGCCAATGGAATTGCTGACAATTTATATGCAAAATCTGAGATGGCTGGCCAATGGCAGCCATGTTTTCATCAAAATTCGGAAAAATTCAATAGCTCCCATCTAGACATTTCCCCAAAGCCACATATGAAATTTGGAACTGATCAGGTGAGAGCTGGGTGTGCTAAAGGAATTGTGGAGACAGAGGAATGGATGGACATGTGTACAGATGGATGTACAGATGGATGGGTGGATGGATGGACAGATGGATGTATGAATGGATGAACATACAGATGGATTGGCAACCCATCCCAATAGCTCATACTTGACATTGTCAAGTTGAGCTAAAAAATCAAAGTGTTTTTTAAATTTGTTTAAGACATTGTGAATGTTAAAAAATTTATAGTAATTTATATATTTTTTATACTTACCAATGACCCAGACATAGCTGGTGCTAACTCTTAGAATATAGGACCAAACACAAATTTTGCCCCCCAATCCCCAAAATTTGCATCTAAAACCAAAGAAAACATGTTCTGAATGGCCCTCCACACTTCACCTCTACTGCGCATGCGCAGTGTCAAGGGCGTTCCGAAATTGGCGCCATTAATCATTCTTATAACCAGTGCCTGGTAAGCGCTATGTACTCAGCGGGGAGGTATGAGTTCCCAACTCCTGGGAGGGCCATCCCCGTCTGGGTCATTGGTAAGTATAAAAAATATATAAATTACTATAAATTTTTTAACATTTTTATACTGTACCAATGACCCAGACATAGCTGAATAGTAAAAAGGCTGGAGGGCCTAGGACATAGAGCAAGTTGGAATACGCTCAATTATATAAAATAGAGTCATCCCCTCTAGGGAAAAAGAAGTATTAGGCCTTACATGTATCTTTCTTATTTATGATAAATTAGAAAGATACAACACCTTCCAAAATTGAGCATCATACATCCATGTACTCTATTAATATCCAATATAATCCTTATACTAATAATTTTTAAAGTAAGCCAATAAATAAAGTAAGTCTAGAGAATAGAGACTCTTTATACTCCTTAAAAGTGTCTGAGGATTGTATAATAACGTCCGTTTGACACGTGCTATATTCAAAAGCTATACTTTAAAAACTAAGACCTGAATGAATTTTTAAAACATAAACTTCTCACTAAAAAGCCATCCCAATAACAGCTCAGAATTACTAACTCCGGAGGAGGTATCCCCTTGTTTTCATAGTAAAACAGGTGACCCAAGGGAACACCCTCCCCCCCCCCCCCCCCCCCCCCTTTTTCTTGCCCTGGGTCAAATAGCCCAGAGCGAAGAGGGCAGCAGAACGGAGTCACTGCCGAAACAGACAGCCTACCTAGCTATAGTAGCAACTGTTAAGTGAATGACATTCTGAGCAGTAGATAATAGACCTAACAATAGAGGCCTCCAGAAATGGACTCGATATTTCTGAGATAAAAATTCATGAATGTGGATGGCCGAGCGCAATGAGCAGCCTTCAAAAATCTATAATAGCGACACTATTAATGTAAGCCCAAGATGTAGAAGAACTCTTACTTCATGAGCCGAAATCTCAAGCACAACTGCTGAGTCAATGATATACCATAAGCAGTATCGATAGTTAATTGAATCCATTAGCAATAGAATGGAGCGTAACGTCCTTCTATTAGGCATCAAAGACAGAAGAAGCTTACGCCCGTAGTAATAAACAGATATCTGTTTATAAATACGTAAACTCTAACCGGACAGAGTAAAGGCCTATGCCCGTACAAAGACGGAAGGACCCTAATAACAATAGGTTCCGGATATTTATTAGGAGCCTGACTCTTATGCAAAAATCCAACCTAAATAGTAAAGGAAGTAGTGATTCCGAAACTACGAAAGTGAGAATCATCCACCGATAGTGCATGAAGCTCACTGACTCTTCAGTAAAAGAGAAGCCAACAGAAATACTGTCTAAAAGGTCAGAATTTGAAAACTACTGTTTCCAGAGGCTCAAATGATTACTTAGCTAAATAAGAACCGAAGTTAAATTCCGTATAGAAATTTAATCTAATGATTCTAAGTCTATTTATCGAAAAGTTACTAACTGACTTAGATAAAGAGACATAAGACTCAATTGTAAACTATCATAGAGTGCATAGGTATGAGATAACATAAACCTATAACCTTAATAGTAACAGGCTGCAGTAGATCTTGTCAAACAAGTATACTAGAAAGTTGCAATGACTAGTATGGAGGGATCAACAATATCAATATAGTGATCCCTACACCAACGACGGAAGAGCCTCCACTTTAGCCGCCTAGTATAGCGAAGAAGAGGTTCTCCTACAGTAAGAAATCGCGTCCAAAGCTCGTCCAGTACAATGCTTACAATGCAATAAGGACCACACAACGGAATACGTGAAGGTTGAGACCTTGCGGGTTGTGATGAAGATGACACGATTTTCCCCAGCGAAAGAAGATCCTCTCATGGAGGAAGTTTTTGCGTTAAGTCCCACAGTAGACATCTGAGTAAATTTACCCACGGTCTCTGTGAAGACAGAGATGCTATCAACAGAAATGTATTGTGGTTGTTTATCTTAGCAATACTTGCTGAAACAACAGTGCAGGAGGATATGCATATCCTATCATTCCGTCCTATTAGATCAATAGAGCGTTAACAACATAAGCTCAGAGATCCGGACATGTAAACACATACGTCTGCAATTGATTAGCAAGTTGTGTCGTAAATAAATTATCATTGGGCGCTCCCATTGATAGCAAATCTGATTGAATACTTGTTTGTTGAGAGTCCATTCTGACGGCAACAAGCGACCCATAAGTGAAAGGGAGTCCGGTAATACAATCAGACGACCTGGAATATGACGGACCGAAGCAGAACTTAGTGTACTATAACAAACAGAAGGATTCTTTCCATTAAATTGAATAAAGGAAACGAATGAGTGCCTCCCTGGTTCCGGAGATACGCAACTACTGTCGTATTATCGGACAGGATTTGGACATGCGTTTCTGAATAATGTTCATCCAATGACATAAAGCAAGCCTAAAAAACATTATTCCGTGGAAGATAAGTGCTTGCCTAGAGACTGCGGAACCCAAAGACCCTGGCACTTCGAATCCGTTGGGATCAATATTGTATCCCAACCTGTTTGACTGGCAACCGTCATAATTATAAAACTCGGATCCGGCAACTGCAGTGGCACTCTCTGAGTCAACCACCGAATGTTTGCCCCAGTCTGAATCTCATGCTACACTAGATAGACAAGAGAACGTGTAAATCGAGCAATTCATGGATTGCTGAAAAGTTGCCGTCGAAGAGAAGCTTCTCCGAGACCGAAGCAACTCTGAGAGAGTTCTTCCCCTTACTATCCACAAGCATGGATGTAGCTAGGGCTGCGTCACGTCTAACCAACTCCAGGTAGCCACTGAAGGGCGGAGTTATACGTGGACAAACTACTGCCCTCAAAAGAAATCACATTGAGGATCATATCCCGGAATTTTTTCTCTTGAAGACGTAATGATAACGCCTCAGTAAGGTGGATTACGTATGATAAAGCGTCTAAGTTAAGTCTATTAGACATCATTGTCGTTTCCAACATTGTGGTTGGAAAAGACATAGACGGCGAAAAAGATAATTTCCAGTCTTTAACCACGCCGTCTAGATGCATATGAACTCTCGGTATGCCCTGTTCTGCCAAAATAAATTATTCCTAGAAATGAAAAAAGGCAGAATTAAGCATTGCGGACAAGAAACTAAACTATCATGCTTGGTAGCAGGCTTATATATATATAGCGTCGATAAATAATACACATGTTCTAGTGACATTATTGGACTGTGTCGGTAAGTCAGGGACAATGTCCCTGAACCGATCCAAAATTCCGTGTCCAATGACGCTATAAGTCTCTTATCCAACATCGCAGCAATGTAGTCCGAAGGAACAACCACTGGAAGATAATGCCGGAAGAAATGTATGGCAGCTTCCGATGTTCCGAAAGGGAAAACTCGAAATCGTCCGAATCCCTTTCGCCATCCTGTCGGACCCTATAAAGCATTCGGTCGTCCAAACCTGATGCAACAGCGGAGCGCACCGACCCAGCGCCGTCGGATAATTCCTGATCCGACCAAGAAACTGTCGATTGCTGGGATGCTGCGAAAAATGTGCTAACTTGGATAGCACGTCCGTCACTGAGGCCTGTGGAGAAGCAGTCTTACGATGCATTGCCGCTGGAAGCTCCGTTATCGTTACCTCGTGCATACTTCTATTATGCGAGCGAACGGAGTGTATAGGCCTCGTGTCTCTTGGCTACCGGATGGCGTGACCTGTTCGCCGTGGAATCACTGAATGACGAAACTGGTCGGATACTCGAGGTCACGTAGCCAATGTGCGGTCGTGTGCGCTGCTGTGAGGATGAGGAAGCATTATCGACAGTCTCTCGGACTGTCAATATAACGCAGCGTACCGAGCGGCGGACCTATGCTCCGAATGCGAAATATCTGAACCACAACATGCGGTCCCCTATGTTGTTGGACGAGAGAGGGACCTCTCTCGCTCACAGCCCGGACGGACCTGGACGAGCCAGGAACCGGACTAACAGGCTTCCTCCGATCTGTCCTCAATCCGTCGTCACTGGGTGAGAACTAAAGTTATTATAGTGCTCGCATCACCCAAATCTCCTTCCTAGACTGCAACGGACGAACCCGGCAGCCGAACCATTCGATGAATGTACGCTACACCGGGTGAGCTAGCGAATGTCACTCCGTCGATCCTACAAGGGACCTCTTAGGCGATAGACATATTCCATGAGCACTTATTGCCGCTAGCTCTTCATTAACTATGACGACAGAGGCACACTTTGAAAGACATCTCCGTAACTTTGCGAACAAGAAACCAGAAATGCTTGGTAATAGCAAGCATATAATAATATATATATCGCCGTTCAATAATTCGAAAGTTTGTGTGACATTATTGAACTATGTCGGAACTGAGGGACGATGTCCCTGAACCGAACCAAAAATTTCTAAGTCCACCGACGCTATCAGTTTCTTATCCGGCATCGCAGCATTCTGGTCCGACGAAAGAACCTGTAGAAGATAAAGTCAGATGACATACACAACAGCATATGTTGTTCTGAAAGGGAAAGCTCGAAATCCTCCGAATCTCTTTCGGTATCCCGTCGGACCGGATGAAATTTTCGGACGTCCGTACCTGCTTCCACGGAGCGTCCCGACCCAGCATCGTCGGATAATATATTATGCGACAGATTCAGTTGTTGCTGGGATGCTGCGATAAGCTGTGCTATTTGGGATAGCACATCCGTCCCCGAGGCCTGTGCAGTAGCGGTCTTACGATGCATTGCCGCCGAAAGCTCCGTGTACGTTGACTCCCGCACACTTTCTTATGCGAACGTCCGGAGTCTGCAGGCCTCGTGTCCCTGGCTACCGGATGGTGTGACCTGGTCGCCGATGATTCTCTGATTGGCGAAGCTGACTGGATATCCGAGGTCACGTAGCCAAGAGCGGTCGTGTGCGCTACCATGAGAATGAGGAAGCCTTATTGACAGTCTCTCCGGACTGACTATATGTCGGAGCGTCCCGAGCGGTGGACGTATGCTCCGAATACAAAACATTTTGTACCACAACATCTGGGGCCAGATGTTGTTGTACGAGAGAGGGGCCTGTCTCGCTCGCCGTCCGGATGGACCTGGACGAGCTAGGAACCGGACTAAAAGGCTTCCTCCGTTCTCCCTCTAATCCGCCGTCACTGGGTGTGCATTTGGTTGATTTATAGTGCTCGCATCACCCCAAAACTCCTTCTAGACCGCAACGGACGAACCCGGCTGTCGAACCATTCGATGAATGGACGCTACACCGGGCGAGCTAGTGGACGTCAAAGGCCGTCGAACCTACTAGGGTCCTCTTAGGCAATTGGCGTATTTACATGAGCACTTTTCCGCTAGCCCTTCATTAATTGTGACGACGGAGGCGCACTTTTGGAAGACATCACGGATACATCACCCTAATCTTGATCGTCTGAAATAGAAATTGATAAAGTAGAGTGACCCTGCGGGGAAAGGACCGGAATGTCCAATTCCCCACTAACATACCGTGACACACGCTTCCCATGTTGTCATCGAAATCATCACATACAGAACAGGAGTTAGTGCGAGTACACTGACTACATATAGAATGATTATAAAAGTCAGAGGAAGATTTCCGCTTATTACAATTGACCAAAATCCTTTCAATGTGAAAAGAAAACAAAGTCCTAGTACTCGCACCAACCCCTGACAATCAAAATACATAATAATATGATCCATTAACATAGAAAAAATGCCGCTCAGGATCACCGATCCAATGTCGAGTTGTGACAACAGTTCCTCGCACCAAGGCCAACACACCTATTAAGTTTCATGACTCTAGGTTGAACCACTATCAAGTTCTCATCCGGAAACCAATTGTTGCGATATACTATGTTCAAGGTCACTGTGACCTTGACCTTTGACCTGGTGAGTCCAACATCAATAGGGTTCTTCCTCGCACCAAGGCCAACACGCCTGTAAAGTTTCATGACTCTAGGTTGAACCACTATCAAGTTATCATCCGGAAACCAATTGTTGCGATATACTATGTTCAAGGTCACTGTGACCTTGACCTTTGACCTGGTGAGTCCAAGATCAACAGGGTTCTTCCTCGCACCAAGGCCAACACACCTATGAAGTTTCATGACTCTAGGTTGAACCACTATCAAGTTATCATCCGGAAACCAATTGTTGCGATATACTATGTTAAAGGTCACTGTGACCTTGACCTTTGATCTGGTGAGTCCAAGATCAACAGGGTTCTTCCTCGCACCAAGGCCAACACACCTATGAAGTTTCATGACTCTAGGTTGAACCACTATCAAGTTATCATCCGGAAACCAATTGCTGCGATATACTATGTTCAAGGTCACTGTGACCTTGACCTCTGACCTGGTGAGTCCAAGATCAACAGGGTTCTTCCTCGCACCAAGGCCAACACACCTATGAAGTTTCATGACTCTAGGTTGAACCACTATCAAGTTATCATCCGGAAACCAATTGTTGCGATATACTATGTTAAAGGTCACTGTGACCTTGACCTTTGATCTGGTGAGTCCAAGATCAATAGAGTTCTTCCTCGCACCAAGGCCAACCCACCTATGAAGGTTCATGAATGTAGGTTGAACTACTATCAAGTTATCATCCGGAAAGGAATTGTTGTGATTTACTATATTCACGGTCACGTTGACCTTGACCTTTGACGTAGCGAGTCCAAAATCAATAGGGTTCTTCCCCTCACCAAGGCCAATCTACCTATGAAGTTTCATGAATGTGAGTTGAACCATTATCAAGTTATCATCCGGAAACCAATTAAGATTTACTACGTTCAAGGTCACTGTGACCTTGACCTTCGACGTAGCATGTCCAAAATCAATAGGGTTCTTCCTCCCACCAAGACCAACCTACGTATGAAGTTTAATGAATGTGAGTTCAACCACTATCAAGTTATCATCCGGAAACCAATTGTTTACGCCCGCGCGCCCGCCCGCCCGCCCGTCATTCACCAAACTATAAGTCGAGTTTGACTTCGTCACAACTCGACTAAAAATAATTGAAATCAAAATATTTTGAAAAAATATTTTTTCAGAACAGCCCAAGTTTCTGAAAAGTAACGTTGAGCCCCAATGGATCCCAAGCCTAAGTGTGGACAAAAATTTTTTAAATATTTTAAACAATTTATGCAACACTTATGAACAATAATAATGTATCTAGTTATGATTAAATTAACATCAAGATATTATTTTCAAGAAATCCCCCCTCACACAGAGGGCTGTTGTAAATGTAAACAATAAGTGTAAAAACACTAGAATAAGACTCCAGGCACCCAGGCCCGAAATCAGTTACCAATAATACACTATCTGATGCAAAACAGAGACTTCCAGGGAAGAAACTGCAGAACATCAGAAGGTAGATGCAGAACACAACGCCTAACCACCCATAGGTGAAGACGTAAACATGGGGAAAAGAACAGAATTCATTCTGTTATTCAGCTAAAACTCCCAAGAAATTTTAGTAATAAAATTACAGAAAATATGCCAAAAGCATGGGAGAATAGCAAGAGGGGACTTAAAGGAAAGGGAGAGAGGAAAACACTGAACAATCAGTGTAACTTGATAACAAGATTGACAACAAAATGGCTGCTGCCTCGAAAATAGGTAACTTAACATAATTTCATTAAAAAAATTTAAGTTACAGCCCTGATAATTTTCTGTCACACATTTTTCCTCTCCTCCTACTATATCCTCCTTAGAATCACCATTTCACTAATATTTATGTGTCTGGCATCATTTAAACTGAGATTTACAAGCACAAAGATCAGTCAGATGTTAACTGATGAAGGGCCAAACTAAGAATGATTAATGGCGCCAATTTCGGAACGTCCTTGACACTGCGCATGCGCAGTAGAGGTGAAGTGTGGAGGGCCATCCAGGACATGTTTTCTTTGGTTTTAGATGCAAATTTTGGGGATTGGGGGGCAAAATTTGTGTTTGGCCCTATATTTTAAGAGTTAGCACCAGCTATGTCTGGGTCATTGGTACAGTATAAAAATATAAAGCAGCACACAAAAAATTAACAAAATCTGATAGTTACTGTTCGAGTGATTGCCTAAACATTGAAATCTAAAGGGCACAAACTTTCAACTTTTAGCAACTTGCAGTGGTTTTCATACTCATCCATCATATTGTTAATATGCAGCAGCATGACCCATTCTGAGTGTTTTTGTTATTCCAATTTGTGGTACAGTAGAATCCTCTTAACTGAATACCAATTTTGCCAGTGAAAAATATTCAATTAACAGGAGTATACAATTAACAGGGAATTGGTCAGTTCCCTGTGTTCTGGAGGTAAACTGAGCACTTATTCTATTATATCTTGTTTGACAGAGCTCATAGAGCTCTGTCAAACAAGATATAATAGAATAAATGCCTGTATTGGAGGTAGTGAGGCAAAAAAGGTTGATAAATAAGGGGAATTTGATGTGTGTCACAGTAATTTTTTTGACATATTACAAAAATTTATATACAATTAACAGGAGTTTACTCTACAACACATATGCAATTAACAGATCAAATTTTTACTGAAGGTATGGTAAATGGTTTTGTGTTTGAAAATTATATTCAATTAACAGGGATATCCAATTAAGAGATATTCAATTAAGTGTGCTCCACTGTACCTTCAATAACCAAAGAGTGTAACATGACAAACAGTTTTTATGAAGGGAAGGTGCAGTAGGATTACTGCCAAGCAAATTTCATTGTTTGAGAGAATGCATGCCACCAATATGGTATACACAACATCACAATACTCCTCCATCAAGGCTCATTCTAATAGTGAAACAAAAATAGTTCATCAAAGTGATAAAACAAAGAAACACTACACATGTACTTCTTAAATTATAGGACAGATGTTTGATATTTGCAAAGAACGAGCTTCTCTTCAACCATACATCATCACCTTATTTCAGAGACCATTAACATCCTGATTGTCATATTATATTTTGACCTAAGCATTATAGTGTAGTGCCAACTGAAAACTGTGTTTTCTACAAGATGTACTGAGAGAAGTACATTACTTCATAATATTAGAAAAAAACCGGTTTTCCTTGTTTTATTATTAATGACTGAGGAGATTAAGATAAAACTTACCATGTCAGATGTGAAGAAAACATATACCTGAAAAATTGGAAGCAATCACCAAATCACTATTTATTTTACAGTAGTATAAAGATTCAGCTTCTGAATTATTTTCTTGAGAATACAAAGAAATTCAAATTGCTGGTATAAAAGTATGTCAACTGTAAATTAACTCCTACAGCTAAATATGAAGAGACCTGATTTACAATAAAACTTGAATCTTGTTACCAACACAACTGTAAATTAACTGGATGAGGGCTAGATTATTTTTGGTGGTATGAATTTGTTCTTCAAAATTTATTTTATTACAAATTATTGGAGAGTGCCTATAGGCACTCTCCAATAATTTGTATTAAAAACAACTTTATATAAACAAAAAATATTATTTGAATTTGACTGAATATGAAACATGAACTAGGAAAAATGTTGGCTTTTGGTCTGCTGCTCTAATTTTTTTGAAAGCTCGGATAGTGACTTCTAGCATTCAACCAGTTAACTCCTATAGCTAAATATAAAGAGACATGATTAACAACAGAACTTGAATCTTGTTACCAACATAATTCATAAACATATAATATACTAGTATTTAGTATGCTGACATTGAATTTTCTATTTTTATAAACATGTACGTAGCAGTTCTTTTGAATAAGCAGTTACTTTAAAAGCTTTGCAGTTTTTTAGATTCCATAAGTTATGATGGTAAATTCTGACAGACAGACAAACAGACATACACAACACACTTGTTCACACATGATGAGAAATTGTCATTTTTACTTCAGGATTTTGAAAACATAAGCAGCTCATGTTGTATTGACCTTTGTATACATGTCCTTTGAAAAACTAACAGAGAAGCTCATGTTGTACTGTCCAATATATATATGTACAGGTCATCAAAGGACACAAGATGCCCAGTGGAGTCTGGGGCGCTCACTGACCAAAGTTGTTTAAATAAGGATTTAACAAGAGCGCACGTATCGCTGAAGCAATACAATGTCCCCTACCGGACTAATGAGCATTAATAATTATACAAATGTTATAACCTAGATGTGATCAGCATGAATTCCGTTGAAGCATTTCCCCAAAAAGTCCAGAAAACTGATATTTCGGCGCTTTTCCATATTTCCAAGGACCATAACTCACACAAGTATAATGCAATCAGCATGAAACTCAAACTTGATCTGTAAGTCATCGTTCTATAGTAGGTTACCAAGAATGAAATCATTCGGTTGAAGCATTTCCAAAAAAAGTCCGGAAAACTAAAGTATGACTGACAGACTGACTGACAGATTGACGGATGGACAGAGTGCAAATGAAACTTGATCTGTAAGTCATCGTTCTATAGTAGGTTACCAAAAATGAAATCATTCCGTTGAAGCGTTTCCAAAAAATATCTGGAAAGCTAAAGTATGACCGACAGACAGACTGACGGATGGATGGACAGAGTGTAAATGAAACTTGATCTGTAAGTCATCGTTCTATAGTAGGTTACCAAAAATGAAATCATTCCGTTGAAGAGTTTCCAGAAAAAGTCCGGAAAACTGATATTTTGGTGCTTTTCCATATTTCCAAGGGCCATAACTCACACAAGAATAAGGCAATCAGCATGAAACACAAACTTGATCTGTAAGTCATCGTTCTATAGTAGGTTACCAAAAATTAAATCATTCTGTTGAAGCGTTTCCAAAAAAAGTTTGGAAAACTGATATTTTGGCGCTTTTCCATAACTCAAACTTGATCTGTAAGTCATCGTTCTACAGTAGTTTACCAAAAATGAAATCATTTCGTTGAAGCGTTTCCAAAAAAACTCCGGAAAACTGATATTTTGGTGCTTTTCCATTTTTCCAAGGGCCGTAACTTACACAAGAATAATGCAATCAGCATGAAACTCAAACTTGATCTGTAAGTCATCGTTCTATAGTAGTTTACCAAAAATGAAATCATTCCGTTGAAGCGTTTCCAAAAAAACTCCGGAAAACTGATATTTTGGTGCTTTTTCCCATATTTCCAAGGGCCGTAACTCACACAAGAATAATGCAATCAGCATGAAACTTAAACTTGATCTGTAAGTCATCATTCTATAGTAGTTTACCAAAAAATGAAATCATTCTGTTGAAGCATTTCCAAAAAAACTCCTGAAAACTAAAGTGTGACTGACAGACTGACAGATTGACGGATGGACAGAGTACAAACCTATAGTCCCCTCCGACGATGCCGGTAGGGGACTAATTAGCATCTATGGCTGGTTAACACTACAGAGGAATGAAGTCATTTAATAATTTATACCTCTGTTGGCCATGTCAGATAATTTTTTTCTAGTATTGGGAAACTACCACAGAAATTATGTCCAGATTTCCAGTAATGCAAAACCTGGGAGCCTAAATATCAACTTAGGGATTTAACTTGAACAAACTTGAATCTCACCCCTCCCTGTCCACCCACTGAATGTCCCCATAGGGAGCCCAAAATATGAATCCAGCAACTTGATTTGAACAAACTTGGATCTGAGCCCAGCTAGGGTCAGGCCTGTCAATCTGAGGCGGACTGCCATTTGGGTCGCGGGGAGGTTACGGTACCTAAAAACAAGAGGCACCACGGGGCCTGAAGCGCTCATCTTGAACAGAACACAATATAAACGGAGTCCAAGAATGAATCTACATTAAGCAATCCATCTCCATAGGCTACACTGTCAATCCCTGAGTCCCTCAGGAGTGACAAAAATAATCCGGGCATCATGCCTTTTCTTCAGTTGATCATAATGTAAAATGTAGAGCTCCCCTGACGCCACTTGATACAACCTATGTGGATTAATCTTACTTACACAACTCTAGAGGGTACTGAATACAAAATTTTTAAATCTTCAGCAAAATGGCCAATTCCGGCAACCCATAAGGAGCCCAAATATTAACCCAGGCTCTCGATTTGAACACAGTTGAATCTGACCTCCCTAGAGATGTTGTGTACTAAATACGAAAGCATTCTGATTGTTGAATCTGAAGAAGTGAAATTTTAAAGAAATTTCTTCATATTGCACCAAGTTAAAATTTGAGCTACCATAGCGAGCCCAAATATTACCCTATGGATCCGATTTGAACAAACTTGAATCTGACCCCCCTAGAGATATTGTATACCAAATATGAGAGCATTCTGACTAGTGGATCTGAAGAAGAGGGTTTTTGAAGAAATTCCCTCATATTGTACTAAGTTAAATTTCAGGTTCTCATATGGAGCCCAAATATTAACCCAGGCTCTTGAATTGAACAAACTGGAATCTGACCCCCCTAGAGATGTTGTATACCAAATATGAAAGCATTCTGACTGGTGGATCTGAAGAAAAAGATTTTTAAAGAAATTTCCTCATATTGATTGCACTAAGTACAAATTTGTCTACCATAACAAGCCCAAATATATACCTAGGGATCTGATTTGAACAAACTTGAATCTGACCCCCTAGAGATGTTGCATACCAAATATGAAAGCATTCTACTTGGTGGATCTGAAGAAGAAGATTTTTAAAAATTATCCCCATATTGAACAAAGTTAAAATTTGGGCACAAATATTAACCTAGGGACTTGGTTTGAACAATCTTGAATCTGACCCTCCCTCATTGTTTCCAATGATGTATATCAAACATTAAAAGATTCTGACTGATAGTTCTGAAGAAGAATATTTCCCATATTACCCTAGGTAAGAAATTCAGGCTCCTATATTGGGCCCAAATATGAACCAATGGGCTTTATTTTAACAAACTTGTATCTAACACCCATATGAATGCTGTATGCTGAATATCAAAAGATTCTGATGATTCTGGAGAAAAGATTTTAAAAATTTTTTGTAAATATGCTGACTCAGCATTTTTTTTCAATGTCCATTACAGAACATCTTAACATAACTGATGGCAATTTTTTTACCATTTAATTCTACTAGTCCTAAGGATACTGCATATCAAATAACAACTCTCTGTTTCGTGTGGTTTTGGAAATATGGGCATTTGAAAATATTTCTATTTTTAGCTCCCAGGGTTCCCATGAGGATGTGGGAATTTTTTTTTTTTTGCATGTGTCAAGTACTTATGACCCAATAATACCACATACCAAATTTGGTTCAAACCAGACCATCAGTTCAGAAAATAGAAATTTTGGGAGGGCCAAAATTCTTACCCCTCCCATTACAAAGCCAGATATTGCTTCATGAACTTCGTTTGAACAAACTTGATTCTAGACCTCAAAAAGAAGCTCCATAGCAAATATCAAGTCATTGTACACACTAGTTCATGAGAAGAAGATTTTAAAAAATATTTTTGAAGCATTTTTCCCCCACTCCCTCCCTATGGGGATGAGCATGTTGAGTTGAACAAAAATGCAATGCCCCCTTCGGGACCATCACTCACACAAACTTTCAATTGAATTGGCCCAGTGGCTTTGGAAGAGAAGACCAAAACATGGTGTTGACGTACGACGGATGGAGAGCGATGAGATTAGCTCAGCATGACTTTGTCAAGATGAGCTAAAAATCTTTGGAACTCCCTGCTACAGACCTGCAGTCTTGAGAGGGTTAAATTAAAGACATGCACACAGGAATCAGATAAATGTTTTCCAGCATAGAAAGGGTTCATTCAACATGAAATCAGTAGAGAAAGAGTCCATCATGAGAGAAAAAAATCTTTGGAAAAACACACACTGAAGTCATGAGAGAGTTAAATTAAAGATATTCAGACAGGAATCAGATCAATTTTTTTTCCAAGGAAGCAGAAAAAACAATATTGAAAGGGTTTTTTGTTTGTTCATGGCATCAATAACAAGAGGCCTCAGGGGGCCTTAGGCGCTCACCGAATGTTCCATACTGTTAAGACACAAATTTTATCAAAAGCTATTCTTAAGGCTCTACAGAGTAAATCTATACTCTCTGTGGAGCTAAAACATCAACAGGACTGAATGGGACAATGCTGCTGATCAAATATCAAAAGATTCTGCATGATGTCTCTGACGAAGATTTTTAAAGAATTTTCCTTGAATTGCACAAAGTAAACATTCACGCCCCCATAGTGAGCCCCAATATTGATCAAAAGACTCAATTTGAACAAACATGAATCCAGCCCATACCAAGATGCTGCATACCAAATATCTAAAGTTTCTGCCCACTGGTTCTGGTGAAGAAGATTGTTAAAGATTTTTTCTTAAATTGCACTAAGTAAACATTCACACCCCCATAGTGATCCCTAATATTGAACAGGGGATTCAATTTGAATAATCTTGAATCAGACCCATACCAAGATGCTGTATACCAAATATCAAAAGATTCTGCCCATCGGTTCTGGAGAAGAAGATTTTTCCTTAAATTGCACTACGGAAAAATTCATGCCCCTATAGGGAGCCCCAATATTGATCAAGGGACTTGATTTGAACAAACTTGAATCAGACCCATACCAAGATGCTGCATACCAAATATCAAAAGATTCGGCCCATTGGTTCTGGAGAAGAAGATTTTCAAAGAATTTTTCTTAAATTGCACTAAGTAAAAATTCACGCCCCCATAGTGAGCCCCAATATTGGTGAGGGACTCAATTTGAACTAACTTGAATCAGACCCATACCAAGATGCTGCATACCAAGTATCAAAAGATTCTGCCCACTGGTTCTGGAGAAGATTTTTTAATAATTTTTCTATAATTCAAACGGTGCTATCAGAGTTATGCCCCATACAGAGCCCCCAAGGGACATGGCCATTTCATTTGAACAAACATGAATTGCCATATAGTAATGAACAACCAGATGAAGTTTCGTGAAAATCGGACCAGTAATTGCAGAGGAGAAGTCGTTTGAAAAATGTTCACAACGACGGACGGCGACATACGGCCAATGATAAGTTGAGCTCCTTTCGGTGAGCTAAAAATTCCTCATATTGACTAAGTTATAATTCGGACTCCCAAAGGGAGCCCAAATATGGACCCAGGGACTTGGCTTTAACAAACTTGAATCTCACCCCACTAAGGATGCTATACACCACATATCAAAACATTCCGACTGCTGGATCTGAAGAGGATTTTTAAGAAAATTCCTCATTTCGAACTAAGTTACAATTCAAGCTCCCACAGTGAGCCCAAATATGGACCTAGGGACATGGCTTGAACAAACTTGATTCTAACCCTCCTAAGGATGCTGCATACCAAATATCAAAACATTCCGACTGCTGGATCTGAAGAAGAAGATTTTTAAAGAAAATTCCTCATTTTGAACTAAGTTATAATTTTGGCTACCACAGTGAGCCCAAATATGAACCCAAGGACTTGGCTTGAACAAACTTGAATCTCACCCCCCTAAGCATGCTGCATACTCAATAACAAAATATTCTGCCTGCTGGATCTTGAGAAGAAGATTTTTAAAGAAATCTGCCTGAAATGCACTAAGTTCAAATTTGGGCTCCTATACACTTTGAACAACTTGAATCAGATCCACCCCACAATGTTGCATACCAAATATCAAAAGATTCTGCCTGCTGGATCTGGAGAAGAAGATTTTTTTAAAAATTTGCCTGAAATGCATTAAGTTCAAATTCAAGCTTTTATTGTGAGCCCAAATATGAATCCTGGGGGCCGATTTGAGCAAACTTGAATCAGATCCACCCCACAATGTTGCATACCAAATATCAAAACATTCTGCCTGCTGGATCTGGAGAAGAAGATTTTTTAAGAAATTTGCCTGAAATGCACTAAGTTCGAATTTGGGCTTCTATACTGAGCCCAAATATGAATCCAGGGGGCCGATTTGAACAAACTTGAATCAGATCCACCCCACAATATTGCATACCAAATATCAAAAGATTCTGCCTGCTGGATCTGGAGAAGAAGATTTTATAAGAAATTTGCCTGAAATGCACTAAGTTCGAATTTGGGCTTCTATACTGAGCCCAAATATGAATCCAGGGGGCCGATTTGAACAAACTTGAATCAGATCCACCCCACAATGTTGCATACCAAATATCAAAAGATTCTGCCTGCTGGATCTGGAGAAGAAGATTTTATAAGAAATTTGCCTGAAATGCACTAAGTTCGAATTTGGGCTTCTATAGTGAGCTCAAATATGAATCCAGGGGGCTGATTTGAACAAACTTGAATCAGACCCATACCAAGATGCTGCATACCAAGTATCAAAAGATTCTGCCCACTGGTTCTGGAGAAGAAGATTTTTTAATAATTTTTCTATAATTCATACGGTGCTATCAGAGTTATGCCCCATACAGAGCCCCCAAGGGATGTGGCCATTTCATTTGAACAAACCTGAATTGCCATATATTAATGAACATCCACATGAAGTTTCGTGAAAATCAGACCAGTGGTTTCAGTGAAGTCGTTTGAAAAATGTTCACGACGACGGACGGCAAGTGATAAGTTGAGCTCCCTTCGGCAGGGTTAAAATTTCGACGAGAATCCGAGAATCGATTCGCACAAAGATTCGCGCAATAAAACCGGCGAGAATCCATGTAGATTCTCGCTGCACCTCTGCTAGGATTCGCGTGAAAAGAATTGAGTCAATTTAACCCTTTATTTAACACAGCGGCAACAAATTAACAAGCAGAAGGCTAACATGACCTGAAATATCCTGACACTATGTCAATAAAATCTTACAAATATGGCTGTCATTGGAACCGGCTCATTGAGCCGGTTCCAACGACAGCCATATTTGTAAGATTTTATTGGTAAAAATTGTTCATTTAATTATTTTATCATCTATTTATTATTTATTGTTTAAAAATTATCAAATTTAGTTTTAAAAATTAAAAAGATGTGTTGAGTAAAATGTTAAAACGTGTTATCAGTATACAACAGTGGTTCAAACGTGGTGGCGTCGTGGGATCCTGGGACACTCATAGTAGGTATGGATTCTCGCAACCATTTTCACAAGAATCCAAATGGATTCTCACAAATTTAGACGAAATATAAGCCCAGCTTCGGTAAGCTAAAAACAAAATTTTGTGGGTGCTAACAGAGTTATGCCCCTTGTTTCGAACAAATTGGAATTGATTTATGATAATGAACTTGCATATCAAATTTGGTTCAATTCAGTCAAGTAGTTTATGAGAAGAAGCCAATAATGTCAAGTTCATCCCGCACACCAGATGGATGCCGGATGGATGCCATATGGATGGCAGATAGAAAGTGATCACTAACGCTCCTCTCAGCTCCTCTTACTTCATGTGCCAAAATCTTAAGCACAGACTGCTGAGTTGAAGATAATTTTTCATACGCAGTACGGATAGTTAATTGAATCCACCTTGCAATAGAATGGACCATAATGTCCCTACTATTAGGCAGCAGAGACAGAAAGAAACGTTTACGTCCCTTTGTGATGAACTCAGATCTACGTTTGTAAATACGAGCTCTAACAGGACAGAGTAAAGGCCTATGCCGTCTGAAGACGGAAGAGCCTTAATAACAATAGGTTCCGGATACTTATTAGGAGCCTGATTTTAGCCAAAAATTCAACATTAGTAGTCAAGGTAATAGTATTACCTACACTACGATAGTGAGAATCATCAACAGATAGTGCCTGAAGCTCACTAACTCTTCTAGCAGAAGAGAAGGCTAAGAGAAAGCTGTCTTACAAGAAAAGAATTTGAAGTCCACTGTATCAAGAGGCTCAAATGGCGCTTCTTTTAGCTTTAGAAGAACCCAAGCTAAATTCCACTTAGGAATTAATCTGAGGGTTCTAGGTATATTTATCAAAAAAGTTTTTCAGTAACTTAGATAAAGAGACATTAGATCCAATCTGTAAACTATCATGATGTAATAGGTATCAACAGAATGATCCCTCCATCATGTGAGAAAACCTTCCACTTAGCAGCATAATTAAGCGAAGAGGAGGTCCTCCTACAGTTAGAAATTGCGTTCACTGTTTGTCCTGTAAATTGCTGGCCGTGCAAGAAGGACTGCACAACGGAAATACGTGAAGGTTGAGACCTTGTGGGTTGTGATGCAGTGTGCGCGATTTCCCCTGCGAAAGAAGATCCTCTCATGGAGGAAGCTTCCGTGGCATGTCCCACAGCAGACACCTGAGTAGATTTATCCATGGTCTCTGGGGTGACAGAGATGCTACCAACAGAATTTTTCAGTGAGATTGCTTTGTCTTGAGCAATATCTGCTGAATCAATGGTGCTGGAGGATACGCGTATCCTATCCTTCAGTCCCAAGAGATCGAGAGAGCGTCTACTGCAAATGCTCAAGGATCTGGACACGGCGACACATACGTCCGCAACTGATAGTTGAGATGCGTCGCAAATAAGTCTACCATTGGACGATCCCATTGGTAGCAAATCTGATTGAATACTCGTTGTTGAGAGACAACATACAACCTTTCCGAGAAAGGGAGTCCGCTAGAACGTTCAAACGACCCGGAATATGACGGACCGATAGAAGAACTTGATGCTCTAGGACAAACAGAAGGATCCTTTCCGTTAAATTGAATAACGGAATGGAATGAGTGCCTCCCTGGTTCCGAATATATGCTACTACTGTCGAATTGTCTGACAGAATTTGAACATGCGAATTCTAAAGAATGTTCATTCATTGATGTTGTGCAAGCCATACTGACATCATCTCTTGATGTTTATGTACTTGTTAGGAACTGCGGATCCTAAAGACCCTGGCACCCTGAATCTGTTGGGCTCAGAGTTGCGCCCCAACCTGTTTGACTCGCATCCGTCTTTATCGTTAAACTCGGATCTGGCAGTTGCAGCGGTACTCCTTGAGTTAACCACTGAATATCTGCCCAAGTCTGAATCTCTTGTTTCACTTGATTCGACAAGACGATGTTCGATTCGAGCGAATGAGTCTTCACACTCCAATTCTGAGATAAAATATCTGTGGAGTGGACGAGTGCGTAGCCGCTCCATTGGAATAAGATCCGCAGCGGGTCCGCACAAACCTGTCAGTCTCATGAATTCTCTTGCTGTTACTACATCTGAGTGAAGGCAAAAGCGAGCGTAACAACTAATATCGCTCTGGTTAACGGCAGACGAACGTCTCTAAGCTCATTCCCACGTGGGTGAATGATTAGGACAGCACTAGATCCGACTTCTTTTCGTTTACTATGAAACCGCAACATCGGAGCAATTGAAGCAGACTCTGAACATCGTTCTGAAGCGTTAACTTGTTGCCGTACCTCTGAAGAATGTCGTCCAAGTAGGCCGACGTTACCGCAGATGAATGAGCTCGGAAATGAGTCATTACCGAGATCATTATTCGAGTGAATGCCCAGGACACTAGGTTCAGACCAGAGCATCATTGCGAGCGTAACAAACTGACTAATTTCGCTCTGGTTAATGGCAGACGAACCAGATTGTTGTGCATCTCGAAGCTCATTCCCAAGTAGGTGAATGACTTGGACGGCACTAGATCCGACTTCTTTTCGTTTACTATGAAACCAAAATGTCGGAGCAGTTGAAGCAGACTCTGAACATCGTTCTGAAGCGTTAACTTGCTGCCGTAACCCTGAAAAATGTCGTCCAAGTAGGCCGACGTTAGCACAGACAAATGAGCTCGGAAATGAGTAATTACCGAGATCATTATTCGAGTGAAGGCCCAGGTCACTAGGCTCAGACCAGAGCATCATTGCACGGAACTGAAAACAACTTTTTTGTTGCTTTTATATTTTATTTTTCTCAAATTCTTTGATTTAATTATTCAACTTATTTAATTTATAGCAGAAAAATATGATCAAATTGTCAGAAATCTGATGATATTTGTGACTATTTTCAGGTTTTTTGGTTTGATTTTTAATCTGAGGCAAGTGAATGCGAAAATCTTCCATTTAAACCATATACACCTGATGTTTCCTGTGCCCTTATACCCTGGATGTTCTACACTCTCATATACCTTGGATGTTGGGAATGCCCTTTGCCATGGTTATTTGTCCTAAGCATTCTGACGAATCAGATGACAGAATTTATTCGGATATAGGGACAATCCTTTTTAAATAAGAAGATTCTAAGAATTTCAAATAAATAGAATGAACCCTGGTTAAACCTTTACCTACATGACTAGACGAGGATCATGCAACAGTACTTTGTGAAGAACAAAAAATTTCATAAAACACGTAGCTTAGCTCCCATCATTGAAAGAAATTCGATGAGCTCATTACATTGAAAGCCATAAACTATGTTTTGGTGGCATAAATTGATAAAATAACTAAATTTGAATGTCAATTTTTGTGAACTTGTTGGCCTGACATTGCCAATTTGTTAGATAAAGAGATAAGGCCTAAAAAAGTTAAAAATCTGTTTCTCAGGCCCCCTACATGCTCCCGCTGCCGCCTGCTCTCTTTTTATAACCAATGCAAACTTAAAAAAATGCCGATAGGATCACCGATCCAATGTCGAGTTGTGACAGCACAAAATGGGTTTTAATCATTATCAACTTATCATCCGGAAACCAATTGATTACAATTTACTATGTGAAGGGTCACTGTGACCTTTGACCTAGTGATTCCGAAATAAATAGGGCTCTTTCTTGCACCAATGCCAACCTACCTATGAAGTTTCATGAACGTAGGTGGAACCATTGTCAAATTATCATCTGGAAACCAATTGTTTATGATTTATTATGTTCAAGGTCACTGTGACCTTGGCCTTTGACCTAATGAGTCCAAAATAAATAGAGGTCTTCCACTCACCTAGGCCAACCTACCTATGAAGTTTCATGAATGTGGGTCAAACCACTATCAAGTTATCGTCTGGAAACCAATTGTTTATGATTTACTATGTTGAAGGTCACTGTGACCTTGACCTTTCACCTAGCAAGTCCAAAATAAATAGGGTTCTTCCTCTCACTGATGCCAACCTACCTATGATGTTTCATGAATGTGGGTCGAAACATTATCAAATTATCATCCGGAAACCAATTGTTTACGATTTACTACGTTAAAGGTGATTATGACCTTGACATTACACCTAGCGAGTCCAAAATAAATAGGGTTCTTCCTCTCACTGATGCCAACCTAACTATGAAGTTTCATGAACATGGGTCGAACCATTATCAAGTTATCATCCGGAAACCAATTGTTTTGATTTACTATGTTCAGGGTCACTGTGACTTTGACCTAGTGAGTCTAAAATAAATAGGGTTCTTCCTCTCACGAAGGCCAACCTACATATGAAGTTTCATGAATGTGGGTTGAACTGTAGTCAAGTTATCATCCGGAAATCAATTGTTTACAATTTACTATGTTCAAGGTCACTGTGACCTTGACCTTTGACCAAGCAAGTCCAAAATTAATAGGGTTCTTCCTCTCATCGATACCAACCTACCTATTTAGTTTCATGAACATGGGTTGAACCATTATCAAGTTATCATCCGGAAACCAATTGTTTACACAGGGACGCCCAACCACCCGCCTGCCTGCCATTGATCAAACCTAGTTGAGTTTTCGTCACAACTCGACTAATAATCAAAATTAAATGATTTATGTCTGATATTTTACCCAAGTTAATAAAATTGATAGATCTGTCCCTTGACAATGCTAAAGCATTGCAAGGCTTTGCAATGCTTTAGCATTGAAAAGCTTTCTTGCACTCAAGGGACGAAATACTCCACTACACATGCTATTCTGTAGATTATGAGGCCTAAATAATTTTACAAAAAAATGGCCTGAGAAATAGAGGATCTACTTTATGGAGCCTAAACAATTGAGAATTTAACTTAGGATGATAGAGAGAGAAGAGAAAGATACTTACTGTATAGAGGTAGTAGTCAAAAAGCTGAGATATACAGGTAATAACTTCAAAAGCTATTGGTTTCAACACACTTATCATCTGCATGTATTTACCTGCAAAGATAAGGTAATTTAAGCATTAGTTCATTACCTGTTGAGATTGATTTACCTAGAAGATTACACATCAATTTATAATCCTCACTCTAAACTACCTTCAAAGTGTTAGGAGTCAAACTTTTTATTAAATGAGTTCTGTTTATAATCAAAATGAAACTTGAAGGAAACTATTAGAAGGCTATCAGCCTGGCATGTCTGTCTATACAAACAGTTAATCATTAAGAGATTTTTATTGATTTTTTCAACACTTCAACAGCAGTCTGTACTCTCTGGATCTGCAGTTGTTTCTTAGAAAGATTTGGCTGCCTTATATAGTCACAACACAGCAAGAAACAGATGCCAAGGTACTTAGAATACAACTCGCAAATTTACACCGAGAATGCATGCAGGAACTCCTGTTCTGTGCAGTAATAATGAATACAGTAAGAATTAGGTTTTTAAGAGCTAAGTAAAATGTTTCCTCACCTATAACCCGCAAAACATTCAATGTTGTATTTGTAACTATAGGGAACTGTCTGGACCCACTTCTTCTTCTGGAATGCATTCTTCTGAATTGTCTAAAATATAGAAATATAACACATATTTTTCTATATGTACTCTTTACCTAACAAAATGAGCAGTACTGCTCAAAATCAATTGCAAAAGATGCTCAACAGATATTCTCACTTCTTCCCTTCAAAACATGGCCTATGGTCACACAGTGAAACATTAGACTCATTTCAGTCAGGAGTCATAAGCTAAATTTACTGTAATACCAATCTTTGGAAAAGATTTTGCACCTTTTCTTGAAAAATGGATGTGAGAAAAAGCTCAGTTACCACAAATGCAATAATGTATCAAAGTGATAAAAGTTCAGACAAGAATAAAACTAAGACACCATTTGGCAACTTTCATTAAAAACTGATGATGTGTATCATTAACTACTTATGATTAAGCAATGGAGCAAATGTGAAACTGAACTTCAGTGTCAAAGGAATTGTGGGACTATAATTTATTTTTATACATACCATAATATCACCTGCTGAAAATCATTTCCCTATTCTCCATAGGAAAATGTACAATCTGAAGTCTCATAAAGAAAGACTTTGGAGAGACTATAATTGTAAAACAGACAAAATAAATTAGTCACACTAAGTTACCAGGTGCCAAATGTGCATGATGCAAAGGTGTGGTACTCTGACATTGCAAATCGAGTAAGAAGTATCCCCCAATTCTCCCATTTCCGTTTGGCATGCACATCTCTTGTCTATTGTTCATTTTTTAAAGCAAGCATAGATACTTGTGGAAGGTAGGCTGAATTCTTAACTGGCAAGGAAAGTCACATTCTGTTAGAGCATGGGATGTATGAAAAATTTTTTTTTTTTTTTTCAAGATATAAAGGCTAAAAGAAGGCCCATTTTATATGTAACAGGATCTAAACCAACATCATTCAATGTTCAAAGGGAACCCATCTTGATCCGGAATGAAACATAATACAAGCCAAGTTCCATTTAGGTTTTAATTTGAGTTTCTACGGTCTCTTCAATCCATCAAAATGCTTCATAAGATTGGAGAGGACTTATTCCAGCTTTATATTGCTCAATAGTATACAAAAACATCTCCAATAACATAGACCTATAGCCATCGACTGTAATAGGTTGAAGGTCTTTAGCATGAAACAGAAAAAACAGAATATTGGATAGTTGAGTGATAGAAAGATGCTTGAAATGCTTTGAAAACAGATCATTTGGCATTATATCCAAATCTTGTAGAGCATCACCTAGATGCTGACATGTACTCCACTGGAAAAACCTCAACGTCAGAGACAGGATCTGATAAAATACAGGTATGAAGTGTAATTGTCTCATATTGTAATGATGTCTCCTCAACTAACCATGATGGAAGAGATTGTGAGCGGGTTGGAGCTAAACTGAAATGTCCTTGTGAAGTATTCTGATCTGATTAATCCAAACCCATCTAGAAAGTGGAGCAATCAAAATCACTTTGCTGTGCATTGAATGGATGTTATCTAGAAAGCATTGATTTATTAGTGTCGGTAGATATACATAGCCAGCTATCCCATTCCACTGACTGACAACCCATCAACTGCAAAGCAAGGGGGTTCCAAGGAGAATTGAGTATGTCTACTTGGTTGTTCAGTCTTTGTTGCAAAGAGGTTGATGTAAGGTTTACCCAATTTCTTGAAAATTGAAGACCTCTCTGTTCATCATCCATTCTGACAGAATGACCTTAATAAATATTTATTTATATTGGTATTTATGGTCACATACTTCTGCACAATGGCTAATCATGACCACAAGATGGAGATATAGTGAAGGTCAGTCAATCATTTATACCCCAGGTTGCCTATTTTAGAGGACTCTCACCCCAAGCATTAGTGACTGGGTCTTCTTTTACCAATGAAACAGAGCTTGTTTACCACAGTAAACAACCACTGTTTCACTTCCTAGGTTCCCATGGGGGACCTTAATAATTTACGTAGTTGTTTGAACTACTGCAAACAGACTGATCAGCAGGCTGTTCTGAATATCCCTCAGTAAAACAATGAATTTGAACTGCATGTGCGTGAATGTTTGGAATGAAAGGAGGCGTGACATATCTAGACTGCAAAGAGTTAAATACAAACACTTTGACAGTGTAATATCCACAGCCCTTTCATTTGCATCTTCATTTGCATTTGTATGTTTGAACCCCATGAGTCCTGTCATACAAGACACAAATGGTAACAAATGGTCATTCCATCAAGTATTTTAAAAGTTTAAAAACTTGTTGGTAACAGACCAATCGACCACAAGACCAAGCGACATTGCCTCATTTTGAGTGGTTATTTATTTATTGGTATTTAAGGTCACATATTTCTGCATAATGGCTAATCATGACAACAACATGGAGACAAAGCCAAGTTCAGTCAATCGTTTATACCCATGCTGCCCATTTTAGAGGGCTTCCAGCCCAAGCATTGGTGAATGGATCCTACTTTACCAGTAAAACAGAGGTTGTTTACCACAGTAAACAAGCACTGCTTCACTCCCCAGGTTTCCCATGGGGAATTTTGAGCTGTTTGTCACAGCTAAAAAACACACTAAAGGTACCAGCAAGTCTTAACACTGTTTTCTGGGCACTTAACCCCTGGGCTACAGATGCCATTTTTGAGGACATGAAGATTTATTTCTTAAATCAAAGGTTTCTTGGGGTTGTGGCTACCAAGGAATGCAAGGTGGAAAGTACTCCAACATATTGAATTTTGTACCAAAAAAATGTGCAATCACAATGACCATCTATATTTCTGAATGATTTCTTATTTTATTCAAAGTTGAAAAGAGCTGTTGTATTTCATGGTAATTGCTACAGTTAAAACTAGAAGTACATCAGAGAATTTCCCAGTTAGAAACCTAACCCTGCCAACTTAACTACTGTATTTGGTTCTGCATATTATTTTATGGATATCATAACCGATAAAATTATATTGCTTGTCGCAACCTTTAAAGCATCACACTTACCTATAATTTTTGGTTTCACCTGTTATTTCATCAATGTAGTCATGTTTCAGTTCATCTGGTATATCAGAATCACTATCTGACTTTTCACCTTCACTTTCCTGTTGAAAAAAGGACTATATTATAAAATATAATTTTTCTAACAGTCATCAAACACAGATTTACATTATCATGCAAGCTTTCAAGCCTCAAGTCTAATTCTGTAAGTAATTGGATATTATGGCCTGACCAGTTGAGCTCTTAAATAGTCCATTGCCTATGTTGTAGATTCAATCATCTGGAATATTTCAGCTGGAATATATTAAATATTCCAAACCACTGAACCTAAAAGTTCCATACACATTCATTTTCTTTGAAGCAATGCAAGAAATGTTTCTCAATCAAGAACTGATTTGTCCAAAACCTTAATGACGTTACAATACCGTTAGACATGTCTGTAAACTAAATACTCATAAATGAAAAATCTCTAGGCTGTAGTTTTATGGTTATGCCATGTAGTTCCACCAATTATATTAATAGCTTGAGGTTTTCAAGGTGAAATAAATATTTATTGATAGAAATATCTATAACTGAGGCATGAAAGAATATCTATATATCCTTGTGAATAAAGGGACATCACAACAGATCAATGATAGTCTGTGTGCAAACTCCATGAAAAGTGGGTAAACAAATATCCCATATCAGCAGCAGATTCCACACAGAATTAGACTGGTGACCTGAGAGTTTGATCCTAAGAGAGAGAAACTTTTCAGGAAGGCAGTCTGAATATATTATACTGAAGAGTCGAAGGAAACTTTTAATGCTACAAAGTTTAACAGAAGTAGACTTGTGCTGTTGAGAGCTTAAGCAACAATATGCTGCGTATTTCATAAAGGGTAACTAGTATCTTTGCATGGATACTGATGCTTATCTCATGAGTGGGCACACAAAAAGGCACGATTTCTTGTGCCCATGAATGAGATAATTGCTGGTATCCACACAAAGACACTAAATGATCTTTTTATTATGCACACTTCAGATAAATGAGAGGCGTCTTTATTAGGTGACATCCCATTTGTCCCTCGTTCTTAATTTGAGTAGGGAAACATAGTGGAATGATGGGGAACTGTTAATTAATTTTCTATCGGATTAATGAAAGGTTATGACTTATAGTTCATTTCTCTTTTAGTAAGTCAGGTAAATGAATAGCTCACTTAATTATTAGGCAATAAATAATGACCATATGTTACACAATATTTAAAATGTTGCTTATCTAATCGATAATAGAATTCTCACAAAAAATACCAAAAAAAAATAATCACTGACCACATTTCCAAATACATCTTCAATCTCCTCATCATCCACAGCTACATCAAATGGATTTCCACTTGACAAGTATTCTTCAAAGAAGTTTGGCTTTTGAAACGTGGACTCAATATTGTTTTCAGGTTTGGGATTTTGTTGAGTCGCTTCTGATGTGGAAGACCAGTGTCTCATGAATTTAAAATCCTGAAAATACATTGTGTGCTCTAAAACAAGACACTGTCTTTGAACAAAATGACCCAAAGGACCTGGAATGCTCATTTGAATGGCATAATCTTCACACTTAACCTGCTGAGTATATTCAAAATATTTTTCATCAAATCTAGTCATGGCTGCAATATAGCAGCCATGACTAGATTTGATGAAAAATTTATCCATATTTCCCTCAAGAAATCATTGGTCAAAAGTCCATAAAACTTACAGGGGGAAAACTGATTAATTGTACCCAAATTATATTTATTTCAATGCAAGAGATTTTGTGTCCTGGGCCGGAAAATCTGCCAGCAGCATGCAATTAGTTAACCCCAACATAATATAAAATCAAACTAATCACTTGACAAGAAACTTCACTTACAAATGGACATCATTTATTAATTTATCTGGATTTAATTTCACTTTCACCAGCCAAGGTCACCTTGTGTAAAACAATTTTATGGGTGGAGTAAGCTGTAGTACCTGGAGAGAACCACCGAGCAACTGCCAGTCTCCCCAACATACTAACTCCACACAAGCATGGTTAGAATTGGTTACAGACAAGTGCACCATCGACATGCAGTTTGCCTTTGTACACAGCGCCACCATGACCCCACATAGGTAATCAGGATTAAGTGCCTTGCCCAAGGACACGACGCAGTTACCCCTGGCGTGGATTGAACCATGGACCTTTCTGTTTGAAGTCCAATTACTAAAGGACATAAAACAACAATCTCTAAATTAACTCCAGCACCAACCCCTCCCACATTTAGTGTCCAGCCCAGATATTTTATGGCATCAGGCACTCAAGAAAACGGTAGTTGAATCTGTTTAAGTGGTAGAGTGCTGGAAGCCCATATTTGGGCTTTACGCAGAAGTGTCAGTACCAGCACTTAAAGGCTTCATATTTTGTGGATGTTGTTTATACCACCTTTGAAGTGAAATTATTTAGTCTGTTAGGATTTGCCTTGTTACAATTTATGGGAGAGTGCCTATTGGCACTCTCCCATAAATTGTAACAAGGCAAACATATGTGAACAAATTTTGATGACCAAAAATAATTCAGCACTCTACCAGTTAAGTATCATTGGACCATTACCTGAGCATTATTCTATTTATAAGGCAGAAATATAGACAATAACACTATCATTAATTACTATTCACTTCATGATTACTATTTGTTAATGTGATTACTTCATAAACACAAAAATTTAGCTTAACTGAGCTTTATTCTGGGGTGCAGATAACAATGTAAAAGCTTCTCATTTAATGGATGGGCTTCATATTATCTCTGATGTGAAGTTTTTCATTCTGTGTGGATTTGCACTCTTCCATGAATTGTAATAAGACAATGATATGTGAAAAATATTTGGTGACAAGAGAATAATTTAGCACTCTACCAGTTAACTAACAAATCAGTCACATCGGTCCACGTAATTTACAAATTAAGCAGTTGAAAAAACGATATCTTTCCAAAAATTTCAACAAAACCATATCATGTGAACCCTTACTGGAACGAGCTTGACAAGCTTGTTCCAATGAGAGGTCACCTGATATGTCAAGCTCGTTCCAGTGAAGGTTCACATGATATGGTTTTGTCGAAATTTTTGTTGAAGGCAAAGTCTTTTCTTGGTCACTGTTTAATTACATGAAAATAAATAATAAAAAACAAAACTCTCTCCACTCCAATTTTAAGATAAAATATGATGACAACCTACCTATTTATTTTTTTTATAGCTTAATCAATAGAAAATAAGAAAACAAAATTCATGGTTGCCTTTAAGCCAAGTCATGTTGGGACTATACAATAAACATTTTAAAATGAAAATTAAGAATGATGATGACAAAAGCTTTTATATGTCTAACATTAAAGCGATCAGACCAGTGGTTGGCAAAAAGATTTTGTTCATGTTTTCCCATGAATGTGTTAAATTACTGGCTCCAAACGATCCCTAAATATAAGTCCAGAAACTAAATTCAAGACACTGGAAAATCTTCATTACAAATTATTTATTATTATTTACTGGTTTCCAGAGTAACTTTCAGCATCTATGGCTATATCACAATTGCAACATGGGTATGAAGTCAAGTTTAACCAATTATGTATACCTATATTGCACACTTTAGAGGACTTCAACCACAGGTTACCAGGCCCTATCTAACCAGTAAAGCAGAACTTTCTACCACAATTTAACAACTTCCCAGAGGCCTCAATACAAAGATGTTATATAAATATGAAAGTATTTGGACTACTGTATTGCAAAGAGAAGTTTTTTTTGCTGTACTTATCTTTATCTTTAACCACAGTTTTAAAATGTTTTGCCCAATGCCCCTTTTTTGTCCTCACCCCCCCCCCCCTCCCCCCCCCCCCCAAAGCACACTTGTGTTGAAACAATGAACACTACACGTAACACTCTTAAACTTGACACCATTACAAAGATGTTACATATCAAACATAAAATTATTTAGCCCAGGGGTTTATGGGAAGATTTTAAAATGTTACACCATAACCAACACTGTTAGAATATACTCATCCTGACGCTCCTAAATATGACACCAGGCACTTGATCTGAACAAACTAGTCATTACCAAGATCTCGTATACAGAAAACATTTGGGTGAGTGGTTTGGATGAAAAAGATTTTTAATACACACACTGATAAAACCTGGGGGCACCACATGATCCTAAATATGACCCCATGGGTTTGATTTAAACAAACTTGAACATCATACCTACAAAGATGATATATGTCATGCATGATTATATTTAGGCCAATGTTATATGAGAAGAAAGTTTTCCCAATTATCAATATTGTTAAAATCTGGGGGTTCCATGACCCCTCTAAATATAATCCTAGGGGCCCTGATTTGAACAAATTTAAATTATCTTTATAAAGATGTTGTAAGTCAAACATGGAAGCTTTTGCAGCAGTGGTCTATGAGATTTTATATTGTTTTCCCCATTACCCATTAAGATTGCCACATGAAGAGAGCTAAATCAGAACATGAACAAGTGGTATAATCGGTTTGATCCTAACCTCTTGTCTCAATAGATAAGCAATGTACCGACTTGAACCTGCTGAAGAACACACTGAATTAATGGTGTTAACAGCATTTTCTCCTCGGAGTCCATCATTAAACATCAACTAAATACCCATGCATGTGAATTTTGTGTGTGTGGTGGGTTAAAGCATTGCTTACTCATGGATGATGCAACACTTTTCATCAGTTTAATATGCTTTTATTTCATCTCTGATATACAGTGTGACTCAGTATACAGACACCTGCAAATTCAAATATGAGTAAGGCATATGGAGCCGAAACTTATTCCATGTCTACCAGAGAAAGCAGAGATAATGATGATGACTGGAATATGTTATTTGATACTCAATAAAATACATCTATTGATGCCTAATGCCTTCATTCAATTTAAGTGTGCCATCCACAATGAGTTCCATGTTCCCAGGTTGTCCAAAAGTTCCAGTATGATTATGCCAAAGAGTTTCCAAAGGGTTTCTATATCATTTAACATGTTTGTCAATCTGTGTCAATTTGCAAGAATCCCATTAGGATTTAGCAGGGGTATAGGAAGATCCAATGGGAACCACACCCGTTGTCCCTCCCCCCACCCTATTTTTGCAGAAGAAACGCAACCCCTATCCACTCCCACACCTTGGCAACCTACTGGCACCATCAATGCCTCAGTGGATTGAATAAGACAGGTATCTGGAACGTAAAATTACAAATTCTACATTACACTCAAAATTGCTTTCTGGCCGATGGGCAAAAGTGCTGCTAACAGCAAGGAAAATGTACTGTTTTTAGTATTTAAACTGAACAGTTTTCCAGCAGGTAGCCTCCTGGATCTCCCAAGACAACAGGGGGACACCTTTGTGCTGACCTCACATTTGCCACAACGCACTCCAAATGGAATAATGCCCCCCACCCCCCACACACACAAACCATGTAAAGAAGGTATGTGTATTTGAAAATCCAAGATCCACAGTGAGGGGTGTGTATTTTCTACATATGAACAGTCCCAATCAACTAAAGACTCATATATTGCCATCACAAACAGCCGAACGTTAAAAAATTTATAGTAATTTATATATTTTTATTCCCCCGAAAAAAAATTCGGGGGAATCTAGCCGTGACGTCGTCCGTCTGTCCATCCGGGCATAGACGGAATTCGTGTCCGCTCCATAACTTCTTACAGCCTTCAAGGATATTAATGATACTTGGTATTATTATTGCCCACAACCAGAGGGTGTGTCGCGAATAAGGTTGGAATGGCTATCAAGGCTTTTTTCGGGGGAATCAGCCACCCTTTGGTGGCCATCCTCTAGTTTATACTTACCAATGACCCAGACTTAGCTGGTGCTAACTCTTAAAATTCTAGGGTCAAACACAAATTTTGCCCCCCAATCCCCAAAATTTGCATCAAAATCCAAAAATTCAATGTCCTATGTGGTCCTCCATACTTATATCCACTGCACCTGCGCAGTGTCAAGGAAGTACTGAAATTGGCGCCAAATCCTCATTCTTACAACCAGTGCCTGGTAAGTGTTATGAAATCAGCGGGGAGGTATGAGTTCCCAACTCATGAGAGGGCCATCCCCGTCTGGGTCATTGGTAAGTATAAAAAATATATAAATTTTATATACTGTACCAGTGACCCAGACTTAGCTGAATAGAAAAAAGGCTGGAGGGCTCTTACTTCATGCGCCGAAATCTTAAGCACAGACTGCTGAGCTGAAGATAATTTTTCATAAGCAGTACGGATAGTTAATTGAATCCACCTAGCAATAGAATGGACCGTAATGTCCTTTCTATTAGGCAGCAGAGACAGAAAGAAATGCTTACGTCCCTTTCTGATAAACTTAGATCTATGTTTGTAAATACGCATAGCTCTAACTGGGACAAAGCAAAGGCCTATGACCGTCTGAAGATGGAAGAGCCTTAATAACAATAGGTTCAGGGTACTTATTAGGAGCCCGATTCTTAGCCATAAATCCAACATTAGTAGTCAAGGCCATACACAGTTGATTGTCTGTTTCTCAGGCCATTTAAAAAAAGCATGCGGGCGGGCGGTCTTTTTTTTCTTTTTATTTTCTCCCCGAGAGGTTGTTTGTGGTAATTCGACCCCACCCAAACGCCTGGTGGACCACGCAAAATTTCGCAAATATATTGGTTATTCACCGTAGGGGTGTTGGGTCATAAATGAAGTGGGGTTTGAATGTTTGTTTTTTCAGTGAAACGTGAAAATTATGACACAGGACGAAATGCCTCGTGGGTGAAACGTCTCTGGGACAAATCAAATGTCGTAGTGCCAACTTTCACAGATTTATTTTACCAAAAAAAAAATCCTTTCACAACCAGCCTAATAAAATCGTGAATCACAATTTTTCCCCATTATATTCAAAATTACCACAACCCATTTGAACGGGCAGTTCATCCATAAATCATATTTTTCGGAAATCTGAAAATGAAATACAAAATGAATGTTTGCGTGTTTTTATTAACCAATTCGACCGCACATACCTGCCTATATGTGATTTATTTTCAACTATGACTGTTACTTTTATATCAAGCAACGGTTACTTTTAGTTATCCAATTATCCTGCATCTCAAATGCATTTATTTAAATTAACTGGGAAACTTGTAAAGGTTTCAAATAACAGTACACAAATTCCCAATAACGGCCATTTACAATACAAATGTTATTAAAAATAAATGCCAGGAGACTGTGTTCCATTCAACATAGCACCTGACTTTGCAGACTTTCTGAGGGTTTGTGCGGATCAAACGTGGTGCGAATCGACCATTCCCCTTTGTGACTGTTTGTTGTCAGACTGAAAGACACCTTCCTTCTTGCTGTCATTATGACTTACCTTTTACAAAATAAAACACTTTCTGTCGTGAATATTGCAAAACCCACCCACTTTATTAAAGTATGATTAAAGTATGATGTAGAAAAAACTGGAAGTGTGTTAATTTAAAATTTGCGAACACATCGATATCAATTTACCGAAATGAGCACAATATCTCAAATTTTTTGTAAAGATTTTTTGGTGTCATAAAAAGGTTGCATGCGCACCAAAAATGACCATGTGTGCGGGCCTGAGAAACAGAGGTTCTTTTTTTTTATGGCCCAATGTAATAGTATTACCAACACTACGATAGTGAGAAGTGAGAATCATCAACAGATAGTGCATGAAGCTCACTAACTCTTCTAGCAGAAGAGAAGGCTAAGAGAAAAGCTGTCTTATAAGATAAGTATTTGAAGTCCACTGTATCAAGAGGCTCAAATGGCACTTCTTTTAGCTTCAGAAGAACCCAAGCTAAATTCCACTTAGGAATTAACTTGAGGGTTCTAGGTCTATTTATAAAAAAGTTTTTTTACTAACTTAGATAAAGAGACATTAGATCCAATTTATAAGCTATCATGATGAGCATAGGTATCCGATAGCATAGACGTATAACCCTTAATAGTTATTGGCTGCATTTTGATCTCGTCAAACAAGTAGACCAGAAAATTAAGAATGTCTGGAATGGAGGAATCAAAAATATCAACAGAATGATCCCTACACCATCGAGAGAAAACCTTCCACTAGCAGCATAATTTAGCGAAGAGGAGGTCCTCCTACAGTTAGATATTGCATCCACTGCTCGTCCTGTAAATTGCTTGCCGTGCAAGAAGAACCGCACAACGGAAATACATGAAGGTTGAGACCTTGCGGGTTGTGATGCAGTGTGCGCGATTTCCCCTGCGAAAGAAGATCCTCCCGTGAAGGAAGCTTCCGTGGAATGTCCCACAACAGACAACTTAGTAGATTTATGGTCGCTGGGGTGACAGAGATGCTACCAACAGAATCTTGCAGTGAGATTGCTTGATTTTTAACAATATCTGCTGAATCAACGTAGCTGGAGGATAAGCGTATCCTATCATTCCGTCCCAAGAGATCGAGAGGGCGTCTACTGCAAACGCTCAAGGATCTGGGCAAGGCGACAAATACGTCTGCAACTGATTGTTGAGATGCATCGCAAATAAGTCTATCATAGGACGATCCCATTGGTAGCAAATCTGATTGAATACTTGTTTGTTGAGAGTCCATTCTGACGGCAACATACAGCCTTTCCGAGAAAGGAAGTCTGCTAGAACGTTCAGACGACCTGGAATATGACGGACCGACAGAAGAACTTGATGCTCTACGACAAACAGAAGGATTCTTTCCGTTAAGTTGAACAACGGAATGGAATGAGTGCCTCCCTGGTTCCGAATATACGCTACTACTGTCAAATTGTCGGACAGAATTTGAACATTCGAATTCTGAATAATGTTCATCCAATGACGTAGCGCAAGCCAAACTGACATCATCTCTTTGATGTTTATGTGCTTGTTTAGGAACTGCGGATCCCAAAGACTCTGGCACCTTGAATCTGTTGGGCTCAAAGTTGCGCCCCAACCTGTTTGACTCGCATACATCATTATCGTAAAAATCGGATCCGGCAGTTGCAGTGGTACTCCCTGAGTTAACCACTGAATATCTGCCCAAGTCTGAATCTCTTGTTTCACTTGATTCGACAAAACGATGTTCGTTTTGAGCGAATGAATCTTCACACTCCAATTCTGAGTCAAAAATACCTGGAGTGGACGAGTGCGTAGTCGCCCCATCGAAATAAGATCTGCAGCAGCTCCGCACAAACCTATCAGTCGCATGAATTCTCTCGCTGTTACTACATCTGAGTGAAGACAAAAGCGAGTGTAACAAACTGACTAATTTCGCTCTGGTTAATGGCAGACGAACCAGATTGTTGTGCATCTCAAAGCTCATTCCCAAGTAGGTGAATGACTTGGACGGCACTAGATCCAACTTCTTTTCGTTTACTAGTCCAAGTAGGCCGTTACCGCAGATGAATGAGCTCGGAAATGAGTCATTACCGAGTTCATTATTAGAGTGAAGGCCCAGGGGACTAGTTCAGACCGAAGCACATTGCTCGGAACTGATAAACGATCCCTAATACAGCGAAGCAAAGGTACTTTCTAAACGCCGGATGTACCGTGACGTGAAAGTATGCATCCTTGAGATCTATACTCGCAGCATAATCGTTCACTTGAATGCTCGCTCTGACCAATCGGATGGTCTCCGTATAAAATTTTGGAGCCACGATCAGCTTGTTTATCCAGCTCAGATCTGTAACTGGACAAAACGAGCCCTCTGGTTTTGGAACCAGGAACAGGTGACTGTAGAAACCTGGAGATTCCTGGTTTTCTACGACCTCTATCGCGTTCTTCTTCAGAAGAGATTGGACTTCTTATAGAAGCGAATCTCTCTTCTGAATGTTTGACAGAAGCTGAGTCCAACGTGGACTTCGAGTTAGCGGAGGTTTTTCCTTGAAGGACAGTTTTAGACCTTCGGAAATAACTCCTTGCACCCATTGGTCATCTGTAATTGACAACCAATTGGTTAAGAATCTCAACAGCCTTGCGCCCACTGGACTGCAATAGAGGTTTAGACCATCACCTCCTGGACCTGCGAGGCTTGCGGGAGGAGAAACTACGTCCTCCACGACCCGCACCTCGCCCTAGGGGCATCTGACCAGTTGTCTCGGCCAGCATTACGACCCCTACTGGAGTCGCTACTCTGGCGGTCTCTGGAGTAAGACATAGAGGCTTTCTTAGATCCTCTATAGGAACTTCCCTTGGACGTACTCGCACCAGAAGTGCCTGCCTTACTCCTCTCTGCTGAGTCTGACCTTTTCAAAGCGGATTTAAAAAGCAGAGAATCCGAAGCTTTCTTAGTAATCTGATCATAGATTATAGAAAGCTTACCATTGAAGAGAAGCTCTCCGAGACCGGAGCAACTCGAAGAGAGTTTTTCACCTTACTATCCACTCTTGTGGATGCAGCCAGGGCAGCATCACGTCTGACTATCTCCAGATTTGGCACTGAAAGGGCGGAGTTATACATAGAATATGCTATGGTCCTCGAAAGAACTCTCAAGGAAGTTTGAACATCCTGGAATTCTTTTCCTTCGAGACGTAATGATAACACTCTGGTAAGGTGATCTGCATAAGATAAGGCGTCTAAACTGATTCTGTTAGACGAGATTGTCGACTCCAGCATACTGGAGTGAATCGACATAGATGCCAGCAATGACAACTCTAAGTCTTCTGCCTGGTCATCTAAACGCCCTGTTCTGCTGTTTCAAATCTATTTCTATTATTGATGAAAGGCAGCTGTAGAGCATGAGATGATAAGAAACCGGATTTGCCAGTCTTGGAGGCTAGCTTGAATATAGCGTCATTAAGAAGTTCAAATGTCCGCATCACATTACTGGACTGGGTCGGTAACTCAGGCACCATGTCCCTATTCCGGCCGAAAAAGTCTGTGTCCAGTGACGCTATCAGTCTCTTATCAGGTAACGCAGCATTTTGGTCCGGAGGAACAACTTCTGGAAGGTGTTGCCGGATGAAATCTACGGCCACCTTATGTTGTTCGGAAAGGGAAAATTTCAGCGACTGGACCACATGAGAATCTCGGTCGTCCCTTTCTGACTCTGCAGGGGAGCGAACCGACCCAGCTTCCTCAGACAGTTCCTGTTCTGAAAAAGTTTCTGATGGCTGCTGGGATGCTGCAATGAGTTGAGCTATCTGTGATAGCAAGTCCGTCACGGAAGCCTGTGGAGCCGTGGTCTTACGTAATTAGCCGCTGGATGCGCCTGGGACGTTAATTCCTGCACACCTCTTATATGCGAACGTCCCGACTGGAAAGGCCTCGTGTCTTTGGCTAGCAGTTGGTGTGACCTGGTCGACGTGGAACCCTGCTCGGCGAAGCAGGCTGGATATCTGCGGTCACAAAGCCAAGGTGCGGTCGTGTGTGCTGACGTGAGGATGAAGAAGCCAATAGACTAGCCGTGCCGGACTGTCTATGCGACGGAGCGTCCCGAGCAGGAGGAGTGGAACGTATGCTCCGACTGACGAACGTTACGTACAACAACATCTGGGCCCAGATGTTGTTGTAAGAGAGAGGGGCCCCTCTCGCTCGCGGTCTGGGTAGACCTGGACGAGCTAGCTACCGGTCTGACTGGCTTCCTCTGTTCCATCCTCCGATCCGTCGTCGCCGGTGTGCGTGATCCGAGATTATAGTGCTTGCAACACCCCTTCTCCTCTCCTGGACCGCAATGGATGAACCTGGCGTCACAACCATTACGTGAATGATTGCTTCACTAGGGGAGTTAGCGGGTGACATGTGACCGTCGATCCTACTAGGGCCCCCTTAGGCACTTGCCGCATTTCGTTGAGCACTTTGCCGCTAGCTCTTCATTGCTACGACAGAAGCACACTTTTGAAGACATCACGGAAACATCACCCTGTTCTTGTTCCTCTGAAAAAGAGACTGAAAAAACTTGAATGACTACTGGCACACACTGAGCAAGAATTAGTGTGAGTACACTGACTACAGCAAATACAATGAACATGAGAATCAGAGGAAGACTTCCTCGATTTACAAATTGAACAATATTCATTCATTTTGAAAAAATATTAAACAGTCATCGTACTCGCACTAACCCTTGAAAACAAAGATACATAATAATAATAATCCATTACAAACATTTTGAAAAATAATTCAAAAGAAAAACTGTTCCGAAAAAATTTCAAGATGAGCCCAAGTTCCCAATGGGAACAATGAGCCCAAATGGATCCCAAAAAAGCCTAAGTGTGGACAAAAATTTTAAAACATATCTAAAAATTAATGCTACACTTACGGACAATATTAATGTATCTGGCAATGAACAGAACCAAAAAGAAGACAAGGAATCACTGTCAGAAGAAACCGTTGTCAACGTAAACAAAAGTGAATAAAAACCGGAAACAAGACTCCAGGCACTGAAAATTTGGCTCGAAATCAGAAACCAATTTTAAACACTATCCGATGTATAACAAAAGCTTCCAGAGAAGAAACTGAAATACATCAGATGGTAGATGCATGACCAAAACGCCTAACCACTCCTAGGGTGAGGACGTAACCAAGGGGAAAAACAGAATAAACATTCTGTTACCAAGCCAAAAACTCCCAAGAAAATTCAGTAAAAAAATTACAAAAATTATGCCAAAAGCATGGGAGAATAGTAAGGGGGGTATAAAGGAAAGGGAGAGAGGAAACATTGAACAAACTGTGGAAATTTCATAACAAGAATGTAAACATCAGGCCCATGCCCCAAAATTAGGGAACATGAAATAATTTTGCATAAAAATTATAAGTTTCAGCCCTGAACACATCCTTCCACTGTTTCTTCCTCTCATCCTCTTATTTCATCCTTTGATCCACCATTTCTTTCATGATTTTGTGTCTGGCATCATTTTAACTGAGATTATAAGCACAGATATCAGTGAGATGTTACTGTTTGAAGGGCCAAACAAAGAATGAGGATTTTGCGCCAATTTCGGTACTTCCTTGACACTGCGCATGCGCAGTGGATAAAAGTATGGAGGACCACATAGGACATAGAATTTTTGGATTTTGATGCAAATTTGGGGGATTGGGGGGGCACAATTTGTGTTTGGCCCTAGAATTTTAAGAGTTAGCACCAGCCAAGTCTGGGTCATTGGTACAGTATAAAAATATATCAAACTATAATTTGCACTGTTTTAAATCTGCACACCTATAAGGGTGCGAATAACAGTCCTACACAATTCTTTTTTTATTGGGGTTTAATAACACTTTTGACATCCAGGGTCACCTCGTGTCGGACAGTTTTACTGGTGGAGGAAGCTGGGGTTCATGGAGAGAACCACTGAGCAATGGTAAGCAGTTGTTGGGCTCCCCAACTGACCAAGTCCACACAAGCAGGGTTAACATTGGTTGAAGACAAGTGCATCATTGATGTGCAATAAATACGAGTAAGGTAGCACCTGAGGGATCACAAACAACTGCTTCTGACTGATGTGTTAATATGATTGATCCTCTAGCCAACTATCTTGTATTGTAAATTGAGAGGATTTAGAGTCGCTCCCCAACTATGATCATTCACATCTGCCATAAGAACATAATATGGAACTGGAGAGGCTAATGGAGCTCCCTGTATTACCAAATGAATGTTCATCCATTTTGACTGTGACAGCTAATGGACTTATTCTGCATAATGTAGTCATTCAAAGGGTTGATTTTAGGTCTCCATCATCAGGGTACAAAAAACTAGAGAAATCTTCTTCAAAATCTGTACAGTGGAACAAGGACTCATTCGAACAAAGGAATTCCCTGACCATACCTGTGTTGACTTGAGAGAGAGAGAGAGAGAGAGAGAGAGAGAGAGAGAGAGAGAGACAAGAGAGACACCTTCAAAAACAATGGCTGGAATCTAGCTTGTTCTCATGATTACTTGGTTAACTTTCATTTCGGCAGCTACATTTTGGAGTACTTTAGAACATTTGTTTCTTATCACCTGCTAGGAATCAAACTCACAGCTACCCCATCTGGAACTAAACACATCAAAGCTGGTGATCATTTTCCCAAAAATGCTGTTTTAACTAACTGATGCCTTAATGCATGATATTAATATTTGGGAAATGGACAGATAGACAGATTAGGATAAGGCAGGTGTGAAATTATAATATACCTTCGTGGAATCGACTAAAACATGAACTTTTTCCAAAGTTGAGGCAGGAGTTTCTTCCACTTGAGGATTTGAGAGTCTTATACCTTCTTTATATTTCTAATATTGGCAGGTTTTTTTTCTCAACAATTTCATTTCATCAAATGGCTGGGAACAAGTGCCTGTGTTGTAATCAACTCTTCCAAAAGAGTGATGTTGGATCTGTGGAACAAAGACCTTAGATACACATCTAACATGTGTGCAGTCTTGTAGAAAAATGAACTTGCAAATAAATGTAACAAAACGACCATACTTTTCTTTGTTCAAATATGAAAACTCTCAGGTCTATTCAGAAGTGGTCTGAACAAAGGAGGGAACTGTAACAGATTAGCTGCATACACAAAGCATTTCTAAATATACATGTTATGCATACCCAACAGAAAGACCAAAATGAAATCTTAAGACTGTGTTGAGGACCCAATCCCCTATCATGACAAGGAATTATGAAAGGCAAAAAAGTGCACACAATTGTGGGTCAGAAACAAATGGTTGACAGCTTGTTATTCAAACTGGACATCTGAAGTACTAAACAGGGATATTTTCATATTTATCCCTCGATATTATTTTTGGATGGATTTGTTTGTACTTTCACATGCCATCTTTTTTAGGGCTTTTAATTTAAAATTTCCACGTAGGCTGGAAAGAAATATCCTTCACTCCATCCCTGAATTGCATTCTTCTCAGTGAGTGTCTAATTTTGGGTGAATAAAAAAAAGGAAATTTAATATTCCTATAGAAAGAGAATTTCTCCAAGTTGTTTAATTCTTTACCATGGAAGCAGCTACATCTGCTCATTGAGCTCCTTCCAATTGCGGGGTGACATGATATCTTTTTGTTGAAATTTTTTAAAAATAAAAAAAAATAAATTATAAATTCATAGTAATTTGTATATTTTTATACGTACCAATGGCCCAAACTCAAAATTATTCAGGGCCAAACACAAATTTTGCCCCCCAACCCCCCAAATTTGCATGTAAAACCAAAAAATTGATGTCTTATGTGGTCCTCCATACATTTGACATCTATCTGCACATGCGCAGTGTCCAGGAAGCACCGAAATTGATGCCAAGTATCATTCTTTCTACAGCGCTTGCTAAATGTTATAATCAGCATGGAGGTATGAGTGCCCACTCATGGGAGGGCCATCCCTGTCTGTGCCATTGGTAAGAATAAAAATGTACAAATTACTATGAATTTATAATATTTTTACACAACAACCAATGGCCCAGACTTAGATGAATAGTAAAAAGGCTGGAGGGCCTAGGACGTAAAGGAAAAACCAATTACTCAATCACTTCTTAAAGGATATCTCCTACAGAAGTATAGGAGAGAAAGGAATTAAATATGTCTTTCTCATTTATGCTAAATAAGAAAGACATAACACCAACGATGTAACTGAGCATTACATAATATATAATTCTCCATTTTTAATGCCAGCATAACCCATTATGCTAATTCCATGAAGGGAAGCCAATATATAAAGATAGTCCAGAGAATGAGACTCTTTATACTCATTTAAAAGTGTCCGAGGATTGTATATTAACTCTCGTTTGACATGTGATATATTCAAATGCTTCACAGCGAGCTACATTTTAAAAATATTACATAAATGAGACATAATAATTGCTTCCACTGAGCTACACATTAAAACCATCCCAGTACGGACTCGGAACTACTGACACCAGAGGAGGTCTTCCCTTGCTTTTCACTATAAAGCCAGATGATATTAAGGGAAAACTGTTCCCACCCCTCCCCTTGTTCTGGGTCACATAACTGTAGAACGAAGAGGGCTGCTGGAATGGAAAGCCTAAATAACTATAGCTGTAATCCTTCAGAGGACGACATTCTGCGCAAAAGATAAAGGACCTAAACACCTAAGGTCGCCAGAGATGGACTCTATATTTCTAAGGTAAAACTTAGTAAATGTAGAAGGCTGTGTCCAGTACGCAGCTTTCATGAGATCAGTAATGGCTATACTGTTAGAATAGGCTCAAAAAGTGGACAGTGCTCTAACTTCATGCGCTAATATCTTATTTACAGAATGCTGATCAGAAGGTAGATTTCCATAGGCAATACGTATTGCCATCTGAATCCATCTAGCAATAGACTGAACAGATATATCTTTTCTGTTATGAATTAATGATAAAAAGAAGCGTTTTCTTCCTTTTCTAATAAACTCTGATTGTCGTTTATATGTAGCCCTGACTGGACACAGCAAAGGTCTATGGTTGTCCATAGACGGCAGAGCCTTTATGATAATAGACTAAGGCCGTAAATTTGGAACTTGATTCTTAGCCAAAAATCCCACTTGTGTAGTTAAAGTGATGGTATTTCCAACACTACGGTAGTGAGATTCGTCAACAGATAAAGCATGGAGTTCACTAACTCTTCTAGCGGAAGCAAAGGCTAAGAGAAATGCTGTTTTATAGGTTAAAAATTTGAACACTACAACGTTAACGGCTCAAACGGAGCTTCTTTAAGCTTCAACAGAACCCAAGCTAAATTCCACTTAGGAATTAATCTGAGAGATCTAGGTCTATTTATAGAGAAATTTCTAACTAGTTTGGATAATGAAGCATTAGATCCAATCGCCAAGCTATCATGATGGGCGTAAGTGTCCGATAGCATAGACCAATAGCCCTTAATAGTGGCGGGCTGCAGTTTGAGAACGTCAAACAGGTAGATCAGAAAGTTGGCAATATCCGGTATGGACAGATCATAAACGTCTATCGACTGATCCTTACACCAACTTAAGAAAACCTTCCACTTTGCTGCATAATTCAGGGAAGAGGAGGTCCTCCTACAGTTAGAAATTGCATCCACTGTTCATCCTATAAATGTTTGCCGTGCAAGAAGGACTGCACAATGGAAGTACGTGATGGTTGAGACCTTGCAGGTTGGGATGCAGTGTGCGTGACTTCCCCTGACAAAGAAGGTCCTCCTGCAGAGGAAGCTTCCGGGGAATGTCCCGTAACAGACACCCGAGTAGATTGATCCGCGGTTTCTGTGACGACAGAGATGCTACTAACAGAATCTTGCAATGCGATTGCTTGATCTTTAACAAGATCTGTTGAATTAACGGAATTGGAGGATACGCGTATCCTATCATTCTGTCCCATGGAATTAAGAGAGCGTCTACTGCGTATGCTCAAGGATCTGGGCATGGCGACACGTAAGTCTGCAACTGATTGTTGAGGTGTGTCGCAAATAAATCTATCATAGGTTGATCCCACTGGTCGCAAATCTGTCTGAACACTCACTTGTTGAGAGTCCACTCTGAAGGCAACAGGCGACCTTTCCGAGAGAGAGAGAGTCTGCTAGGACGGTCAGACGACCCGGTAGATGACAGACCGATATATGAACTTGATGTTCAAAGACACATAGAAGGATTCTTTCCATTAGTTTGTATAGCGGAAGCGAATGCGTGCCTCTAGTCAGGTCGCCAGGTCATGGATGCGTGTTTTGTCATATAAAGTTTTTTCTCAATGGATTCTGAAAATTAAGGTATCTGACATCAACATTCAATCGGCTGACCATCTGTCAGCCTTGAGCAATTTTTTTTATAGAGCCCCAAAATTTATACCCCACCCCGAATTTCAGTAAAATACCACTTTTTACTCCGATGTCATTAGATCTCACAAAAATGCAACAGAATCTTCACAATAAGATGCCAATAGCCGAAGGGTTACGAACACATCACTTAACCATTAACTTCACCAAAAAAAATCCGAAATGTCAGCCAATATGGCGGCCGGAAGTAGCAAATTTATGGATTTTTACCATTTTTTTCGAAATAATCTGCTATAAGTGCCCAATGACTGTCCAAGATTCATTCCTCGTGCATATAAATGATGCAAATTGATAGCTCCATGATATTTGATGACAATCAGGGGTATCAATGGTGTATATGAACGGGAAAATGATTATCAAATCTATGAAGTGAAAAAGTCGTCAAAATAAGATTTCCTGCCATATAATACAAGAAGTCACAAAAATTGTTAGAAAACTCGGCTTGTGGTTCGTAGACTTGGAGATGTCTCCCCAATTTAGTTCTCAACCTCGATTTATATCATTTACACATTGGATTCACTATAAAATACCCGAACTTCCACCAAAATGACGCCGAAAGTAGTAAAATTGTGGATTTTGATATTTTTTGCGAATGAAGTCTATACCAGTATGCCCCGGCTGCCAACATACATTTTGCTGGACATAAAAACTATGCAAAATTATAGTGCAATGATATTAACTACATTTTGAGAAATAATGGAAACAAATGAGCAGGAGAAAAACCGATATCGCAGACTATGGAGTGAAAAAAATGTCAAAACTGGATTTCAACCTAATACCAGAAATCCCAAATATGGTCACATAGCCAGCCTGATGAGATGCAGAGTAGGAGATGTTTTATCTACTAAGTATTCAATCTGGAATTTATCAAGAAAAGATCAACATGGTCACCGATATCCTCATCCTCACGGTCCATCTGGATCATTAGACTGATTCACTGTGACATCAATTGCTGAAACCATTTGTTCATTGCAACATTCAATTGTTGCATTACACGCACAGAATATTGTGCATGCCAAGTGAGAGGAATAGCATCCACACCTGCTAGTTTTGCAAGGATGTTTGCTGGAACAGGAACAACGTACCATACGCAAAACAGAGTTGGGCCACCGGTATACCACTTGGTAGAGTTAAGGGTGATAACGTTTTCGAGACTTCATCTCTGACGAATCCGAACTCCCTAGGATCAAGATCTGGTGGAGCTGGGTCTAAGGCATGTTTCCACGTGCATACCTGAAGATGGGCACGTTTTACATTCTCTGTGAATGCTTCGGTTGTTGGGGGCAGGGTACATAAAGGAGGAACTTTTGTGACACCCTTCTTGCCTATTTGCGATTTCCAAACACTGATTCACGATTCTGACATGGTGCCCATATCCTTGCAACCATAGCATGAAGATATGAATCGTGTAGCTTGATGAAGTACTTCCGACCAAGGGGCATTGACACAACCAACGGACGTTAGAGAAGTTTCGCCGGATCTCAAGACTTTCAACATACGACCTTTTCCAATTCCAAAACAACCACCAACTGTGTCGCAGCCAGAGATAGCATGGGCGGCAAGCAAGTTTGGTGTGATACTTCTATGTTCTTCAACGGTCGCTGCAATATCAACAACTGACTTCCCCTTTATTGGGGATTCCATGAACATACTACATGACAGGTTTTGTTCGAGATAGTGATGTAGAAGCAATGTGTATACATCTGTGTCGTCTGCAAGAACTATGACATTGTCGTGGTCATCAGCAGCTCTGATGGCTTGCTGAACGATTATGTTATCTGCTTCTTCATGCATAGTTTCCATGTCACGCCTCTCAATAACTATACCTCTATCGATTTCAATGGGTGAAGCGTCCTGGCCAGTAACAAATAGCGCGTGTTGTTGAGTGTTATCAACAGCAAACTGTGTGTCACGTCTGAAATGATCAACAATAATGCTTATCAACTGTTTCTTATTTTCAGTTACCGTGAGAACCAATTTCTGAGAAGGTAATGGTGACGTTGCGGTCAACGTGAATTTCCGACAACAAGCTTCACCACTTCTTTTTGCCCTAGTCGTACATTTAGTACTGAATTCATTGTATCTGTCAAACACAAGATATGTATCTCCAACCAATAATCGACGCTTTACATGCTCTTGAAATCGCTGGACAAAATCGTTCACGTTCGGGTGACATAATTTATTGGGAGCAGGCCAATGGGGTATCCAAAGAAGTGCACACCCGTCTATAATAGTGCAAGTTGACACATTGATATCAGACTCAGACATGTCGGTGTTTGGAATCATAACTGCGGTATCAGACTTCATGACCGATTTAGATTTGGATACCCGCATGTCACCATTGTCATTGAAAAGAGCTGTTGGAATGGGTGATAACTCGTATGAGAGTATATCATTTATACTAATTTCCCTGGAGCTGGCTTGAAGTCCCATCACCCGAGAGTAAATCAGATTGCTGTCACATGTTTTGTGCTCGCCCAACTTGACTGACTTTTTCATAACTGCCATTGTTTCAACGGGCCTTGATATAGTACAATAGAACCCACTCGGGAGTTTCTTCTCAAAATCAGTCAACGTCTGTCTACCAAGTGTTACAGCCATGTCCAAGATGTTGCTTGGGTTCAAGGGGGTGTATGATTGTCGCGAGTTTGTTTATAAGTCCCTCACGATCAGCGCAATCAGCAGCAATTCTCGCAGTCATCTCCTCTTTGTGTTCGAGCACTGCTCGATTCGCGACATCTGATTCCCTAACCTCCGCGAGACCATTCAAAAGTTGACCACAATTGTGAAGGCTTAATGCCCACACTTTCAGAGTTTCTGGTTTTAATGTGATGCCAATGATGCCAGACTTACCATGGCCATAACGCATGAAAGTGGATTCGATATACATATTGCTCCAAATGCCATTCCAAATGCCATCAACATGTCTCATCACATGTGATCCCTTCAGAAATTGTGTCAACACTTCTTGTGGAAGTCGTTCCATGTCCCTCAGATAATACAAGCCATATCTAGCATAGTTGACATGGCCGGATGCAAAGAAGTAAGGGAGCATTTGTTTTACAGTTGCTAAATGCAAGGGCCAGTCCCCTTCCCTCTCAGCCCTTACGTACTTCATCATTATAAGAACTGGTCTTATGAAGCAGTCCACCCAAACCTTGCAAGTCCTGCTCTGGTCTGATATTTCACTCAATGTGTCAATGAAATCTTCCGGGCAGACAAGATCATCTCTACTGACGATATCTCTAAGCAGCTCTTCTGCCAACAACCGAAATGCGTGCATATTTTGAGGAAACTTCTTCCCGCTTAGCATTTTGGCTACTCCGCCGAACACAGACTCAAGAATTTCAGATAAACCCGTGTTCTCCATCAAGTTGCCAATGGCACCAAGAAAACTCACTAACATATGCATGCCTCTCAACCTCGGAATCAACGTTCCGAAGTGATCGTGATTTGACCACAGAACATCCAACGCTACTTTATATAGCTGTTGATCAGCAGTGAATAAAGTATATTTCTGCCCAGTCAACTCAGTTAGACGCATTGCATCTAACATGGCGGTTGAAATTGTATCTGGATCAGCCGGTGGCATGTCAATCAATGGTAAGTACACAGCCTTCGTCTCTGGTTGAGGGGATTGCCCACTTTGTCGGGATGACCTGGTGTTGTAGCCATTGAACTCAGGACAGTTAGGTTTCGTTACAATATCCTTCAAAAATTCAAGGTCATTCTCCAATGCCCTTCGTTCTGCCATGACCATGCGAACCAATACTTGGAGCTGAGGTACTTCTTTGTGGATTAAGCAATGAGGGACTTCTGGCTTCTTTGGTACATCGAACGTTGACTTTTCAGTGTTGTAATCAACTGGTTTAGCCATGTCGAGTTTAGTGACTCTCGGTATCATTGGAGAGGGAGAATCTCTCTTCGTGCTAGGTTGCATCATCAAAACTGCCAACGAGTGTGTGGTGAGCTTGCCGTTTTGTGAAGATATATCGGCATCGAAGTTATCAACAACAAACTGTATCAACCCATCTTCCGAAGTAGTGATTGTGGTCAGGTTGTTACTCTTTGAGGCCAGTACGGCTGCCGATTTTTTAAACTGTAACAACTCATCATACGTGCATGTTACTCCAAAGTCGTTCAAGGACTTGACCAATTCCTTTGAATCGCGGAGTAATACAGCTAAACTAATTTGCAATGGTGTAGGGACACCTTTGATGGCAGAAGTTATCATATTACCTATCATAAGTGCCGTAAGTGTGTTGTCAAGTTTTGGCGATAAGCTACCAAGAAAGTCTGTTACAGTTTGACGTGAATACTCGAAAAGGGTGGTCTTATCTAAAGTTGACTTGTAATTGTTCCCATCTTGTTCAATGTTTTTGACATCCTTAGAAATTTCTGTGCAAAGAGTCTTCATGGCCACGGGGACATCATTTTTGAAATCAGTATCAATTCTCAGGAGCGAACCCACTCGAGATCTGATTGCAATTATTGTAGCGATTGACAGTGAGCTGAGGAGCAATAATTCTTCGTGGAAGAAATCTGGCAATTTGGAGACAAGGAGCCTCCGAGACAGACTCTCTCCGCCATTTTCAACATAGATTCCATGCAATTCAACAGAACTCCAACTGAGAGAGTTGTCTTTCTTCATAAAATCTAAAACAGCTTGGAGGGGTGGTTCGATATCGGATGGTGCAACTGATAATGCTGCCGATCTTTTGCTTGCAACGACTGATCTTTCTCCCATGAACGACTGACGACAATCAGAATCGTAGCGAGCGTCAGCTGCGTGCAAATCACTAACAGCCTGATTGACTGTAATGCAGACTTCAATGGACCAACTGTCACTACGGTTGTCGCACTTCTGAAGAATTTCCGCTTTCGGTGTGGAGGTACCTTGTTTAATGTTTGTCGGAAGACATAAGCTGGTCTCCATCTAGAGGGATTCTTTTTATCTTTCTCAACTTTACATTCGCGCCCACAAAATAACCAATCAACCAAGAAGTTGAAAGTGCTGACGTCTGAACGTCTGGTGATTTTCTTAGGAGGTGGTCCGTCGTGAACTTCCTCATTTGCACCACGCTTTTGCTTAGCTCGTGCCACATTTCGTGGGTGTATGTATTTATCGATACATTGTCTATGAGCATCGAGCGTGATATCATTGTCGGCCTCGAACCTCAGACGCAAATCAAGACATAGACCGTCGCCATAGATCTCACTATTCGCAATGACCTTCCGTATTCTTGTAGCCAATACTTTGACAAAGCGTTTCTCGCTCGAATCAGAGCACTTATAAATATCTGAAAAATAGCACCTTTGAGACATACTATTCTGACAATTTACTGTCAAGCTTCAAAGAACAAATTAACCGGGGAACTTCACTCGGCCAAAAACGGGTTACAATGTCAACAATAAAGAAACAATAAATGAATTGAATAATTTCAATTGAACAAAATGTGAATAAAAGTGGTAATCTATTATTAATTTCAGCCAGTAAGCACGATCGAAACTGATACGAAAACCCAACAATGAATGGAAGCGAAAGTACGTCTTCACACGTTGAGTGATCAGATATCACTGATTTGAATGTGGTGGATTTTTGAACATCCTTACTCGCTTAGTATCAGGTGTAGTAACGAGCGCTGTTTGCTGCGAACAACACTCTTTATTCGTGTTGTTCAGGAATTTACTGCCTGAGACATCGTAAGAACACCTATCCCGAGTAGTGTGTATGTGATTCCATGACAAAACTCGATCCTCCGTCCGTAACTATTATATATATGACCGTTGGTGCAGCTACCAGAAATGTATTGAAATTTTAGCCTCCGTCTGGTTATAGTGTCATTCGGTGAAAGCGCTATATCGATCGAAGTATTCAACACATGGTGCCCATTTTGGTATCATCATGAGCACAAATGGATGCTCCATGATGGCAGAGCATGAACTGGCACAATTAAGATACAATTTGTTTCACAGAATAAACGATTTATGGTGCAACGGAGAAAAAAAGTTAAAATTTCGACATGACGATCTGACACGGTGGCCATATTGGATTTTTGTGTGTCGATATAATTTTGAATTCTGGAGTATATGATACTACAAACCATGCCAAGTGTACAAATAGTAAGGTTTACCGATAAATTTCATGTTAGTAATGAGAATTTACAGAATATTCAAATATAGGTGTTTTCACATTTGGTATCAAATTCGGGGTAGGGTATATACCTTTTCAAGACTCTATAAAAAAAATTGCTCAAGGCTGACAGATGGTCAGCCGATTGAATATTGTTCTCAAATGTCTAAATTTGCAAAATCCATCAAGAAATAAACTTTATACGCCAAAACAAGCATTCGGGATTTTCGGGGGTTTGGCAACCAGACTACTCGCTGGTTCCTTATATACGCTACTACTGTCGAGTCATCCGACAATATCTGAACATGAGTGTTCTCTATAATATGAATCCATTGTTGTAGCGCTAACCATATTGACATCAATTCTTTGATGATTATGTGTTTTCCTAGGAATTCTGGGTCCCAAAGACCCTGGAACTTCAAGTCTGTCGGTTCAGGGTCGCACCCCAACCTGTTTGACTCGCATCCGTCAAAATCGTGAAAACCGGATCCGGCAGCTGCAGTGGAACTCCCTGAGTTAACCACTGAATGTCTGCCCAAATTTGAACTTTTTGTTTTACTTGGTCCGTTAAAACAATACTGGTCTCGAGCGAATGCATCTTCACACTCCAGTTCTGAGTAAAGAATATCTGGAGAGGATGTGTATGTAAGTGACCCATCGGAATGAAATCCACGGCTGCTCTGCACAACCCCATCAGTCGCATAAATTTCCTCACTGTTAATGCGTCTGAGTGTAGATAAAAGCGAGCATAACAACTGACTAATTTCGCTCTGGGTAATGGCAGACGTACCAGATTGTTGTGAGTCTCGAAGCTCATCCCCAAGTGAATGAACAACTTGGACGGAGCTGGTTCTTACTTCTTCTCGTTTACGATAAAACCCAGACGTCGGAGTAATAATAGCAGACTCTGAACATCGTTCTGAAGAGTAATTTTGTTGCCGTACTTCTGAAGAATGTCGTCCAAGTAAGCCGACGTTACCGCAGACGAATGAGCTCGGAAATAAGACATTACCGACTTCATTATTTGAGTGAACACCTAGGGTGCTTGATTCAGACCGAAGCACATTGCTCAGAACTGATATACTATCCCTTGAATGGCGAACCGTAGGTACTTTCTGAATGCCGGAGCCGGATGTAACAGGGCATGAAAGTACGCATCTTTTAGATCTATGCTTGCCACATAGTCGTTCACTCGTATGCTCGCCCTTACTGACGAATGGTCTCCATATAGAACTTTGTGCTATGATAAGTTTGTTTATCCAGCTCTAGTCTATTACTGGTCAGAACGAGCCGTCTGGCTTCAGAACGAGAAACAGGTGACTGTAGAAACCTGGAGACTCTTGTTTTTCTACGACCTCTATTGCTTCCTTTTCCAAGAGAGACTTTACCTCCGAAAGGAGAGACTCTCTTTTTACAGGATTTGGCGGAAATTGTGTCCAATGCGGACTTCGAGTTAACGGTGGTTTTGCTTGGAACGATAGCCTTAGGACAAGGACATAGAGCAAAATGGAATACGCTCAATAAAATAAAATAGAGTCATCCCCTGTAGGGAAAAAGAAGTAATAGGCCTTACATGTATCTTTCTTATTTATGATAAATTAGAAAGATACAACACCTTCCAAAATTGAGCTTCATACATCCATGTACTCTATTAATATCCAATATAATCCTTATACTAATAATTTTTAAAGTAAGCCAATAAAAAAAGTAAGTCTAGAGAATAGAGACTCTTATACTCCTAAAAGTGTCTGAGGATTGCATAATCATGTCCGTTGACATATGCAATATTCAAAAGCTATACTTTAAAAACTAAGACTTGAATGAATTTTAAAAACCTAAACTTCTCACTAAACAACCATCCCAATAACAGCTCAGAATTACTAACTCCGGAGGAGGTATCCCCTTGTTTTCATAGTAAAACAGGTGACCCAAGGGAACACCCTCCCCCCCCCCCCCCCTTTTTCTTGCCCTGGGTCAAATAGCCCAGAGCGAAGAGGGCAGCCGAACGGAGACACTGCCGAAACAGACAGCCTACCTAGCTATAGTAGCAACTGTTAAGTGAATGACATTCTGAGCAGTAGATAATAGACCTAACAATAGAGGCCTCCAGAAATGGACTCGATATTTCTAAGATAAAATTCATGAATGTGGATGGCTGAGCGCAATGAGCGGCCTTCAAAAATCTATAATAGCGACACTATTAATGTAAGCCCAAGAAGTAGAAGAACTCTTACTTCATGAGCCGAAATCTTAAGCACAACTGCTAAGTCAACGATATACCATAAGCAGTACCGATAGTTAATAGAATCCATTAACAATAAAATGGAGCGTAACGTCCTTCTACTAGACATCAAAGACAGAAGAAGCTTACGCCCTTTGTAATAAACAGATATCTGTTTATAAATACATAAACTGTACCCGGAAAGAGTAAAGGCCTATGCCCATACGAAGACGGAAGGACCTTAAAATAATAGGTTCCGGATAATAGGAGCCTAACTCTTATGCAACAATCCAACCTAAATAGTAACGGAAGTATTGATTCCGAAACTATGAAAGTGAAAATCATCCATCGATAGTGCATGAAACTCACTGACTCTACAGTAAAAGAGAAACCAACAGAATTACTGTCTAAAAGGTCAGAATTTGAAAACTACTGTTTCCAGAGGCTCAAATGATTACTTAGCTAAATAAGAACCGAAGTTAAAATCCGTATAGGAATTTAATCTAAAGATTCTAAGTCTATTTATCAAAAAGTTACTAACTGACTTAGATAAAGAGACAAAAGACTCAATTGTAAACTATCGTAGAGTGCATAGGTATGAGGTAACATAAACCTATAACCTAAATAATAACAGGTTGCAGTAGATCTTGTGAAACAAGTATACTAAAAAATAGCAATGAGTAGTATGGAGGGATCAACAATATGAACATAATGATCCCTACACCACGACGGAAGAGCCTCCACTTTAGCCGCATAGAATAGCGAAGAAGAGGATCTCCTATAGTAAGAAATCGCGTCCAAAGCTCGTCCAGTACAGTGCTTACAATGCAATACGGACCACACAACGGAATACATGAAGGTTGCGACCTTGCTGGTTGTGATAAAGATGACACGATTTACCCAGTGAAAAAGATCCTCACATAGAGGAAGATTTCACGTTAAGACCCACAGTAGACAAGAGAGTAAATTACTCATGATCTCTGTGAAGATAGAGATGCTATCAACAGAAATGTATTGTGGTTGTTTATCTTAGCAATACCTGCTAAAACAACAGCGCCGGAGGATACGCGTATCCTATCATTCCGTCCTATAGATCAATAGAGCGTTAACAATATTAGCTCAGAGATCTGGACAAGCCAACACATACGTCTGCAATTGATTAGCAAGCTGTGTCATAAATAAATCATCACTGGGCGCTCCCATAGATAGCAAATCTGATTGAATACTTGTTTGTTGAGAGTCCATTCTGACAGTAACAAGCGACCCGTAAGAGAACGGGAGTCCGATAAAACAATCAGACGACCCGGAATATGACGGGCCAAAACTGAACTTGGTGTACTATAACCAACAGACGGATTCTTTCCATTAAATTGAATAACGGAAACGAAAGAGTGCCTCCCTGGTTCCGGAGATACGCCACTACTGTCGAATTAAAGGACAGGAATTTGGGCATGCGTTTCTGAATAATGTTCATGCAATGACATAAAGCAAGCCTAAAAAACATTATTCCGCGAAAGTTAAACTGATTGCTAAAAGACTGCGGAACCCAAAGACCCTGGCACTTCGAATCCGTAGGGATCAGTATTATATCCCAATCTGTTTGACTGGCAACCGTCATAACAGCCACACTCGGGTCCGGCAACTGCGGCGGCAGTCTCTGAGTCAACCACCGAATGTTTGCCCCAGTCTGAATCTCTTGTAACACTAGATAGACAAGAGAACGTATAAATCGAGCAATTCATGGATTGCCAAAAAGTTGCCGTCGAAGAGAAGCTCCTCCGAGAACGAAGCGACTCTGAGAGAGTTCTTAACCTTACTATCCACGCGTGTGGATGTAGCTAGGGCTGCATCACGTCTAACTAACTCCAATCAGCCACTGAAGGGCGGAGTTATACGTGAACAAACTACTGCCCTCAAAAGAAATTACATTGAGAATAATATCCCGTAAATCTTTTCTTGAAGACGTAATGATAACGCCTCAGTAAGGCGGATTACGTATAATAAAGCGTCTAAGTTAAGTCTACTATACATAATGTCGTTCCCAACATTGAAATTGGAAAAGACATAAACGGCGAAAAAGAACATATGCAGTCTTTAATCACACCGTCTAGACGCATATGAACTCTCGGTATGCCCTGCTCTGCCAAAATAAACTATTTGTATAAATGATAAAATGGCAGAAATGAACAACGCGGACAAGAAACTAAACTATCATGCTTAGTAGCAGGCTTGTATATATATATATATATAGCGTCGAAAAATAAAACACATGTTGTAATGACAATATTGGACTGCGTCGGTAAGTCAGGGACAATGTCCCTGAACCGATCGAAAAATTCGAGTCCAATGACGCTATAAGTCTCTTATCCAAGATCGCAGCAATGAAGTCCGAAATAATAATCACTGGAAGATAATGCCAGAAGATATGAAAGGCATCTTCCGATACTACTAAAGGGAAAACTGGAAATCTTTCGAATCCCTTTCGCCATCCTGTCGGACCCTATAAAGCGTTCAGTCGTCCGTAGCTGATGCAACCGCGGACCGCACCGACCCAGCGCCGTCGGATAATTCCTGATTCGACCGAGAAACTGTCAATTGCTGGGATGCTGCGAAACAACTGTGCTAACTCGGATAGCACGTCCGTCACTGAGGCCTGAGGAGAAGCGGTCTTACGATGCATTGCCGCTGGAAGCTCCGTGATCGTTACCCCGTGCATACTACCAATATGCGAGCGAACGGAGTGTATAGGCCTCGTGTCCCTTGGCTACCGGATGACGCGACCTATTCGCCGTGGAATCACTGAATGCCGAAACTGATCGGATACTCGAGGTCACGTAGCCAATGTGCGGTCGTGTGCCCTGCTGTGAGGATGAGGAAGCATTAAAGACAGTCTCTCGGACTGTCAATATAACGGAGCGTCCCGACCAACGGACATATGCTCCGAATGTAAAATATCTGAACCACAACATGCGGTCCCCTATGTTGTTGGGCGAGAGAGGGACCTCTCTCGCTCACAGCCCGGACGGACCTGGACAAGCCAGGAACCGGACTAACAGGCTTCCTCCGATCTGTCCTCAATCTGCCGTCACTGGGTGAGTACTAAAGTAATTAAAGTGCTCGCATCACCCAAATCTCCTTCCTAGACCGCAACGGACGAACCCGGCAGCCGAACCATTCGATGAATGTACGCTACACCAGGTGAGCTAGCGAATGTCACTCCGTAGGCGATAGACATATTCCATGAGCACTTATTGCCGCTAACTCTTCATTAACTATGACGACAGAGGCACACTTTTGAAAGACATCTCCATAACTCTTCGAACAAGAAACCAGAAATGCTTGGATAGCAAGCATAAAATAATAATATATATAGCGTCGTTCAATAATTCGAAAGTTTGTGTGACATTATTGGACTATGTCGGAACTGAGGGACGATGTCCCTGAACCGAACCAAAAATTTCTAAGTCCACCGACGCTATCAGTTTCTTATCCGGCATCGCAGCATTCTGGTCCGACGAAAGAAGCTGTAGAAGACCAAGTCAGATGACATACACAACAACATATGTTGTTCCGAAAGGGAAAGCTCGAAATCCTCCGAATCCCTTTCGGTATCCCGTCGGACCGGATGAAACTTTCGGACGTCCGTACCCGCTTCCGCGGAGCGTCCCGACCCAGCATCGTCGGATAAAATATATGCGACAGATTCAGTTGATGCTGGGATGCTGCGATAAACTGTGCTATTAAGGAAAGCACGTCCGTTCCCGAGGCCTGTGCAGTAGCGGTCTTACGATGCATTGCCGCCGGAAGCTCCGTGTACGTTGACTCCCGCACACTTCCTATGTGAACGTCCGGAGTCTGCAGGCCTCGTGTCCCTGGCTACCGGATGGAGTGACCTGGTCGCCGAAGAATCCTTGATCGGCGAAGCTGGTAATATATCGGCGGTCACGCAGCCAAGGTGCGGTCATGTGCGCTGACGAGAAGAGGAAGCCTTAGCAGTCTCAGCGGACTGCCTATACAACGGAGCGTCCCGAGCGACGGACGTATGCTCCGCTTGCGACACATTTTGTACCACAACATCTGGGGCCAGATGTTGTTGAACGAGAGAGGGGCCTCTCTCGCTTGCCGTCCGGATGGACCGGAACGAGCTATGAACCGGACTAAAAGGCTTCCTGCGTTCTCCCTCCGATCCGCCGTCACTGGGTGTGCATTAAGTTAATTTATAGTGCTCGCATCACCCCAAAATTCCTTCTAGACCGCAACGGACGAACCCGGCTGCCGAACCATTCGGTGAATGGACGCTACACCGGGCGAGCTAGCGGACGTCAAAGGCCGTCGAACCTACTAGGGTCCTCTTAGGCAATTGGCGTATTTACATGAGCACTTTTCCGCTAGCCCTTCATTAATAGTGACGACGGAGGCACACTGTTGGAAGACATCACAGATACATCACCCTAATCTTGATCGTCTGAAATAGAAATTGATAAAGTAGAGTGACCCTGCGGGGAAAGGACCGGAGTGTCCAAATCCCCAACAACATACCGTGACATACGCTTCCCATATTGTCATCGAAATCATACGATACAGAACAGGAGTTAATGCGAGTACACTGACCACATATAGAATGATAATAAAGTCAGAGGAAGACTTCCTCTTAAAACAATTGATCAATATCCTTTCAATGTGAAAAGAAAACAAGTCCTGGTACTCGCACTAACCCCTGGCAATCAAAATACATAATAATAATATGATCCATTAATATAGAAAAAATAATTGAAATCAAAATATTTTGAAAAAATATTTTTTCAGAACAGCCCAAGTTTCTGAAAAGTAACGTTGAGCCCCAATGGATCCCAAGCCTAAGTGTGGACAAAAATTTTAAAAATATTTTAAACAATTTATTCAACACTTACGAACAATAATAATGTATCTAGTTATGATTAAAATAACATAAAGATATTATTCTTTAGAAATCCCCCCCTCACACAGAGGGCTGTTGTAAATGTAAACAATGAGTGTAAAAACACTAAAATAAGACTCCAGGCACCCAGGCCCGAAATCAGTTACCAAAAATACACTATCTGATGCAAAACAGAGACTTCCAGGGAAGAAACTGCAGAACATCAGATGGTAGATGCAGAACACAACGCCTAACCACCCGTAGGTGAAGACGTAAACATGGGGAAAGAACAGAATTCATTCTGTTATTCAGCTAAAACTCCCAAGAAATTTTAGTAATAATAATTACAGAAACTATGCCAAAAGCATGGGAGAATAGCAAGGGGGAACTTAAAGGAAAGGGAGAGAGGAAAACACTTAAAAAACAGTGTAACTAAATAATCAGAATGACAACAAAATGGCTGCTGCCTTGAAAATAGGTAACTTAACATAATTTCATTAAAAAATTTTAAGTTACAGCCCTGATAATATTCTGTCACACATTCTTTTCCTCTCCTCCTTCTCTATCCTCCTTAGAATCACCATTTCACTAATATTTATGTGTCTGGCATCATTTAAACTGAGATTTATAAGCACAAAGATCAGTCAGATGTTAACTGATGAAGGGCCAAACTTAGAATGATTAATGGCGCCAATTTCGGAACGTCCTTGACACTGAGCATGCGCAGTAGGGGCGAAGTGTGGAGGGCCTTTCAGGACATGTTTTCTTTAGTTTTAGATGCAAATTTTGGGGATTGGGGGGCAAAATTTGTGTTTGGCCCTATATTTTAAGAGTTAGCACCAGCTGTGTCTGGGTCATTGGTACAGTATAAAAATATTAAAGCAACACTACAGGAATATATAATGTATCTTATAATAATGCTAACATGATTAATTCATAGGAAACTACATGTATAAGGAAAGCATTGTCAATGTAAACAATGTCAAATAAAAACTGGAAACAAGACTCCAGGCACTGAACAACACGGCCCGAAGTCAGTAACAGATTTTAAACTATCCGATGCAAAGCAAGATTTTCATTAGAAGAAAATATGATACATCGGATGGATGATACATGACCAAAAATGCCTAAAAACCCATAGGGTGAGGACGTAACCATGGGGATACACAGAAAAAACATTCTGTGAAACACGTTAAACTCCCAAGAAATTTACAAAAAAAATTCAATAAAAAAAAGCCTAAAAGCATGGTAGTTTAACTGGGGGGCTTCAAGGAAGGATATGGAAGGAACACTTAACAAACAGTGGCAAAATCATCAGCAAGAATGATGACGTCAGGCGCATGTCCCAAAATTGGGAAACATGAAATAATTTTGTCAAAAAATTATAAAGTTACAGCCCTGAACACTTAAAACCACTGTTTCTTCCTTCCATCATCCTATTCTGTCCTTTGATCCACCATTATCCTGTCTCTGGCATCATTAAAACTGAGATTTAAAAGCACATATGTCAGTTTGTTGTTATCTGACAGAGGGCCAAACAAGGAATAATACTTGGCGCCAATTTTGGTGCTTCCTGGACACTCTGCATGCGCAGATGTCAAATGTATGGAGGACCACATAGGACATCAAATTTTCGGTTTTACATCCAAATTTTGGGGATTGGGGGCAAAATTTGTGTCAGGCCCTGGATAATTTTGAGTTAGCATAAGCTAAGTCTGGGCCATTAGTTGTTGTGTAAAAATATTGAAAGGACAAATTGAAATATTGCGTGTAGTGGGTAAAGGGTTCAAAATCACTTAAAGGGCTAACCAAATCAGTTAAAGGGCTAAGCATTATTCTTAAGCAACTAACATTTCTTCACAACCTAATCAGATTATACATGAGCTTAGACAAAACTTACCACAAGCTGTAGTATATTAAAGTTGGATTTAACAGGACATAATTCCCAAACTTCATTCTCTAAAAACATCCGTAACTCATCCATTTTCGATCTGAAAAAAATAAATTCATATGCATATACAACCAGAGCATAAGATAAGAAAAATATATGCTACTTCTGAAAATTAACATCAACTTCTAAAAGTAAACTCATACTGAGATAAAAGGGACAGACATCCAACACCGAATAAACTCTTTTCTACCACAAAGCTACTGATATTATTATTATCTCACCCAAAGGCAAGATATTTTGTCCAGACACTCAGCTCCCGAGGATGAGACTTCCCCATCTTACAGCCACCCCCATCAGGGATAATTTTTTCTCCCCCCCACCCCCCTCCACCAAAACACTCTGATGTCATCAAAAGTAATCCAGGGGCACGTGCAGCTATATCAAACAATTTTGTTATCAATTTCTAAAAAAAAAGTGATTTTCTTATCAGAAAGAGCGGAGATAAGGTCTGTATATACCACAGGTATATACCTCAAAATTAAATCCCAATGCCAGCAAGACAGGGGTTAAAGATTTGTAGCCACTGAACATTGACACATTCTTAATGGTGTTCACCCAAAAATTCATATAAAAGAGTCAAGAGTCCTTTGGTTTTGTGGTCTGTGTTTTTATTTCTATTTTCTTTGACAAATGTTTGGCTGCTAATATTTCTGAAATGTGACGCCATATTGTTTGTTTACGGAAGAACGTGAGGTGATGAAATAGTCTGTGGACTCATTAAATATGTTCATAAGCTGGTCACGTGAAATATATACCTATCTCACATGGCCTTCTCGCATGAGACATGCATATCTTCCTTAGGAAGTGGGGGAGAAAAATTGTTTTTAATCACATAAAAAAGAATGAATTATTAAAGGTAATGAAACCTCTTGAACATTTGAAAATTTATTCAAATCACATGAAGAATGAATGATATACATACTTCATTTCTACAACAATTCTTATCGAGTAGTGTTAAACCAATAGTCGGAATTGGTCAGTATACTCAGCCAATTAGCAGGGATCGAATGATAATGGCAATAGCCATTTCATAATCGGTAGTTCCGATTGTCTCAAAAAAATTTGCGTGCATGTTTTACATGTTATAATTGCATTTAACATGCTGCATTCATTGCTCATAATACCTCACAGGACAATGATGCTAAAACAAAATATGACTCACTTCTACATGTACATCCCATAAAAATGTATACAGTAATTTCAAGTTTTAAAAAAACAAAAACATAAAAAACTTGCACAACCAGTACCTCTTGATTGTGAGATATGAGTGCTCCTTTGTAAAATGTGCCACCTTGACAGTCTTACTATTCAATATGACCAAGAACATGCAACGTGGGGCCCTGCAAAGCTTTGCAGATTCAATTCGATGTCAACATCAGTGGTCTAATTTGGGTTTGACAGTGAATCAGCTTCCTGATTCGTAAATTTTTGAACTAGGTAACTTATGCTTTTTCACGAAGGGAAAATGGCAAATAAATGTCTTCTATCTGCAGAATCATGCTTCAGAAATTAAAGAATAATGATTTGGTTCAATCACCTGAATGACATGCTTATCTACCTTACAAGTTACATTGTTACAAAAGTATTTATAAAGTAGATCGCAGAAATCCCGCTCTCCACTTTATAAGTACTGCTATAGCAAGCTGTAGCAATGTAGCTTGTGACCTCTGCATTTGGGTACTCATACTACTGCAACATATGCAAGCCACAAGGATGTGAATGGTAATTAGGTAAAATAGCAAGGGGCCTCTCAGCTTAGACGGCTCTGCACAGGTTCACTGCTTTTAAGGGAAGCTAAATACAAGAAAAGAATCCAAGTGTTACTGTCTGTCACCTTGAACTTGATGATATGACAATGAGTCAAGGTCATGACACATTAGGTTATGGAGAAGAATTTTGTGAAGGATAAACAAGATCTGTCACAAGGGATGTATAACAAAAATTGCTGTCTGTGACCTTGACTTTGATGATATGATCTTGGATAGAAGTCAAGACACACCTTGTGTCATAATTGAACTAAGTATGAATAAGATCTGTCAATGATACAAAGTTGTATGGACCGGAGAAGGGCAGTAGAACAATATCAAAGTTTTACTGTCTGTGACATTGTTGATATGACAATGGATCAAAGTTGTGGCACACCTTTGAGTCATGAGCAATAATACAATAATTGTACAAGTACGAATAAGATCTGTCGATCAAACAAAGTTATATGGACTGGACAAAAGTTACAATATAAAAAAAAGTACACATGAAATGAAACCAAGAGGCATATCATTCAGTCAATCCATTTTATTTCAGCACAACATTTGACATGCATTATCTACTTTTGACGCTCTCTGTTGAAAGTGCCATTAAACCCCAACAAACAAACAAACTTTTTACACTTTAATAATTCTCCAAAGTGGAAACTCATGACTCAACACAAAAAAGAAAGAAAGACACAGAAAGAAAGAGCCATTAAATCCCAATAAACAAACAAACAAACTTTTAAAAATTTAATAATTATCAGAAGTGGAAACTCATGACTCAACACAAGAAAGAAAGAAAGAAAGAAAGAAAGAAAGAAAGAAAGAAAGAAAGAAAGAAAGAAAGAAAGAAAGAAAGAAAGTGCACTAACCTGTGATGGAACTTGAAATATTTGGAGCTTTGTTGTTTTAATGAATCTTGAAGTCCTTCTGATTTACTACCACAGAATTCTTCACCAATTTCGATCATCCTGAAATATACAGAAACCAACCTGTAAAGACTGTGTTATAAACTTCAAATAAATGATACAAGATCGAAAACCTCTGCTTGTCATATTTTTTATCCAAATATTTGTTACTTCATCTCATACATAAAACCTGGGCAAAATATAAGCACGAAATTTTGTTATTGTACTCACCCTTCATCATTTTTGCACTGGTATTGCAGATTTATAAAATTTTAGATGTTCATGCATATACACAAATGACCACAAAGACACAGCAGGCTGAAACCATAATAACTAAACCCCACCCCAAAGTATCCCCCTCACCCTCTACACATATTTCTTTTGGGTATATTATGAAAAACATCTACAAAACAACTGGTTGGGCAATGTCTTAGCCATTTACCAAACATCCAGAGTATTAAAATTTAATATATTAATTATTGTTTTTTTAAATTAAAAAAACAAAACATATCCTGTGAACCCCTCTTTTGATCGAGTTTGTCGAGCTCATTCCAATGAGAGGTCACATGACTTCGTTTTGTTGAAATATTTTGAATTTTTTTTTTTCAGCTGCTTAATTGTAAATTAAACGGGTGGATTTGCCCATTCATTTATTTATTTTATTAGGGTTTAATGACACTTTAACAGCCAAGGTCATATCGTGTCGGTGACAGTTTTACAGGTGCAGGAAGCCGGAGTACCCGGAGAGAACCACCGAGCAACGACGAGCAGCTAACAGCTCCCAAACATCGTAACTCCTCACTGCAGCACAGGCAGGGTTAGATTGGTTGAAGACATGCATACCACTGACGTGCAGTACGCCTTAATACATGGCGTCATCATGCCCCCATGTGGACAGTTGGGGTGAAGTGCCTTGCCCAAGGACACAACGTGAAAGTCCGAATTGATCACTCAGATGGTCACCCATCCAAGGACTAACCAGGCTCGACGTTGCTTAACTTCGATGAACTGACAAGAATTGGTTACCGCAATGCCACTGCGCCCCCTGTGCCCATTCATTAGGTAAAGGGTTAAGTGATGGTGTGCAGTTGAAAAGCCTTCAGAGTCTGGAAAAACAAAATACCACCCCAAACACAAAGAGCATCACAAAAGGTTTGAAACTCCAGAAAACTCTTATTATAATTGGATACTTCAAACATTTGCAACATCATAAATTAATATCATAAATATATATTTACATATAATTAAATGTTTACATGACATTGGCATGTCATCTGTCAATGTTAATCATCAACACCTCTCTGAAACAGGTCTAATTAATTTGTAATACAATATTATGTTTCAGCAAAGGTATTCTGTGATCCTCTAAATGCCTACCCAGATATATTCATTTATTTATTGATGCACAATGAGTTCATGTTTATACATCATTCTGAATGAACAGAAATAAAAAGTGTACGAGACAGTGTTGAGAGAGTGGATTATTCAGCAAGGAGTAGTTGTACATCTTTTGCCTCAAGTCGTGACATGACTTTCAGGAGGTGAAATATATATTCAATTAGGAAACAGGTAATCTCATAACCCACATTGTAAGAAATAAATTCCTACAAAAATGAGTGGTTGACAGAAAACCTTTCCAAGAATTGGAAGTGACATTTAGTTAAAAACTTATAAAATACTGCCTGCTTGAAAGATTTTCAAATCTATCAGTTATTCACAGTTTTACCTATGGGCTCAAAATTGGAGGTCGCTTCATTGACATGCTTCAGGGGGTCAACTTACAATTCTAAGAGAAACTTATAAAGGAGTCCAGTTTCAGTCCATCTGGCCCAGGTGTATTGACCTTACAGTTGATTGATTCTAGATAGGAAAAACAGTAAAAATAACATATATGGCAAAAACAAAGTAAATCTTCTGTTTCTCAGGCCATTTTTTTTTTAAATTGCATTTGGGCATTTTTGTAATTATTTCTTTGCCATCAAAAGTTCATGTTCTTGGTTTGTTTTATGTTTTAGTCCTCATAATCTACAAAATAGAATGGGTGGTGGTATATTTCATCCATTGAGTCCCAGAAGGCTTTGCAGTGCAAGAGCATTCAAGGGACAAATTTATCAATTTTATTAACTTGGGTAAAATATCGGACAAAAACCATTTAACGCTTATTTTTTTAAGTTTGCATTGGTTATAAAAAGAGAGCATGAGGCAGCCAAAGGGACAATGTGGGAGGTCATGAGAAACAAATTAAACTTTTTTTAGGCCTATTCAACCCATTACCTAACATGGCTAACAGATGATACGTGCCAAATAAAAAATTCTTGAATGATTCAAATATGATAAAATTAAAGTAATTTGTATATTTTTTATACTTCCCAATGGCCCAGACTAGCTGGTGCAAACTCGATATTATCAAGGGCCAAACACAAATTTTGAACCCCCACCCCAACCCCCAAAATTTGCATGCAAAACCGAAAACTGAAAGTCCTATCTGGCCCTCCATACTTTTACCATCTGCGCATGTGCAGCAGTCAGGAAGAGACTGGAATTGGCGCCAACATCATTCTTTGAAGATGAGCATCCTAAATAATAACTCAGCGGGGAGGTATGAGTGCCCACTCACGGGAGGGCCATACCCATCTGGGTTATTGGTAAGTATAAAAAATATACAAATTACTTAAAATTTATCATATTCTTATACTAATAACCAATGGCCAGACTAGCTGAATCGTAAAAAGGCGGAGGGCCTAGGACTTCAGAATTAGTAGACCAATATAGCTCCTAAGCCTGCATTCCAAGGTGAAAAGAAATTAAATTTAAAAGGAACTGCATGTATGTCTCTCTATACAATAATAGAGAAGACATATTAGAAATAAGGAGCCATATCCAAGTAATTCCATATTCTTAGCATGAATGATTATGCTAATTGGATGTAATGAGCCCCCAATTTTAAGGCTAGTCCAGACTAAGCCCCATAATTTAGGATGGCGTTTTCGAGAGAGACTAACCCCCACAAACATACGTCATATATAAATAATAAACAAGCTGTATCTAGGATCAGATATAATCTACAGACAAAACAGTTTCACTCATAGTTACACACTTATCAAGCCAGGGGAGAATTACAAAAATTCACACACACCCCTTTTTTTGAAGGAACATTCTTCAAAACAAAGAGGGGAGCGCTCTTGAATCAGTGAAAAGAGGTACCAATTAAACAATATATATTTGTCCAACAGGCACCCAAATATTATAAATTCATAGTAATTTGTATATTTTTATATTTACCAATGGCCCAGACTTAGCTGGTGCTAACTCAAGTGCTAACTCAAAAATATCCAGGGCCAAACACAAATTTTGCCCCCTAATCCCCCAAGTTTGCATGTAAAACCGAAAATTTGATGTCCTATATGGTCCTCCATACATTTGACATCTGCGCATGTGCAGTGTCCAGGAAGCACTGAAATTGGCGCCAAGTATCATTCCTACTACAGTGCCTACTAAATGTTATAATCAGCGGGGAGGTATGAGTGCCCACTCATGGGAGGGCCATCCCCGACTGGGCCATTGGTAAGTATAAAAATATACAAATTACTATGAATTTATAATATTTTTACACAACAACCAATGGCCCAGACTTAGCTGAATAGTAAATAGGTTGGAGGGCCTAGGACATTAAAGAAAATTCAATTACTCAATCACTTCTTAAAGGATATCTCCTACAGGAGAATAGGAGAGAATGGAATTAAATATGTCTTTCTCATTTACGCGAAATAAGAAAGACATAACACCAACAATGTAATTGAGCATTACATAATATATAATTCTCCGTATTTAATGCCAGCATAACCCATTATGCTAATTCCGTGAAGGGAAGCCAAAATATAAAGATAGTCCAGAGAATGCGACTCTTATAATCATTTAAAAGTGTCCGAGGATTGTATATTAATGCTCGTTTGACACGTGACATATACAAATGCTTCACACTGAGCTACACTTTAAAAATATTACATAAATGAGACATAATAATTGCTTCCACTGAGCTACACATTAAAACCATCCCAGTACCGACTCGGAACTACTGACACCGGAGGAGGTCTTCCCTTGCTTTTCACTATAAAGCCAGATGATATTAAGGGAAAACCACCCCCACCCCTTCCCCTTGTTCTGGGTCACATAACCGCAGAACGAAGAGGGCAGCGGAACAGCGTCACTGCTGGAACAGATACCTAAATAACTATAGCTGTAATCCTTTAGTAGACGACATTCTGAGCAACAGATAAAGGACCTAAACACCTAAGGTCGCCAGAGATGGACTCTATATTTCTAAGGTAAAACTTAGTAAATGTAGAAGGCTGTGTCCAGTGTGCAGCTTTCATGAGATCATTAATGGCTATACTGTTAGAATAGGCCCAAGAAGTGGACAGCGCTCTAACTTCATGCGCTAATATCTTATTTACAGAATGCTGATCGGAAGATAGATTTCCATATGCAACATGTATTGACATCTGAATTCAACTAGCAATAGACTGAACAGATATATCTTTTCTGTTAGGAGTTAATGATAAAAAAAAAAGGGTTTTCTTCTTTTCTAATAAACTCTGATTGGCGTTTATATATACACAAAGCCCTGACTGGACACAGCAAAGGTCTACAGTTGTCTATAGACAGCAGAGCCTTTATGATAATAGGCTCAGGCCATAAATTTGGAACTTGATTCTTAGCCAAAAATCCCACTTGTGTAGTTAAAGTGATGGTATTACCAACACTATGGTAGTGAGGTTCGTCAACGGATAACTCATGGAGTTCACTAACTCTTCTAGCGGAAGCAAAGGCTAAGAGAAATGCTGTTTTATAGGTCAAAAATTTGACCTCTACAACGTCTAACGGCTCAAACAGAGCTTCTTTAAGCTTCAACAGAACCCAAGCTAAATTTCACTTAGGAATTAATCTGAGAGTTCTATGTCTATTTATAGAGAAAAACTAGTTTGGATTATGAAGCATTAGATCCAATCGCCAAGCTATCATGATGGACATAAGTGTCCAATAGCATAGACCTACAGCCCTTAATAGTAACGGGCTGCAGTTTGAGAAATTCAAACAAGTAGACCAGAAAGTTGGCAATGTCCGGTATGGATGGATCATAAACATCTATCGACTGATCCTTACACCAACAGAAGAAAACCTTCCACTTCGCTGCGTAATTTAGCAAAGAGGAGGTCCTCCTACAGTTAGAAATTGTGTCCACTGCTTGTCCTGTAAAACGCTTGCCGTGCAAGAAGGACCGCACAACAGAAATATGTGAAGGTTGAAACCTTGCGGGTTGTGATGCAGTGTGCGTGACTTCCCCTGATGAAGAAGGTCCTCAGAAGGAGGAAGCTTCCGGGGAACATCCCATAACAGACACCTGAGCAGATTGATCCAAGGTTTCTGTGACGACAGAGATGCTACTAACAGAATCTTGCAATGCGATTACTTGATCTAAATTTAATAAGATTTGTTGAATTAACGGAGTTGGAGGATACGCGTATCCTATCATTCTGTCCCATGAAACTGAGAAAGTGTCTACTGCGTACGCTCGAGGAACTGGGCATGGCGACACATAAGTCTGCAACTGATTGTTGAGGTGTGTCGCAAATAAGTCTATCATAGGTTGATCCCACTGGTAGCAAATCTGTCTGAACACTTGCTTGTTGAGAGTCAACTCTGAAGGCAACAGGCGACCTTTCCGAGAGAGCGAGTCTGCTAGTACGTTCAGACGACCCGGTATATGACGGATTGATAGAAGAACTTGATGTTCCTAGACATACAGAAGGATTCTTTCTGTTAGTTCGTATAATGGAATTGAATGCGTGCCTCCCTGGTTTCTTATATATGCTACTACTGTCGAGTTGTCCGACAATATCTGAACATGAGCGTTCTCTATAATGTGAATCCATTGTTGTAGCGCTAACCATATTGACATCATTTCCTTGATGATTATGTGTTTTCCTAGGAACTCTGAGTCCCAAAGACCCTGGCACTTCGAGTATGTTGGGTTCAGGGTCGCGCCCCAACCTACTTCACTCGCATCCATCATAATCGTGAAAGCCGGATCTGGCAGCTGGGTCTGAGTGTAGACAAAAGCGAGCATAACAACTAACTAATTTCACTCTGGGTAACAGCAGACGGACCAGATTGTTGCGAGTCTCGAAGCTCATCCCCAAGTGAATGAACGACTTGGACGGAGCTAGTTCCGACTTCTCGTTTATGATGAAACCGAGACATCAGAGTAATAATAGCAGACTCTGAACATCGTTCTGAAGAGTAATTTTGTTGCCGTACCTCTGAAAAATGTCGTTCAAGTAAGCCGACGTTACCGCAGACGAATGAGCTCGAAAATAAGACATTACCGAGTTAATTATTCGAGTGAACGCCCAGGGTGCTAGGTTCAGAGCGAAGCACATTGCTCGGAACTGATATACTATCCCTTGAACGGTGAACCATAGGTACTTTCTGAATGCCGGATGTACCAGGACATGAAAGTACGCATCTTTCAGATCTATGCTTGCTGCATAGTCGTTCACTCGTATGCTCGCCCTTACTGACCGAATGGTCTCCATATAGAAATTTGGAGCTATGATAAGTTTGTTTATCCAGCTCAAGTCTATTACCGTCGGAATGAGCCATCTGGCTTCAGTACGAGGAACAGGTGACTAGAAACCTGGAGACTCTTGTTTTTCTATGACCTCTATTGCATCCTTTTCCAAGAGAGACTTTACCTCCGAAAGGAGAGACTCTCTTTTTACAGGATTTGGCAGAAATTGAGTCCAATGCGGACTTCATGTTAGTGGTGATTTTGCTCGCTGACACTTCTCACCCACCGATCTTCCGTAATAGTTATCCAGTTTCTCACGAATCTTGATAACCTTCTGCCAACTGGGATGCAATAGAGGTCCTGACCATCACCTGTAGGACCTGCGAGCCTGCGGGAGGAGAAACCACATCATCCCTGTGATGAGCCTTGACCCGACGCCTTGGGGGCGTCTGACTGGTTGCCTCGGCCAGACCCACGCCCTCAACCTGAGTCGCTAAACTGACGATTTTGAGAGTAATTATATGAGGATCTTTTATATCCTCGTGAGGAGTTCCCTCTGGACAATTTTTGTCCCGAACCTCCTGCTTTACTCTTCTTTGCTGTTGCAGGTTTATATGATGCCGATTTCAGAAGCAGAGTATTAGACGCTTTCTTTGTGGCTTGGTCATAGACCAAAGAAAGTTTGTCGTCAAAGATATTGTGTCTCGATACCGGAGTGACTCTAAGAGAGTTTTTCACCCTGTCATCTGTCAAAGATGATAACGCAAGGGCTCCATCACGTCTAACTAATTCCAAATTAGCCACTGTTAGGGCGGAGTCATATGTGGTAAACATTATAGCCCTGGAAAGAACTCGTAAAAAGGTACGAACGTCCTCAAATTCCTTCCCATTGAGACGTTGTGCCATAGCTCTTCTAAGGTGATCTGTGTAAGACACAGCGTCTAAATTCGCTCTGTTAGAAGAAATTGCCATCTCAATTGTGTCCGAGCAAACTGTGAATGACGGAGGTAAGGACATATCTAGGTCCTCAGCCTGCTCATCCAAATGCAGAGGAACTCTCTGAACATCTTCCCCTACCATTTTAAATGGACGTGGTCCAATAAACGGTAGACGTACAGAAGATGAAGGTAAAAAACTGCCTTTTTTCTTTCCACTTGAAAGATTAAATATGGCGTCATTAAGAAGAGCAAAAGTCTGTGACACCTGTTTAGACTGCACCGGAAAGGAAAGGACATCCTCCCTTGAGCGCATATAGTCAGCATCTAATGACGCTAGCAGCTTCTTATGAGCGGTCGCAAGAGTCTGATTCTCAGGAACAAATTCTGGAAAGTATTGATGGATAAAATCCATCGCTACCATATGTTGTTCCAAAAGGGAAGGGTCATTTTCCCTCCATATCCCTTTCACGATCCGACAGAATCAGATTAAATTCACGGTCATCGGCATCTGAGTGCACAGATGACTGGACCGAAATAGCATCATCCGACAACTCGTGTTCCGAGGCTGCCTTAGGATACTCCTGGGATGCTGCGATAAGCTGCGCAATTTGCGACAGCAAGCCCATTACGGAGGAGTGAGGAGCAGCAGTCTTTTGATGCTTGGCCACTGGCTGCTCCTGGGACTGTGTATCCGAGATGGCTCTTTTCTGCGGATGTCCCGACGAACGAGGCCTTGTTTCCTTGGCTATCAGATGGTGTGACTTTCTGGACGAAGAGAGGTCCTTTCTCGGCAATGCAGGCTGGATATCCGAAGTCACGTAGCCAAGGTGCGGTCGTGTGTGCTTAGTAGATGAAGAAGAAGCCGTAATTATAGCCGACCCCGGCTGTATATTTGACGGAGTGTCCCGGACAGGAGGCGTGGACGTATGCTCCGACTGATGCAAGTTCCTAACTGCAACATCTGGCCCAGATGTTGTTGCGAAAGAGAGGGGACCCTCTCATTCGCGGTCCTGTCAGACCTCGCCAAGCTTACTGTCGAACTTGCCGGCTTCTTCCTTTCCGTTGTTGCGGGGTGAGCCTGTTATATATTACAATGCTTGCTCTACCCTTTTTCCTCTCCTCGACCGCAACGGACAAACCCGGTGTCGCGGTGCCCACCGCTTCACCGGTCGAGCTAGCTGGTGACAGGGATCTGAAACCACCGGCGTGTGGTTTATTGCCCTGTCTAATATTTAAAAGCACTTTAGCCGCTAGCTCTGACTATCTAATTGCGACAACGGATGCACACTTTCTGACAGCGTCACGAAAACATCACCATGTTCTTGTTCCTCTGAAATAGAAACTGAAAAGCAAGAGCGACTCTGCGGCGAGAGGACCGGCATTGTCCTCTCGCCGCTGACAACATACCGTGACACACGTCTCCAACGTTTGTCATCCCAATTGACACAAGTTGCACAAGAATTAGTGCGAGTACACTGACTACAACTGATACAAAAATCATGTGAATCTGAGGAAGACTTCCTCGAGTTACAATTTTAGCAAAAATGCTTTCATTTTGAATAAAAATAAAAGTCAACAGTACTCGTACCAACTCCCAATAAATGTCTGAAAAAGATACATAATAATATTAATCAAAACAATAATTCAAAAAATAATTTAAAAATAAAAAAAATTTCGAAAATTTTTTTTGACATGAGCCCAAGTTCCCAAAGGGAAAGGTGGGCCCAAATGGATCCCGATAGAGCCTAAGTGTGGACAAAAATTTTTTTTCTTCTCCAAAAATTAAAGCAACACTACCGGAATATAAAATGTATCTTATAATAATGCTAACATGATTAATTCTTAGGCAACTACATGTATAAGGAAAGCGTTGTCAATGTAAACAACATCAAATGTCAAATGAAAACTGAAAACAAGACTCCAGGTACTGAACAACACGGCCCAAAATCAGTAACAGATTTTAAACTATCTGATGCAAAGTAAGATCTTCATTAGAAGAAAGTATAAATTTTATAGTAAATTTCCTTTCTTATTATACCTACCGAAATTGTTTACTACAGGCTTGCACTACAGTGGAAGAACCTAACTCAGATAAAATACTCTCTATTTTAATCTTTCTCAAGATTTGGGAAAGAAAAGTGGTGTAAAAACACCACGAAAAAATAAGCCCAAACTGGGTCGAGTGCCATCAGCGCACACCCAGTATGGGAAGCTCTTCCATAGTACAAATCCACGACTTCCATAAAACAGTGCGCAATGCGTCAATTCGTCATTCTTTTGATTCCGAACAACACTGGAGTTATGTGATCAGCGGGGAGGAAGGATTCTTACCCGAATAAGAATACGGGAGGGCCTCCATGTAAACAATTTCGGTAGGTATAATAAGAAAGGAAATTTACTATAAAATTTAAACTTCTTATCAACCTACCTCAATTGTTTACTACAGGCTGAACAGACAAAAGGCTGGAGGGAATCACATAACCAACCCACACAAAACTCAATAGCACTGGGACCATGGACAGAGGAAGAGATCCCTAGGCCTATCAAACCATAGCATCACAAACATTAGAAATGACAGAAAGGGCAGTAACAGCACAAAGCTGGAACTGACCCTGAAAAAAGCTGAAAAGCTGGGATAGACAACAGCCTGAGCCGAAGAAAGAGGGCCCCAAGGACCAAGGTCCTCTATCAGCTCCTGCAACTGTCGCAGATAAAAGGAGAATGTAGTATTTCTCCAGAAGGCTGCCAGAATAACATCCGTCATCCGACAACATGACAGAGTTATTAAAAGAGGAAGACAATGCACGCACCTTGTGGCAGAAAAAATAATTGGTAATAAAATCACCAGTAGCTAGACGAGCAGAAGCTGCACGAATAGCAAGACAAATACATCAAGAAATGGATGCAGGAGAGATCTGGCATGTGAGAGAATGCATATTCATCCAGGATAAAGGCGTGAACGCCCCCCCCCCCCACCCCCAAGCAGAGCTGCGCCCAAGAAAGTGACCATCTTGGAGGAAACTGCAAAGTCTTAGGCCTTTTCAAAGAAAAGAGATGAACAAGCTTAGAGAGGCAAGGATGAGTGTCGAAACAATGCGGTATCAAATATGAAAAAATGTCTCCGAAGCATGGACATGTACCCATTGCTGGAGTCCCCCAGAAACAAACATATACCAGAAACTCCACAAGCGGTGTGATCGAAGGAGTGACAGAAGCAACAGAGTGATCGCACACCATCGACAGAAGAACCTTCCACTTAGCCACAGAGGCTAAACCAGTGGAGTGAGTGCCTCCTTGAAGAAGAAAAGCAACTCCACTGCGTGTCTCGAAAAACCACTATGGAGGAGACAGGACAGCGGAGCAGATTGATCCACACCCACCGAGGCGACGGGTGTGATCGAAAGGATTCGACGACTGCAGGTTCATATCTGGGCGAGAACCTGAGGCGGAATCGGAACCGGTAGGAAGGCGTAGCTGACAAGCCCATCCCAAAGGAGGGCCAGAGCATCTACAGCGAAAGCCAGAGCATCTGGACACGGGGGCACAAAGGTGTCCACCGGATGGTTCCAACGAGTCGCTAGAGATCGATGGAACCCGCCATGTGGAGCATCCACCTGGTGGAAATGACCCTGCCCCGAAGGGACAGGGAGTCGGCTAGGACGTTCAGACGACCGGGAATGTGACGAACAGCCACCCCGGCGTGGACATCCTGAGCGAGCAGAAGAAGATCCCGAGCCAATTCGTACATTGGAACAGAGTGCGTGCCGCCCTGGTTCCGAATGTAAGCAACCACCGTCGAATGGTCGAACAACAGAAGGACCTGGCGATTCGACAGGTGAGGGATCCACTGCCTGAAACTCAGAAGAGAAAGAAGCTCTTTCTGGTTGATGTGTAGAGCTGCATGATCCTGGTCCCACATCCCGTGAACGGAAAGACCTAGAGGATCCAACGTCGCACCCCATCCGAGATCGCTGGCATCTGCCATCAGAACGCGATCGGACATGGGTAAGTCCAACGGAACATCTTGCGAAAGCCACTGGACATCCGCCCAGAGGAGAAGGTGAGGATAAAGATATTCTGGAAACTGAAGCACCAGATCCAGAAAATCTACATTCAGCCTCCAATGACTGAGCAGAAAGTGTTGGAGAGGTCTGACACGCAGCCGACCTAGAGGAATGAGATCCGTCACCGAACAGCAGAGACCGATTAGCCGGAGAATACTCCGAGCCGTCAGAGCAAAAGCTGAGAGAATCACAGCCTTGACCTGGGGAACCGCCACCAAATTGAATTGTGTGCGGAAAGCCATCCCCAGATGATAAAACGACTGAGAAGGGACCAGGTCTGACTTCTCCTCATTGACTCTGAAACCTAGCGACATGAGCAAGCTCAACAGAGTGTTGACATCCGACTCCAGTAAGGCAGCATTGGAATGCCCCTGGAGGATATCGTCCAGATATGCCGAAGTAGTCACCCTGGACTGTGTGCGATGGAAAGCTATCACATGCGACATCAGTCTGGTGAAGGCCCAAGGAACCAGGTTGAGGCCGAAAGGCATGGCCTTGAACTGGTAAACTCGCCCCAGAAAAACGAACCGGAGATACTTCCGTAACGCCCAATGAATCGGAACGTGAAAGTAAGCGTCTCGCAGGTCGAAGCTGGAAGCGAAATCTCCCTGGTGAATTGAACGGAGGACCTACCTGAAAGTCTCCATGCTGAACTTGGGAGCAATGATAGACTGGTTCAGGAAACTCAGATTGATAACCGGTCGGAGTCGGCAGTCCTTCTTCGGCACCAAGAACAGGCGGGAATAGAAACCCACTGACCTAATGTTCTTGATGACCTCAATCGCCCCCATTGTCAGGAGATTGTCTATCTCCGTGGACAAAAGTTCCCGACGTAAAGGAACTGTGGTTGGAAGAGGCAACCTGGACAGAGTGGGGTGCCTTCGGAAGGATATTCGCAGCTCAAACAACATCTAACACCCAAGGATCGGATGTGATGGTGGCCCAACGGTCTGCGAACTCAGCTATCCTTCCTCCAACCTGGGACGAGTCGAGGTGAGGACCTTCATTTCGCACCCCGACAAAGCTTGCGAGAGGAGAAAACACCTCCTCTACTGAATGAAGAATCCTGGGACTTCCCTCAAGACTGCCGATGCTTACCCTTATCCCTTGAGTAAGAAGTAGAAGCGGAGGCAGAAGGATCAGCCCCTTTGCTTCGCAGAGGAAGCAGAGGGTACTTGTTAGGCTTGGAACGGCCCGTGCCTACCCTAGAAGGCTGATCAAGCTGAAGAAACAGCAGCTGATCTTTGGAATGACATAGGACGTCATCCCGGACTGTCAACACAGAACCATGGAAAAGTTGCAGACCTGCCAAAGAAGCAGATCAAAGAGTAGCGCACTGCTCCTCAGGAAGGGATCGGCCTGTGCCCAGCCGTGTTACAGGCATGCGTGTGAGTAAGATGCATGAGCGTCTTGGACAGCACACGCAAAGGAGCCTGTACCTCGTCAAACTTATCTGGGGGCAGATAAGCAGCTAAAGCTGAGACGACGTAATCGGAAAGAGAAAGCATACCAAGCATCTCTCTCGATAAGCCCAATGTGGACTCCAGAGTCGTCATTGGAATGACGGCAGACCTGGACTTGGAAAGCCCGAGGGAATTGGAGTCCTGATCCAAAACCGTCAAAGTCTGGTAGACCGACGGATTGGCGGAATCGTAGGAACGATAACGCGCTGGAGGCAAAAAAGGTGTCAACCCTGGTGAAGAACGGAGCCTTCATAGCCTTGGAACTTAGCTTAGAGTCCAAGGCTGAAAATGCTTCAACCAACTGGACCGACTGGCATGGTCAAAGACGCTCAGAAGCGGGTTGCTCCATAGGCTGTTGGCGCGCGACCGATGATCGCGGCCTGTCTGACACTGTCAACTGGTTAGATAGTTTGAGATCCGGAAGGAACCCAAACACGAAATCAAGAGCGGCCCCCAAGTCCGAAGACTGCTGGCTCTCGACATCAAGCATGTCTGACTCTTCCCCTGAGTCGGAAGACACATAGCCCATCGTGGGCAAACCAGCCGACGCCTCCCATGGTGTCAGAACACCAGGGCGATCAGAAAGCGGCCTGTTTCCAATCCCGGGAGGCGGCGCCATAAGGGGCACCTGGAAACCACTCGCTGCCTCGCTGGAAGCAACGTGAAGGCTCTTTGACAGAACCTGAGTGAGTAAGGAGAGGGCCTCCCTAAGCTCACTGCCCGTACTGGCCGGTTTGACAGGGGAACGAACCGGCAAAGTGACTTCACCTCTGACCCTCTTAACCAGCGAAGGGTCACGATCCTCCAAAACACCCAACGTGGGACGACGGGCGGCAGCCGAAACGTCTGAAGGCAGACATGTATAGAGGTATGACACACCCCGAGGATCAACATAGCGGGAACTCATGAGAGTCACTGCGGACCTCTGCAGGGCAGAAGATCCAGGCTGCACAAAAGACGTTGGTCCCCCAAAACTGGTCGTGTGGCCAGAAATGCCACGGAGTTCATAGTGTCCCACTAAGAACATCCGAATCCAATGACAACTGTGGTGCTCGACGGCGCAGAGACCACAGTAGAGGGTCCGGCCGGCAGCCACTTCCAACTTCGCCGAGTTGAAGTCAGGGAAGGGTGAGGCCGATACCCCCATGTCTACACAACCAGACACCGCAGCAGACCACTGCAGGTATAAAACTACTGTGCTCAATAGCTGAGAGGACACAGTAGGGGGTTCAGTCGGCAGCCCCATCCGACTTCGCCGAGTGGAAGTCGGGGAAGGCTGAGGCCGATACCCCACAACCACACTACAGACATCCCTGCAGACCCTGGCAGGGATAAGCCGAGGCCGGCTAAAAATGGTGCCCAATGACGTTGTAGACAGAACAGCAGTAGCAGCAGATACGATGGGAGCTGTTGGAACTGGCAGAAAAGCAGAGAGAGCCACCAAGCTCAGCCTCCAAAGGAGGAGTCACAACCCTAGTGACAGCCTCAGATGTCGACTGGAGAGGGCGCATAGTCCCGGAACCAGGCATCTCTTCACCAGAAATCCAACAGCTCCCGCAGTATCCACCACGGTAAAAAACTGCACATTCCCCACGGAAGGGGAATAACTCTCACCAGACATGGTCGAGTCGGAAGCCCCGAAACAACAGCGTTCCCCACCCCCCGCTGATGCGGGAGGAGCTGCTCATCTCCCAAGGAGGGGGAGCAATTCTCACCAGACGTGGTCGAATCAGGCGCCCCCAAAATGATAGCGTTCCCCACCCCCCGCGGGAGCAGGAGGAGCTGCACATCCCCCATGGAGGGGGTCAAACTCACACCAGACGTGGTCAAGTTGGGGGGGGGGGGGGGCAAAACGACAGTGTCCCCCATCCCCGGGATCTTCAGATCCATAAATCCAGTCACAAGAAAACCATTATCGACGAGTTAAAATATCACTGTTACTGCAGCAAAGATGGCACACACATCCACCACGTGTTCGGATAATCAAAAGAATGATGAATTGACACATTGCGTACTGTTTTACGGAAGTTGTGGATTTGTACTATGGAAGAGCGTCCCATACAGGGTGTGCGCATGGCACTCGACCCAGTTTTGGCTTATTTTTTCATGGTGTTTTTACACCACTTTTCTTTCCCAAATCTTGGGAAAGATTAAAATAGAGAGTATTTTATCCGAGTTAGGTTCTTCCATTGTAGTGCAAGCCTGTAGTAAACAATTTCGGTAGGTTGATAAGAAATACGATACATCGGATGGATGATGCATGACCAAAAACGCCTAAACACCCCTAGGGTGAGGACGTAACCATGGGGATACACAGAATAAACATTCTGTGAATCACGTTAAACTCCCAAGAAATTTACAAAAAAAATTCAATAAAAAAAAGCCAAAAAGCATGGGAGTTTAACTGGGGAGCTTCAAGGAAGGATAGGGAAGGAACACTTAACAAACAATGGTAAAATCATTAGCAAGAATGATAACATCAGGCCCATGTCCCGAAATTGGGTAACATGAAATAATTTTGTCAAAAAATTATAAAGTTACAGTCCTGAACATAAAAACATAAAAAACATGTACAATTAATTCCAATAATAACACTCCTATTGACACATGCGAATATATGAGAATGTGTACTGTATCTCATAGAAACCTGGATTAGAACATGGAACGAGCTATGATTAACAGACACGTCACAGACCGTCCCCGAAATAATTCATTGTTCCCTAGGTCCGTAACAACCAATGACTGTTCGGAGACGAATATATCACTCTGAATAATGATGCAAAAAATGAGAACATATGCATAGACGGCCTACTGGCAGTTCTATAACTGATCCAAATAGCCCCAAAATTCTCATGAGCTCTATAAGCAGAGCAAGAATTCATATAATCTGTACAACAATGCGTCTGCCTAATACACATATTATGCACGCAAGCAATGAAGTCCTGCATGTACTCATCTGAATACAGCCTGTAACCACGATGTGACCGAGTGATACAAGCGTAACCAGGAAATTGAATGAATAATATGTTAATATGCAGTTAACTGAGTAATAAACTCCTACGTCGTAAGAAAGGCCAGACCGCTCTGAGCGAAAATTTTCAGAGTGGACTAATTGCCACATTGGAGAATGTCGCCCAGATAACTGAATGTCATTCATACAGGTACAGGAAGGCTAGCAATTTTATTGATAAAGAATCTTATGCTTGTATATGACTTATAAATGAATAACCACAGGAAACAAACCAACTAAAAAGTGGCTGTGCCCATGAGGTTGCAGTGAGAATATGACACAGCCGCCAACTGAGAAGACATGAAAGGCATGTATATACTTAAATGCATATGAGGTTTGCGGGAAGAAAATTACGTCCTGCCCTGTAATCACCTCTTAACACATTAATGGGGGGGGGGGAGTTGACGAAAAATTCATATCGAACCCCCTCACCTGCATTACTTGAATACCTCTTGTGTTAGTCATCAAATAGAATAGGAACCGCAGGGCTCCCTCATGTGTGACCGACTCCTTAATATGCCACTAAGGACAGAGAGGGACGTGATGAACAAATACACCATATTGACATAATCACACTAGGTAAATATGGCATCATCAATAGAGCTCATCGCCTCATATAACTAACACCAAACCATACCGGTTGGAAGAGAATAATCTCCTCTAACATACAGTATCATGTCCGATAGGACAATGAACTCAGCCTAGCTGAAGCTGCTAAAGGTCTTCCTATACATGAAGACAATAAAAAGCTGATAACTGCAGCCCTAGAAGCTCACTAAGGAGACTTACAATGCTAGCCGTAGCTTATAAGTCTTCATCTCCGTGAAGACAGATATATCGGTGTTAAGTTGCGACCTTGAAGGCTCACTGAATGGAGACTTACAACTACCATCACGCAAGGTAGGAAATGAAGAGCCGCTATTTAACAACCCAAAATTCCCAAAGAGACAGCAGTCCCAAGAGAAAATAAATTCAGTTATGTCACTGCATAATTACTGAAACAATCTCACTCATGATTGTAGCTAGGCTACCATGGTGTAAACATTAAGACTCAAGTCTATGACACCTAAGAAAACAAACAGAAAAGCACTGAACCTTTATCGGTTTTATTCCCAAAAGACAGCGGTCAGAGCCTAGCTAACGTAGCTAGAAGTCTTCCTCTCCATGAAGACAGACATCTCGGTGTAACTAGCGACCTTGAAAGCTCACTAAATGGAGACTTACAATCATCGTCGCGCAAGGTAGGGAATGACAAGCTGCTATTCTAACAGCTGTAATTCCCAAAGAGACAGTAATCTCAAGGTAGCTACGCAGTTATGAGTCTTCATCTACTTGAAGACATATCTGTGTCACTTGCGACCTTGAAAGCTCACTAAATGGAGACTTACAACACTAGCCACTAAGAAAAGACCGCTGTAACAGTGCATAAGGCTACTATGACGTCCACAATGACATTAAATGTCTTGATGCCAAGCAATACAACACCAAGAGGGAAAGACATACCTATTCCCTCTAACAGCTCTATTCCAACCAAGACAGCTGTCTCAGCCTATCTATGCACTATTTGTCCGACTTCAGGATGAAAAACAGGTGATTGAAAAAACCTGGAGAATATTTCAACGACATCTATTGCTTTTCTTCAATAGGAGAGCCTATACCTCTGCAAAGAGAGACTCTCTTGGAAGAATTCGCCAGAAGATTTGTCCAACACGTACTTGTTGTAAGTGGAGCTTTGCTCGGACTGATAGCCACAGGCCTGCCAAGACTACATTCTCATCCACTGATCTTCTGCAAATTTCATCCAATTTTGCGAGCTTGATAACCTTCCGCTTAGTGGAAAGCAACATAAGTCTATTCTCGATGACCTCTATTGCTTCCTTCAATAAGAGAGCCTGTACCTCCATTAGGAGCGACTTCCTTTTGAAAGGATCCGCCGAAAGATTTGTCCAACGCGGACATCTTGTAAGTGGGTGTTTTTGTTCGGAATCATAGCCGTTGGCCTTCCGAGACAACACTTTTATCCCATGATCTTCCCTGACATAAATCCAGTTTCTCGCGAAGTTGATAACCTTCCATCAACTGGTAAGTAATAGAGGTCTTATTCATCACCTGTATGACTAATGAGGATTACAGAAGAAGAAATGTCCTCCCCGCGAAGAACCTCATTCCAGGGCTTAGAGGTGCCTGACCTATAGTCTGGATCCGACCTGCACCCCTTTCCCGAGTTGCTATACTGACGACCTCCAGAGTAAGTATAAGAGGGTTTATTTTACCCTCGCAAGGAGTTCCCTTAGCTGATTATGAAGTGGAATGGTCTGCCGGTACCCCAGTCTGCTGAAGCGTGTTGTTGAGGCGCAGACTGGAAGCTTTCTTGTAGACTGTTCATAGACTAACGAAAGCTTCTCGTCAAATAGAGTATATCCGGAGACCAGAGCGGCTAGGAGAGAGCTTTTCACCTTTTCATCTGTAAGTGATGACGATGCAAGGGCAGCAACTCCCAATTGTCACTGTCAGGGCGGAGTTGTATGTGGCATACATGACTGCCCTGGAAAGAACTCTAAGCGAGGAACAATGTCCTCAAATTCCTTCCCATTAAGACGTTGCGCCATAGCTCTGGTGAGGTGATCTGCATAGGACATCGCATCCAGATTTGCTCTATTGGATGAAATAGCACATTCCATAACTTCCGAGCATATATTGAATGATGCAGGTATGGAATATCTACATCCCCAGCCTGCTCATCTAAATGCAGAGGAGCTCTCTGGACATCTTCTCCAACCGTTTTAAATGAACGTGGTCCAAGGAACGGTATATTTACTGAAGATGTTGATAAGAAACCGCCTTCCTCTTAGCACTCGAGAGGTTGAATATGGCATCACTAACATGGCCGAAGGCCTCAGACACCTGTCAAGACTGTTTCGGAAAGGAAAGAACATCCTCTTTCCACCACACGAAATCTGCTTTCAGAGACGACAGCGGTTTCTCTCTAATAGTCGCAGCTTGCTGATCAGCTGGAACAAAGTCAGTATAGTATTGATGAATAAAAATTCATCACTACCATATACTTGGAGGGGTAATCCTCTTCTTTGTCCCTTTCACCATCCGACTGATTCAGCTGTGACATTCAGTCCATCGCATATGCGTGTGCGGATGACGACCCAGTACCACCGGAGTCAGCTCTTGCACTTGCTGGGTTGCTGCTATCAGCCAGTAAGTCCATTACTGAGGCTTGAGGAGCAGCAGTCTTCTGTTTTTTCGCCGCTTGCTACTCCTGGGACTAAGATCCGGAGATAGATCTCTTCTCCGAATGTTAAGATGAACAAAGCCTCGGATCGCTAGCTACCGAATGGTCCGACTTCACATTCGAAGACTGGCTCTGTCTTCGTGCAGCTGGCTGGATATCCCAAGTCGGGTAGCTAGCTTGCAGTCATGTGTGCTTTTATAATGTAGCGGAGTAAGCCGTGACTGAAGCCGATGCCGGCTGCAGTCTAGGCAGAGTGTCCTGAGCGGCGGGCGGACATGTGCTCCAGTTCGTGCAATTTTCTCAAAACAACATCTGGCCCTAAATGTTGTTGGGTAAGAGAGGGGCCTCTCCCACTCGCGGTCTTATTAGACCTCACCGAGCCTCCCCAAAAACAAACTTGCTGACTTCCTCCCTTTTTCCGTCGTCGCTGGGTGAGCTTTTGATTTTGAGGTGCTCGCTCTATCCAAATCTACACTTCCTTCAACTGCAATGGACTTACCTGGTGTCATGGCTCCCACGAACGGAGTAACTGCTTCACCTGTCGAGCTAGCTGCATGCAAAGGATTAAGAACACTAACTAGAGGCCTTAACCCTTGCTTATATTCATGAGCACCTTGCAGCTAGCTCTATTTGTTCAACAGAGTGTGACAACGGTAGCACACTTTGGATGGATGTCACAATACCATCACCATGTTCATGTTCCTCTGAAATAGAAACTGAAAAACTTGAATTATATTATGGTGAGAGTTCCGACATAGGAACCTCACCACCAACAACGTATCACAACACCCATCTCCGTCTGTCATGCCAATGTACACAAGTAGGACAAGAATTCGTAGGAGTGCATCGACTACAGGCAAGGCAACAAGCATGTAAATCCGAGGAAGACTTCCTCACCTTGCATTTAGAGCAGTAAGCTTTCATAATTACAATCAAAAGACAAAGTCGATAGCACTCCTACAAACTCCACAACAAAATATATGATAAAGATATATGAATAATAGCAATCAAAAAAATTAAATTCAAAAATTTTGAAAAAATGCCCAAGTTTCCAAAGGGAACAAAGGCATCCCGATAGAGCATAAGTGTGGACAAAATCCAAATATAATGAGCTACACTACCGGAATCGGAATAATAATCAATGTATCCTACAGTAATTCTACAGTAATATAATATAAAATACTACATATATTTGAGGACGTTGCCCATGTAAACAATGTCAAGGGAAAAAACTGGAAACAAGACATCAGGCACAAAAAGGCACAAAGTCAGTAACTGATTTAAATGCTACCTGATGCAAAGCTAGATCTTCATACGATGAAAAAACGATACATCGGATAGAAGATGCAAGAGTAAAACAACCTAACACCCCTAGGATGAGGACGTAACCCTGGGGATAAACAGAATAAATATTCTGTAATACACGTTAAACTCCCAAGAAATTTAATAAAAAATTTCATTAAAAAAAAAGCTAAAAAGCTTACGAGTTTAACAGGAAGGGTTCATGGAAGGATAGGGAAGGAATACTTAACAAACAGTGGATTAATCATTAGCAAGAATGATGACGTCAGGCGTATGTCCCGAAAATGGGAAACATGAAATAATTTTTATAATTATTATAAAGTTACAGCCCTGAACGCATGAAACCACCGTTGTTCACTTCCATCATCCATTAACAGCCTTGGATCCACCAATTCTTGCATTGATTTATGTCTGGCATCCTCAAAAAAGGAGATTTTAAAGCACAGATATGAGAACATTGTTACTGACTTTAGGGCCAAACAAAGAATGATGTTGCTGCCAATTTCGGTATCTTCCTGATTGCTGCGCATGCGCAGATGGTAAAAGTATGGAGGGCCAGATAAGACTTTTCATTTTTTGTTTTGCATGCAAATTTTGGGGATTGGGGGGGTTCAAAATTTGTGTTTGGCCCTTGATAATATCGAGTTTGCACCAGCTAGTCTGGGCCATTGGTTATTAGTATAAAATTTTTCATTTTTTGTTTCAAAAACATAGTTTATGATCCCTTACTGGAATGATCTCCAAAGGCTCATACCAATAAGGGGGTGGGGTGGGGTGGTGTCATATGCTATGTTTTAGAGGCAAAAATTGAAAAATTAGCAAATATTAGATATTGAGAATAATGTTGGTCAGAAATAATAGTTTGCATGGGGTAAATGGTTAAATAAAAATACAGTATATTGAAAAACAAAGTTTTGTTTTGTTACTAGAATTTGATTCTAACGTAAATCGTAGGTTACAAAGAAATAAAAATCTGGCAAGAGGATCACAGATCACAAGTCGAGTTTTGACATTAAATTTCGTGAAAAGTCAGAAAAGCAAGTTATTTGTCGCATCAGACCCCGAAACCAATAGGTGTCTTCCTTTCCTATGGAGTAACCTCTGGTGTAAATTTGGGGAAGGTGCGACAAATAAAACTAAAGTTACTGCCCGGAAACCAATTTGTTGAAAAAAAATTCTATTTATAGTAAGTGACCTTGACCTTGGGGCATCAGACACCAAAATCAATAGGAGGTGTCTTCCTTTCCTGTGGAGTAACCTCTGGTGTAAATTTGGTGAAGGTACGACAAATAGAACTAAGGTTATTGCCTGGAAACCAATTTGTTGGAAAAAATTCTATTTATAGTAACAGTGACCTTGACCTCGAGGATTCAGACCCCAAAATCCATAGGTGTCTTCCTTTCCTAAGGAGTAACCGGTGGTGTAAATTTGGTGAAAGTGTGACAAATAGAACTAAAATTATTGCCCGGAACCCGGAAACCAATTGTTTATGCCCGCCCGCCACTTCATCAAACTATTAGTCGAGTTTGACTTTGTCAAAACAACAACACTTACAGTCCTTATTTTGTGGACATGACCTACTGAAAGACAACTAACTCTGCTGGAAATCAAAATGTGCCCACTTGCCTGCAAGGAAATCTTTGCAAGGAAAAGTGTTCTGCATTAAGTCAAACCCTTAGACCAAATTCAAAAAATACATTTGGCCCTCAAGCAATTAATTTTTCAAATCAATGAGAGTGGGAGGCTTTTATTTTTTGTGTTTGATAACTGGTAGAGTGCTAAATTATTTTTGGTCAGAAAAATTTGTTCACATGTTCTTGACTTGTTAAAATTTATGGGAGAGTGGCTATACAATCTCCCATAAATTTTAACAAGGTAAATCTGTGCAGGCTAAATAATTTCACTTCACAGATTTCATGAAGTACATCCACAGAATATGAAGCCTTTATGTTGTGGCACATGCACTTCAGAAGGGCTACCAGCACAGACATGTTAACCTGAAATTTTTTTTTAGGGAACTTGGAGGTAATTTTCAGGGAAATGACATGCATTTCAGGGAAAACATGTGAAGTGAGTACTGTATGAAAGACCCCATAGAGAGAATGTCCAAACGAGAAAACACAAAGGGCACAGGCAGGGTTTTAGCCAAAAGGTCCTCTGGGTCCAGTGGTTAAAACTCTGCATATGCTCTTCGTACATATCTCAAAGAATTGGTATTGTAATTTATACTTGTAAACAATTGACGATAAAAATAGGATAGGGCCAAGTTGTGTGCGGAATTCTTGGATTAGTGATCAATATTCATGAGCTTTAAATTTTTTTTTACTCATTCTTTCAGTGGTTCATTTGTTTCAATTCCATTCAGGTCTCCCTAACAAACGCCGCTCAACACTGATTTACAGCAATGGAGTGAAATGCAGTGTTATCGGCTTTAAGAAAATATATCCAATGTGTATCACTGTATGAATTTGCAGTCACAGATTTCTGTTTGACATGTAACCCATTTTTAGCTGTATTTTTAACTGCATGTGCAAATTTAATTTGAGAATGGATAACACATATATATACGTCGAAACAAATTAATTTAAATTTTTATCTTTAGTTTCCCCTTTCGTATAATACGAATCCATTTCCATGTTCGTTACTTTTTTGTCAATTTATGCTTGTTACTATATAATTTAAACATACTTTGGAAATAAATATTGTTTAAACAAAATGAATATCATCAATCAAAAAAAGGTAAAAAAGTCTTATGATTTCATAATAACTCTGGAAGACACCACAAGGCAATAAAAATGTTCAATTTCTATTAGGGAGGTGTCTGAGAACTAAATACTTTTTTTATTAGCCTCATTAGTATGGTTTGTCATGATACGAGGATAAATGACATATAGTGTCAACCAAAACTATCAAAAATGTTTCCTTCACGTGAAATATGCCTTTCACCATTGAAGATTATTGATTTAAACAAGAAAGTTGAGAAAAGAAAGTTTTGAAATAATATCACTTCGGAAGTTTTGTTGACCCAAGCCTTCCAGTACTCTTAGAGAAGATGAAAATCCAAAAACTGACCGGGTATGGATGAAAGATAACAGTATAACATCACTCAGATTTTCTCTCTGGTGGGATAAAAATCATTTTAAAGGGGATATAGAAATTATTTTAAATTATTTAAAAAAAAAAAAGAAGATATTAACCCTTTACCCAACGAATCGGCCGCATCCGCCCGCGTAATATGCGAATTCAGCAGTTGAAAAAATATTATTTTTCAAAAAATTTCAACAAAACCATATGATGTGACCCCTCGTTGGAACGAGCTCGTCGAGCTCGTTCCAACAAGGGGTCACATGATATGGTTTTGTTGAAATTTTTTGAAAAATTTCAAAAAATTACATTTAAAATAATAAATTTTGATATCGTCTGCGTTGGGTAAAGGGTTAAATGATGAGTAACCAACAAGATACCTGTGAATAATGTCCAATACTCTGATGAATTCCTCTAATTTATAGTCGGAAAGATTTGTGCCCAACACATATATTTTGACCTTCTGTTGAACATCTTGCCATATTCTTCCTAAACCATACTCTAATTTCTGTCTGACATACCTCTTGTTAAATGTTGCTTCCACATTACTAGAATTGTCTATAAATAAAGCAGATAATGCGCAGTTCAGCCGAATAACATTTTTTAACCCTTCATGAATCAGACACATCTGCCTGTGTAATATACAACTTTACCAGTTGAAAAGAAAAGTTTAAAAAAAAAATTGCAACAAAACCATATCACGTAATCCAACACTGGAACTCATTGAGCTTGGTCCAATGAGGGGTCAGATGATCAATGAGGGGGTCACATGATATCGGTTTGTTGAAATGTTTTGAAAAAATAATGTTTAAAATAATAAATCTTAATAGCTTATGACCCGCATGGGAGTGAGCTCATTAAGTTCGTTCCAATGAGGGGTTAAGCTATGCTTTTAAGGAAAAAATTAAAATGTTTAGTTATTCAAATGCTTAGTTTCAAGATTTTTTTAAGTTCATCTGCTTTTCCTGTTTATTAAAAAAGAGTTAAAATCAATTAAATTGCAGTTTGAAAATAATTGTTTTCAAAATTTATGTACCTATATAAATTACAAGAGGCAAGAGATATAAATCAGTCTTGGATTTATGAGGCAGGAAATTCCCCTGCCCTCTATCACCAGTGCAACTGCAGCTGTGTCTTCAAGTTGATGACATTCAATATATATTTTCAAGTCAGATATGTGAGCTGCGTCACAAAACACATTAGAAAGTTGTGGTGATGGCATCAATTCAATAACTGAATGAACACTAATTCTAATTATTTGAAGTTGAAAGCTGACAAAACGGAAGGTGTATACAATGATCTACCTCATCAACTCTCCAAATATCCTAAAGTGGTCTTGTTAATTGAAGCAATGAATTGTCATCAACTGGCATTCACAATTTGTGGTGTTTCTGAATTGAAAACCTTGTTGCCGACAAGCATGTTATACAAGTTTGTCATGCAACAATTTTTCAACTATAAAATACTAGCAAGATAAGACCTGTAACTGATGTGTGGACAGACAGTTGATGCATTCATATTACCAGTCATCTCAATCATTGCAAATCACTACTTTTTGGCTGCAAAAAATCCTTACTTTTGATAAAATTCAAAATATTAAAAAGCTAGCTATTTCCATGGCCTGGTACATTCATGGGAGTTTAATTTGGAATAAAGCAATTTGCGATGGTCGCAAAGACTACGTTACCATTTTAAGAGGAATGAGTGAATGACATTTATGAGTCGGTCATTGCCTATTATCACCAACCAATACAGCTGGGAGGTCATTCAAATTCTCCTCTTGCTCTAAATATCATTACAAGTTAATTTTTAGTGCTTGTGGCAAAAATTTTAGGTCAATACAAAATCAATCATCCCTCTGAAAAATGGATCACCTGGGGAGAAATAAGGAGAACCATTATGGCCCTCCTTCACTTTGTAAATGGTCAGGCCTATTTGGGTTTTTCATGGTGAGAGAAAGTAAATGACAGTACCATTATGTTGCAGCATCAGAAATAAGTGGGAAATAGGAGGTGTGTGTGAGAGAGAGTGGGGTGAGGGGAAGGATTGAAAGGGAGTGTTTAAAAGGTACACAAAAGCCTTAAGTGGCTTCCTTTTCAGCAATTCCCAATATTTCTAGTACTTTTTGTTGACATATTTGACATAAGTGATAAAATTTTCACTCCTCCCCCTCCCAAAAGTGTTTTCTTGTGCTTACTTTGAATTTCAATTATCAGCATGTCACAAGCAAAACTTTTGAGAACAATGACGTGCTATGACAGGAATTTTAAATAACTAAGATAACAATACATTTTTTATTTCTGTTGTTCTGATCTTACTCCACAACAATAAAAGCACAGTTTATCCACTTAATTTCTCAATATCCTGCTTAACTGCATATTTTCAGGCAGTTATCGAGATAACTTTTATTCTATAGAAATTTGGATGAACACTCCAAATTTCTCAAGAAGATATGCTATACATCAGTTATAAAATATACTCTCCATCCCCAGCCAATTCATTTCTTCAACGCAACCAGATGCCATTTCTCATCTTTTCAACCCTAATATTACTGATGGTTACAAAATCAAACACTTCCCTCATAAAACACTGTAGTCTACAAAATCAATTAAAACAGGACAAAAAAAGCCCTTTCTCATAAGAAATTAACACTTTTATTTTTACTGGTAATAAAATTTTCCTCATCATTCTATATACTGTTTACTGTGAAGATAACTATACATAAAAATAAATAATGTACTGTAACACTGTCATTAGATTCTATATTTTTCTATAAAAATCAAACAAAAATGTGATTTAAAATATTCATGGCTTCTTGAATTAAGGCTATTAAAAAAGATGTATCTCAGGCAATTCTTCCTTAATGGTAGGGATTTTAGTCACGTGACTTTTTCTGTTGTCGCGGCGAAAAATGTTCAATGTTCTGAATTGGAAGTATGATTAAATTAAAAATAGAAACAATTGATCACCCTTACTTGTGTCATTATGTTCATAAAACATCTTTTAATAACATGGTCAAGTATTATTGACAGCAATGCGATATTTTTGGAGAAATTACCACTCGAACATTGCGAGTTGACGTTCAGTGACAAAATGGCGTGTTGTGACCGTGTTTTTCCAGTCAGCTGTTTTAGAGGGCCTTGACATTTTCGGATTTCCACGAGAGATGACATCACTTACGGCAGGAATGTCTTCACATTTGAACTCTGGAGGCTTTGCGCTACAAAATGATAGGTGTTACATTTTTCTACGCCAATTATTTCTATTTTTTTTGACTTTTCAAAGATTTTGAGGATTTTTTCCCCCTATAAAATAAAATTTCAAAAACATGTAACATCCGGAATAATATAATTTGGTATCTCTTTTAACCCCCTGAAATATTATTTTTTCGGTTGTTCCTGCCATTTCACGCGGAAATAGATTTGAAAATGGGGATGCCCGACAGTTTCAGTGCAAAGTTGCTCGACTGCAAAATCCAGGGCGCGATGACGTCACATGCATAACATTGTTGTTATCGGGGAAATCCTTTCTAGAACGTGTATTTGTCCAATTTCCGTTAGTTTTATCGAGTAAAAAGCACAAAAATATATAATTTATTGAAATAATAAGTATGTCATCTGAATAGCTCTTCAGAAAAAAATATGAATTTGTGTGACCTGGTCCGAATTGCCATGTTTTGTGAATTTTGTTAAGACCTGGATCATTTTCATTTCAATTTTTTCTCAGCCTAATTTATATTTATTCTGTTGGGGTTGGGGCGCCAGACTTGGATTTTCACCAGGCCTATCAGCCGAGACCTGGTAATCAGCCTGAAAACATTTCTCACCTGGTCGTCAATCTGTCCAGACAAGACGCAAGCCGGAAAATGCATCTACCACAGTTTAAATTAATGTTCATGTAATCTGCGAAGTCAGTTCTGAACAGTACAAATCAGGCCTGGTGTCCTCTTTTACCTGGCCCATTGATCAGCCTGGCCACGGTTCTAAAATTAAAGCCCTGGGGGTGGGGTGGGTAAGTTAAGATCCAACCTTTAAGTCACAAAGTTTGCTGAGCAAAAAAAAGCAAAATGGTGGGTGGATTTGCATGTGTCACTGTATGGAAGGAGGGGTGGGGTGTAGGGATATGACTTGTCTTGCACGTACAGGCAGCTAGGCTGCAGTATAACAACACATCCATTACTAATAAGCTTGGCCAGTTCATTTTATGTGTCTGTGTTGGTCTATTTGCTATTTTTTTTAATAATACAGGTAACAGAAGTTTGAAAATTCCATTAATTTCCAGTTCCACTTGCCCTCCCCCCCCCCCCCCCCCCCCCCACACACACACACACACACACACACACACAAATTTCGAATTGATTAAAAATAAAATACTATGATGTATATACATTTTACTGAGAAAATCTGCACTCCACCCAAGCTCTTCATCCCCCCCCCCCATGCAGGCTATACTCATCTGAATCATGGATATAATGAACATGTTTAAGGCATTCTGGTCTACATCCTGCAAACCCATTTTTCTTTTGCAAATATGTTGCTACAGTTGACCCACATGTATTCAAGGTGGGGAAGGATTCATGGAATGGGGCAAATTAAGTTTTGCTGTGTTTATGGGCACCTCAGTTATGGTTTCATTTTCTGAAATAAATCAGATGGAAACACTGAATTTCAATTTGGAAGAATAAAAAATACTGACTGAGTGTGAACCTAAATGTTTAATTTGTTGAATTTGTTGTGTTCAAATAGTGGAAGGGTGGGGGGGGGGGGGGGGCATGATCCATAGAGCTTGAATTAAAACAGCCTCTTACTGTAATTGTTTGATTAATTAAAGCTTACTGGCAGTTTACATCGCACTTTTCATTTTCAAAAGTGCAGACATAATCTACTTGCAATTTCTTCATTTATTGTCACATAACCTTCATCCCCGTGATCCCTTCAAAGTCACAACAGAACTTTATCCAGACAGTATTAGCGTTGGAATAATGGGCATGTGTTTGGTGGTCATCTCTACTCATGTGCAGTAATGTATAAAACAAGTATACACTACAGTCCAGTTGTTGGTACAAATATATGTGTACTGAGTGTGTCACTTTTTATGGGGGGGTGGGGGGGTGGAGGATGGTGGTGAGGGAGGGGGGGGGGGGTATGCACAATCAATATTTTTATCATGCAAAAAAATTACACAATGATTAAATGGTCATCCATCCTCCTCTTAAACCCTCACTATACATGCATATTGTTGTTTTCGAAATGCATATTGTTGTTTTTGTTAATATCCCTCATAATCATTGTCCCAAAGATCTATAATTATATTAGATTGCTTCATAAGTATGTACATGTAATAACTTTCATTTTGACACGTTGATAGAAGGGCATTGTTATACCAAACAGAGGAATGAATCAAGAGATCTGGTATGGTTATATCGATCATACACGCCTTCGAAAAATATGGCTTGTTGTCCTGATGAATCCTGATAGCAATTTTAGTCCAAGACATTTAATGCAAATAAGGTTTAAAAACTAATTTGAGTAGAATTAAAATTCATTAATTATACTTTGACAATTATTTTTTTGCAAGGCAATAAAAATACAAATATCTTTATTAACTATATAAATCAGAGCGAAATTGTTTAAAAGAAAATGGGATATGCAAATGAGGTACTAATTAATTAGCTATATTTGAATTAACTATGATTCTTTTCTGTAGACTTCAGTGATAACAAAGATATCCAAGAAGTTTCATAAAGATCGGTTCATAAATACGGCCTCTAGCCCAAGCCGTATTGGCATTTGCAGTTACAGTGCTGAAAGTAACACTAAATAGATAAAAGTTAGTCTAATTGGCATAATTTATGCACAAGAAAAAAAAAGACGTATTATATGTGATGTATCCCATGGTACTAAACATTCACACAAAAAATTATTCAAATCAGCGCTTTCATATGGAAGTTCTGCGCAAAAATCTGATTGCACAAAATTTTGTACAAAATGGCTGCCAGTGGCCATCTTGAATTTCAGGCCGGACCCCAAAACACTTGTTCTCGTCCCACAAAGGTACCCAAGAAGTTTCGTAAAAATCGGTTCATAAATGCGGCCTGTAGCCCGAGCCGTATTGGCATTTGCACTTACAGTGCTGAAAGTAACACTAAATAAATCAAAGTTAGTCTAATTTGCATAATTTACGCACAAGAAAAAAACCCATATTATATGTGATGTATCCCATGGTAGTAAACATTTGTACAAAAAATTATTCAAATCAGAGCTTTCATATGGAAGTTCTGCGCAAAAATCTGATTGACCTAATTTTGTACAAAATGGCTGCCAGTGGCCTTCTTGAATTTCGGACCGGACCCCAAAACACTTGTTCTCGTCCCACGGTGATAACAAAGGTACCCAAGAAGATTTGTAAAGATCGGTTCATAAATACGGCCTCTAGCCCGTACCGTGTTGTTGGCGCAATGGACGGACGGACGACGGGCCATGACAATACCTCAAATTTGGCTTCGCCAAAGTCAGGCTTGGATTTCTGAAAAATCCAGGGTGGCAATAAATCGCTCACCTGGAACCTACTTAGGCGAACAAATTACTCTCCTGAAACCTTTTTCACTTTTTTGCTTCACAAAGATCTTCTAAAGACTTAGTTAATACCAGGTTGGGTAACTTCTCCTTTGAGTGCATTCAAGCCAATCAATTTTAAATGAATTAATAAAATGTTAATGAATGAACCTGTATTCATTTTTTACTATCCCCTCCACCCCAGAGTGGTCAGATCGATCAAGAAGTTCAGGGGGACTGGTACATGTAGTGGCCGACACACACATGTTCCCAGCATATTCTGTACCCACGTTCCATCACCGTCGAAAATAGCTGGAAGTAGGTGAGCAAAAAACGGCTTATGCCGGATTAAATTGCGTGAGCAGTTAAGGCAAGCTAAAAATTGCTTGCGTCAGAATTCCATGACTGCAAAGTTGAGCTAAAAATATACAAATTACTTTAAATTTATTATATTTTTATACTATAAACCAATGGCCCAGACTAGCTGAATCGTAAAAAGGCAGAGGGCCTAGGACTTCAGAATTAGCAGACCAACATAGTTCCCAAGCCTGCAATCCAAGGGGAAAGGAAATTAAATTTAAAAGGAATTACAAGTATGTTTCTCTATACAGTAATAGAGAAGACATATCATAAATAAGGAACCAAATTCAAGTAATTCCGTATTCTTAGAATGAATGACTATGCTAAATAGATGTAACGAGTTCCCAATTTTTAGGCTAGACTGGACAAAGCCCTAAAAATTAGGATGGCGTATTTGAGAGTGAGAAGTTAACCCCCACAAACATACGCCATATACAATAATAAACAAGCTGTATCCAGGATATAATCTACAGACAAAACAGCTTCACTCATAGGTACACACTTATCAAGCTGGAGGAGATTTAACCCCCCCCCCCACCCCCCTTTTTTTGAAGGAATCAAAGGGGAGTGCTCTGGAATCAGTAAATGCGGTACCAAATAACAATATATATTCGCCGAACAGGTACCCAAATATTAATTATTAATAAATTGGTTCTTAATGCCACTTCAGAAGCTAAGGCTATATCGATGATCCCGGTAATTAATAGAGCCCACTTGTAAGGTATACTGGAGTCGACAAACGTAGATATGTCGAAAACTGGTGATATAATATATACAACATACACATGTCCAAAAGAATCACAATGGATGATATCTGGAGAGTAAACACACTTCCGAGGCAACCCACAGGCGACCCCATTCAAGTGTACAATAAATTCCAATAAATAACACTCCCAGACACATGCAAAAATATGAGAATGCATAGAAAAGTTATATTCGATTTGGGTACCGAAACTTGTAGAAACCTGGGTTTAGAAATGGAACGAGCTATGATTAACAGACTCGTCACAGACCGCCCCAGAAATAACTCATTGTTTCTAAGGTCCATAACATACAATAATGCATCTGCCTAATAATACACTTACTCGTATATGACATATAAACGAACAACCACATGAAACAAACCAACTAAAAAGTGGATGTGCCCATGAAGTCGCCATAGAACACGACCCAGCCGCCAATCAAGAAGTCATTAAATGCATGTATATACATACTTAAATGCATACGGAGCTTACGGAAAGAAAACTACATCTTGCCCTGTAATCGCCTCTTAACACATTGGCGATGGGGAGGGAGGGGGGTTCAAAATCATATAGAACCGCCTCACCCGGATTACTTGAATCGTTCTTGTGTTAGTCATCAAATGGTATAGGAACCGCAAGGCTCCCTCACGTCTGACCGATTCCATAATGCCACTAAGGGCGGAGAAGGATATGATGAACAAATACACCATATTTACATAATAACTCACACCAAACCATACCGTTTGAAGAGAATAACCTCCTCTAACAAACGGTATCATGTCTGATAGGTCAATGAACTCAGCCTAGCTGAAGCAGCTAAAGGCCTTCCTGTACGTGAAGATCATTAAAAGCTGATAACTGAGGCCTTAGAAGCTCACTAAGGAGACTTACAATGCTAGCCATAGCTTATAAGTCTTCATCTTCGTGAAGACCGATATATCGATGTAAGTTGCGACCCTGAAGGCTCACTTAATGGAGACTTACAATTATCGTCGCGCAAGGCAGGGAATGAAGAGCCGCTATATAAACAGCCCTGAATTCCCAAAGAGACCACAGTCCCAAGAGATAATAAATTCAGTTATGCCACTGCCTAATACTGAAAATATATTGCTCATGATTTTAGCCAGGCTACTATAGTGTAACAATAAGACTCAAGTCTATGACACCTAGGAAAAACAAACGGAAAAGCACAGTATCTTTTTCGGTTTTATTCCAAAAAGACAGCGGACAGAGCCTAACCCCAGAGACTGCTGTAACTGTACAGAAGGCTACTATGGTATAAACAATGACATAAATTGTCTTGACGCCAAGGAATATCTCAGCCTATCTATGCACTATCCATCCGGATTCAGGACGAGAAACAGGTGATAATAAAAAACTGGAGAATAATTTCGACGACGTATAATGCTTTTCTTCAATAGGAAAGCTTGTACCTCCAGAAGGAAAACCTCTCTTGGAAGATTTGTCCAACAAGTAAACTTGTAAGTGGAACTTGCTCGGGCTGATAGCCACAGGCCTGCAAAGACTACATTTTCATCCACTGATCTTCCACAATTTATCCACTTAATTGCAAGGCTGATAACCTACCGCCAAGTGGAAAGCAACCAAAATCTATTCTCGATGACCTTCAATAAGCGAGCCATATCTCCACTAGGAGAGACTCTCTTTGAAAGGAACTTCAGTGAATAACATCTAGATTATCGTAAAGTTGATACCCTTCCGTCAACTGGCAAGCAATAGAGGTCATGTCCTTCACCTGTACGACCTATGATGCTTACAGGAGGAGAAACTAAGTCCTCCCTGTGAAGAAGCTCGTCTCGTTGATCTCAATCGTTCCCTTCAATAAGAGAGCCTTTACCTCCACTAGGAGCGACTCTCTTTGAAAGAAACTTCCGTGATTAACATCCAGTTTCTCGTGAATATGATAACCTTCCGTTAATCGTTGACCTAGGGGCATCAGATCCATAGCCTTGATCAGACCTATGCCCCTATTCCGAGTCGCTATGATGACTTCCAAAGTAAATATAAGAGGGTTATTGTATCCTCGTGAGACATTCTCTTGATGCTTTCTTAGAAGCAGAACTGCCTCGCTTACCCCGGTCTGCTGAAGGGTGTTGATGAGACACCGCCTTCAATAGCAGAGCACTAGAAGCTTTCTTGAAGCCTGCTCATATAGCAATGTAAGCTTTCGTCAAATAGTATATTTCCAGTAACTGCAGCGACTCAGAGAGAGCTTTCACCTTGTCATCTATAAGTGATGACGATGCAAGGGTAGCATCATGTCTTACCAACTCCAAATTCCACTGTCTGTGCAGAGTTGTACGTGGCATACATGACTGCCCTGGAAAGAACTCCTAGCGAGGAACCACGTCCTCATATTCCTTTCCATTGAGATGTTGCAACGTAGCTCTGGTAAGGTGATCTGCTTAGGACATTGTGTCCAGATTTGCTCTTTTCAATGAAATAGCACAATTCATTATTTCTGAGCATATATTAAATGATGCAGGTAGGGACAAATCTTCATCCCTGGCCTGCTCATCTAAACGCAGACTTATATTCAGATGGAACAATATTCTAAGAGCTTAAGACTGAAATTTCATAGTCTTAAAGTGCCCTTCTGTAAGGGATGGAAAGTCACACTCCGTAGCCCTCTCACAATCCAAATGTTCCATCAGCAAATATGGTCAACTCCATCCGACTGAACGGATGACTGGGGACCAACGCAGCACCGTCCGACAGCTCACCCTCGGAGTCTGTTAAACGGTAGTACTAGCGACTACTGGAATGCTGCGATATGCAGAGCAATTTGCAGCAGCCGGTCCAAGACTGGGGCTAGCAGAGCAATGATAATCCACTTGTTACCATAAGCTGCTCACGGGACTGAGATCTGGCCCCAGATCCTCGACACGTCCCGTATAAAAAAGCCTCAGACAACTAGCTATAGGCCCGAACCTGTGAAGTCAGATAACTAGTCTGCGGTCAACAGGTTTCATTAATGAAGCAAGATGCCATAGCTGCCACCAAATCTGGCTGCAGTGTGGAAGGAGCGTCCCAAACCGCAAGCATGAACGGGTGTCCCAACTCACTAAAGTTTCTCGAACCAAAAACAGTCGACCCTGACTGCTGACAGAAAGGAAAAGAATCTCAAGCTCGCGATCTGCTCCAGACCTCGCCGAGCGTTCATTAGAAACTTGTAGGCATCTATCCCTTACCGTGAATATCCATGGAAGAAGAGGAAGCTGTAACAACAGCCAACCCCGGCTGAAGTGCAGAAGAAGCATCCCGACTCATCACATAGGATGGATGATCCTCCTCATTGAAGTTTCTTACAACACAAAACAGTCGTCCCCGACTGTTAACAGGAAGAAAAATGCTCTGCACTCGCGATCTGTCCCCAGATCTCGCAGAGTATCCCGCTTAGAAACTTCTAGGCTTAATCCTCTTCTCTTCCTGCACTTCCATGTAAGTAGAAGAAGCCATAACTGCCGCCGACTGCAGTGTGGAAAGAACATTTTTCGATGTGTGTTCCGACTCAATATGGTTTCTCACAATGGACACAGTCGACCCCGACTGTTAAGGGGACGGAGAGTGTTCTCCAATCAGAGATCTGACCCCAGATCTATCCAAGTGCCCCGAAGAGAAACTTATGGCTTCTTCTACATGCACAATTGACTGGACTGACCCAGCACCGTCCGACAGGTCACCACTGGAGCCTGCGGGAGGCTACTCTTGCATTTGCTGGGATGCTACTAATAGCTGCGCAAACTGCGACAGCAAGTTCATTCCCGAGGCTTGAGGAGCAGCGGCCTTCTGTTTTTTTGCTGCTTGCTACTCCTGGGACAAAGATCCGGAGATAGATCTCTTCTCCGAACGTCCTGTTGATCGATGCCTTGGATTGCTAGCTACCGGATGGTCCGACTTCACAGGCTAAGAATGGCTCCAGCGCAGCTGACTGGATATCTGAAGTCGGGTAGCTAACCTGCATTTGTGTGTGCTTTAATAAGGTAGCGGAGGAAGCCGTGACTGACACCAACCCCGGCTGCAGATTAGACGGAGCATACCGAGCAGTGGGTGGACGTATGCTCTGGCTCGTGCAAGTTTCTCATAACAACATTTAGCCCCAAATGTTGTTAGGTTAGAGAGGGACCTCTCCTGCTCGCGGTCTCATCAAACCTCGCCAAGCCTCCCAACAAGAAAACTTGATTTCGACTTGTGAAACGTAGCGGAAGGAAGCCGTGACTGAAGCCGACCCCAGCTGCAGACTAGCCAGAGCGTTCCGAGCGGCCGGTGGATGTATGCTCCTGCTCATGCAAGTTTCTCATAACAACATTTGGCCCCAAATGTTGTTAGTTTAGAGAAGGGCCTCTCCCACAAGCGGTCTATTAGATCTCGCCGATTCTCCCAACAAGAAACTTGCGGACTTCCTCCCTATATCCTCCCTATTTCCGACGCATCTGGGTGAGCTTTTTTATTATTAAGTGCTCGCTCTACCCACATCTACACTTCCTTGGACCACTACAGACATACCCCTTGTCACGGCTCCAACGGACAGAGTAACCGATTCACCGGTGGAGCTAGCTGCTTGCAAGAGATTAACCCTTTACCTAACGAATCGCCCGCATGCGCCCACGTAATATGCAAATTCTGCAGTTGAAAATTTCAAATGAAAGTGTCAATGACACTGTAGCTCAACTTGACAAACTTGAACTTGGTAAGTTATAAATGAAATGGCAAAATTGAAGATCATTGATACCAATATTATTTTTTTTGCCAGTGGCAACATTTTTTGACAGAAACCCGAAGAAAATCGATAGCTCCCGTCTAGAGGCCTCCCCAAACAAGCATGCCAGGTTTCAAAGCAATCTGATCATAAATGTGCCCTGTAGGGTGTACAAAAGGGAAATATTGTGGTCTGACTAGACTAAGTTCTAAGAACGTTGGCCGTGGCAACATTTTTTGACGGAAATGGAAGAAAATCGATAGCTCCCATCTAGAGGTCACCGTAAATAAGCATACCAGGTTTCAAAGCAATCTAATCATAAATGTGCCCTGTAGGGTGAGCCAAAGGGAAATATTGTGGTCTGACTAAACTAAGTTCTAAGAATGTTGGCTGCGGCAACATTTTTTTATGGAAATTGAAGAAAGTTAAAAAATTTATAGTAATTTATATATTTTTTATACTTACCGATGACCCACACATAGCTGGTGCTAACTCTTAAAAATGTAGGGCCAAACACAAATTTTGCCCCCCAATCCCCAAAATTTGCATCTAAAACCAAAGAAAACATGTCCTGAATGGCCCTCCATACTTCACCTCTACTGCATATGCGCAGTGTCAAGGACGTCCCGAATTGGCGCCATTAATCATTCTTATAACCAGTGCATGGTAAGCGCTATGTACTCAGCGGGGAGGTATGAGTTCCCAACTCCTGGGAGGGCCATCCCCGTCTGGGTCATTGGTAAGTATAAAAAATATATAAATTACTATAAATTTTTTAACATTTTTATACTGTACCAATGACCCAGACTTAGCTGAATAGTAAAAAGGCTGGAGGGCCTAGGACATAGAGGAAAATCCAATAAGATCAATTATATAAAATAGAGCCATCCCCTCGAGGGGAAAAGGAGTATTAGGCCTTACATGTATCTTTCTTATTTATGATAAATTAGAAAGACACAACACCTTCCATAATTGAGCACCATAACATCCATGTACTCTATTAATATCCAGTATAATCCTTATACTAATAATTTTTAAAGTAAGCCAATAAATAAAGTTAGTCTAGAGAATAGAGACTCTTTATACTCCTTAAAAGTGTCTGAGGATTGTATAATAACGCCCGTTTGACACGTGATATATTCAAAAGTTATACTTTAAAAACTATGACCTGAATGAATTTTTAAAACATAAACTTATCACTTAAAAACCATCCCAGTAACAGCTCAGAATTACTAACTCCGGAGGAGGTATCCCCTTGTTTTCATAATAAAACAGGTGACCCAAGGGAACACCCTCCCCCCCCCCCCCCCTTCTCCTTGCCCTGGGTCAAATAGCCCAGAGCGAAGAGGGCAGCAGGACAGAGTCACTGCCGGAACAGAACGCCTACCTAGCTATAGTAGCAACTGTTAAGTGAATGAAATTCTGAGCAGTAGATAATAGACCTAACAATGCAGGCCTCCAGAAATGGACCCAATATTTCTGAGATAAAAATTCATGAATGTGGATGTGCAGCCTTCATAAAATCTATAATAGCGACACTAATAATGTAAGCCCAAGATGTAGAAAGAGCTCTTACTTCATGAGCCGAAATCTCAAGCACAAACTGCTGAGTTAATGATATACCATAAGCAGTACCGATAGTTAATTGAATCCCTTAGCAATAGAATGAAGCGTAATGTCCTTCTATTAGGCATCAAAGACAGAAGAAGCTTACGTCCTTACTAATAAACTGAGATCTGTTTATAAATACGTAAACTCTAACCGGACAGAGTAAAGGCCTATGCCCGTACGAAGACGGAAGGACCTTAATAACAATAGGTTCCGGATATTATTAGGAGCCTGATTCTTAACCAAAAATCCAACCTAAGTAGTAAAGGAAATAATGTTTCCGAAACTACGAAAGTGAGAATCGTCCACCGATAGTGCATGAAGCTCACTGACTCCTCAGTAAAAGAGAAGACTGAGAGAATTACTGTCTTAAAAGGTCAGAATTTGAAAACTACTGTTTCCAGAGGCTCAAATGATTACTTAGCTAAATAAGAACCGAAGCTAAATTCCGTATAGGAATTAATCTAAGGATTCTAGGTCTATTTATCGAAAAGTTTCTAACTAACTTAGATAAAGAGACATAAGACTCAATAGTAAACTATCATGGAGTGCATAGGTATGAGATAACATAGACCTATAACCTTAATAGTAACAGGCTGCAGTTGATCTTGTCAAACAAGTATACTAGAAAGTTGCAATGTCTAGTATGGAGGGATCAAAAATATCAACATAATGATCCCTACACCAACAACGGAAGAGCCTCCACTTTAGCCGCATAGTATAGCGAAGAGGAGGTTCTCCTACAGTAAGAAATCGCATCCATAGCTCGTCCTGTACAATGCTTGCCATGCAAGAAGGACCACACAACGGTATACGTGAAGGTTGAAACCTTGTGGGTTGTGATGAAGTTGACACGATTTCCCCAGCGAAAGAAGATCCTCTCATGGAGGAAGTTTTCGCGGTAAGTCCCACAGTAGACACCTGAGTAAATTTACCCATGGTCTCTGTGAAGACAGAGATGCTATCAACAGAATTGTAATGTGAATGTTATCTTAGCAATACTTGCTGAATCAACAGCGCTGAGGATACGCATATCCTATCATTCCGTCCTATTAGATCAATAGAGCGTTAACAACATAAGCTCAGGGATCCAGACATGGAAACACATACGTCTGCAATTGATTAGTGAGTTGTGTCGGAAATAAATTATCATTGGGCGCTCCCATTGATAGCAAATCTGATTGAATACTTGTTTGTTGAGAGTCCATTCTGACGGCAACAAGCGACCCTTACGTGGAAGGGAGTCTGCTAATACAATCAGACGACCCGGAATATGACGGACCGAAGCAGAACTTGGTGTGCTATAACAAACAGAAGGATTCTTTCCGTTAAATTGAATAACGGAAACAAATGAGTGCCTCCCTGGTTCCGGAGATACGCAACTACTGACGTATTATCGGACAGGATTTGGACATGCGTTTCTGAATAATGTTCATCCAATGACATAGTGCAAGCCAAAATAACATCATTTCCTGGAAGTTAAGTGCTTGCCGAGAAACTGCGGAACCCAAAGACCCTGGCACTTCGAATCCGTTGGGATCAATATTGTACCCCAACCTGTTTGACTGGCATCCGTCATAATCATAAAACTCGGATCCGGCAACTGCAGTGGCATTCTCTGAGTCAACCACCGAATGTTTGCCCCAGTCTGAATCTCTTGTTACACTTGATAGACAAGAGAACGTGTATATCGAGCAATTGATAGATTGCTGAAAGGTTGCCGTCGAAGAGAAGCTTCTCCGAGACCTAAGCGACTCTGAGAGAGTTCTTCACCTTACTATCCACGCGCATGGATGTAGCTAGGGCTGCGTCACGTCTAACCAACTCCAGGTTGCCACTGAAGGGCGGAGTTATACGTGGAAAAACTACTGCCCTTGAAAGAAATCACATTGAGGATCATATCCTGGAATTCTTTCTCTTGAAGACGTAATGATAACGCCTCAGTAAGGTGGTCTACGTATGATAAAGCGTCTAAGTTAAGTCTAATAGACATCATTGTCATTTCCAACATCGTGGTTGGAATTGACATAGATGGCGAAAAAGATAATTCCCAGTCTTCAGTCCCGCCGTCAAGACGCATAGGAACTCTCGGTATGCCCTGTTCTGCCAATATAAATTATTTCCTAGAATTGATGAAAGGCAGAATAGAGCATTGCGGACAAGAAACTAGATTATCATGCTTGGTAGCAAGCTTATATATAGCGTCGTTAAATAATTCGAATGTTCTAATGACATTATTGGACTGTGTCGGCAAGTCAGGGACAATGTCCCTGAACCGATCCAAAACTCCGTGTCCAATGACGCTATTAGTCTCTTATCCAGCATCGCAGCAATGTAGTCCGACAGAACAACCTCTGGAAGATAATGCCGGAAGAAATGTATGGCAGCTTCTGTTGTTCCGAAAGGGAAAGCTCGAAATCGTCCGAATCCCTTTCGCCATCCTGTCGGACCCTAAAAGTGTTCGGTCGTCCGTACCTGATGCAACAGCGGAGCGCACCGACCCAGCGCCGTCGGATTATTTGTAATCCGACCGAGAATCTGTCGTTTGCTGGGATGCTGCGATAAGCTGTGCTATTTTGGATAGCACGTCTGTCACTGAGGCCTGTGGAGAAGCGGTCTTACGATGCTTTGCCGCTGGAAGCTCCGTGTTCGTTACCCCGTGCATACTTCTATTATGCGAGCGAACGGAGTGTATAGGCCTCGTGTCCATTGGCTACCGGATGGAGTGACCTGTTCACCATGGAATCACTGAATGACGAAGCTGGCCGGATACTGGAGGTCACGTAGCCAATGTGCAGTCGTGTGCGCTGCTGTGAGGATGAGGAAGCATTATCGGCAGTCTCTCGGACTGTCAATATAACGGAGCGTCCCGAGCGGCGGACATATGCTCCGAATGCGAAATGACTGTACCACAACATCCGGTCCCATATGTTGTTGTACGAGAGAGGGACCCCTCTCGCTCGCAGCCCGGACGGACCTGGACGAGCTAGGAACCGGACTAACAGGCTTCCTCCGATCTGTCCTCTAATCCGTCGTCACTGGGTGTGTACTAAAGTCTATTATAGTGCTCGCATCACCCAAATCTCCTTCCTAGACCGCAACGGACAAACCCGACTGCCGAACCATTCGATGAATGGACGCTACACCGGGCGAGCTAGCTGACGTCAAAGGCCGTCGAACCTACTAGGGTCCTCTTAGGCTAGCTCTTCATTAATTGTGACGACGGAGGCACACTTTTGGAAGACGTCACGGATACATCACCCTGTTCTTGATTGTCTGAAATAGAGATTGATAAAGTAGAGTGACCCTGCGGGGAAAGGACCGGAATGGCCATTTCCCCACTAACATACCGTGACACACGCTTCCCATGTTGTCATCGAAATTAACACATACAGAACAGGAGTTAGTGCGAGCACACTGACTACATTATACAATGATTAATGATTATGAAAGTCAGAGGAAGATTTCTCTTATTACAATTGAACAATATCCTTTCATTGTGAAAAGAAAACAAAGTCCTAGTACTCGCACCAACCCCTGACAATCAAAATACATAATAACATGATCCATTAACATAGAAAAAATAATTGAAATCAAAAAATTTTGAAAAAATATTTTTTCAGAACAGCCCAAGTTTCTGAAAAGTAACGTTGAGCCCCAATGGATCCCAAGCCTAAGTGTGGACAAAAATTCTAAAAATATTTTAAAAAATTTATGCAACACTTACGAACAATAATAATGTATCTAGTTATGATTAAATTAACATCAAGATATTATTTTCAAGAAATCCCCCCTCACACAGAGGGCTGTTGTAAATGTAAACAATAAGTGTAAAAACACCAGAACAAGACTCCAGGCACCCTGGCCCGAAATCAATTACCAATAATACACTATCTGATACAAAACAGAGACTTCCAGGGACGAAACTGCAGAACATCAGATGGTAGATGCAGAACACTACGCCTAACTACCCATAGGTGAAGACGTAAACATGGGGAAAAGAACAGAATTCATTCTGTTATCCAGCTAAAACTCCCAAGAAATTTTAGTAATAATATTACAGAAAATATGCCAAAAGCATGGGAGAATAGCAAGAGGGGACTTAAAGGAAAGGGAGAGAGGAAAACACTGAACAAGCAGTGTAACTTGATAACAAGAATGACCACAACAGGCTGTTGCCTCGAAAATAGGCAACTTAACCTAATTTCATTAAAAAATTTTAAGTTATAGCCCTGAATATTTTCTGTCACTCATTTTTCCTCTCCTCCTTCTATATCCTCCTTAGAATCACCATTTCTCTAATATTTATGTGTCTGGCATCATCAGACATGTTAACTCTCCCGGAATGCCCGGGATTCTCCCGGAATTAGCTATCCCCTCCCGCCCTCCTGCCCGGGAGTCAATTTGGACCAAAAATCTCCCGGAAAGTTGACATACCAGACAAAAACTGAATCCACCAGCTTTTGTTTACAAATACAAAAGCATGTGCTCTACTCTCAATGGCAAGGTCATTAAGTTTGTATGAAACGTCACCACTTACGTAAGAACTGATGACCAATTCTCATTTCTGTCAATGGCCGTATTGTGATTATTGCAACACATTTGACAGGTGGATTAAATGAATTTGAGATGCAGGATAATTGCTGAAATTGATTATATATTAAAGGCACACCTTTGCTTGTATATAGGTAGCAGTCAAATCGAAAAATAAATTCCATACGTATAAAATCTTGTCCAATCGAAAATGCGCAAAAATACGCACAAATTTATTGTGCATTTTGGATTTCACTTTCAGATAATTATAGCCAATTTTGGAGACAAACGGCTCAAACATATGAGTTGCCGTAATTTTCAATATAATGGAAAAAATTTCTAATTCGCAATTTTCTAAAGCAGGCTGTGAAAAAAATTATGTTTTTGGTGAAAAAAATCTCTAAAAAGTTGGTAATTTACGGCACTTGGACGTTTTTTCATTCGTAGTGATAAATGGACAACAAAATATCCCCGAGATGTTTCGTCCTGGGCTGGCTGTGGCATAATTTTCACGTTTCACTGAAAAATGATCACCCCATTCCAAATCCCCTTCGTAAATGACCAACTACTTCCAGTGAGTAACCGGTGTGGTTAGGTGGGGCGCTGGGCTTTGGAAGATCGAATTACCACAACAACCGGGCTCTGGGGTGTGCCTAAACACCACAGATTGTCGCAGGTTACCGCAGGTCGCCGCAAGTACCCATAATTACCCAAATGGATCCAAAACTTTCAACACAGCACCATAACTGATATAGTGCTGAAAAGGTCGAAAATATCTCCAAACATTTTGTACATAAAACCATTGAAATATGGATGTCATTGGAACAAGCTCAGATATTGGCACATGACCACATCCATATTTCTGATTTCTGTTTTTCTCTATATTTCTATGGTTTGGCTTTTGAAAGGACAAATTGTTCAAATAAAACACATCAGGGTGGAATGTTTAATGTATGTGTGTGTGGGGGGGGGGGGGGGGGGGGGGGGGGGGTAACATGAAAATTATTGATGTGCTGCCCACGTGCAAAAATCTCACTGACAAGCATCCGAGTCTCACTGGGAGCTCATCAAAATCTCACTGACAGTCACCTCCAGAGGTTAACACATCTGGGTCACTCACCACCAGTTAGTAGAACGTTGGCATATGTTCCTTTGATGTATTGTTGTTGGGCTGTTTCCTGTTATACCTGTGTGTGTGTATGTGTGGGGGGGGAGAGTATTTGGTATTAATTTGTATTTAAAATTGATCGATCCACACATGGTTTCTACGCGCAAAAAAAAATCTCCCTGAAAATCATGTCATCTCCCTGAAAATTTTCTTCAATCTCCCTGAAAAAAATTTTGGGAGGTTAACATGTCTGGGCATCATTTAAACTGAGATTTACAAGCACAAAGATCAGTCAGATGTTAACTGATGAAGGGCCAAACAAAGAAAGAATGATTAATGGCGCCAATTTCGGGACGTCCTTGACACTGCGCATGCGCAGTAGAGGTGAAGTATGGAGGGCCATTCAGGACATGTTTTCTTTGGTTTTAGATGCAAATTTTGGGGATTGGGGGGCAAAATTTGTGTTTGGCCCTACATTTTTAAGAGTTAGCACCAGCTATGTCTGGGTCATTGGTACAGTATAAAAATATTGGTAGCTCCCATCTAGAGGTCACCCCAAACAAGCATGCCAGGTTTCAAAGCAATCCGATCATAAATGTGCCCTGTAGGGTGTGCCAAAGGGAAATATTGAGTCTTCTGACTAAACTAAGTTCTAAGAACGTTGGCCACGGCAACATTTTTTGACGGAAATTGAAGAAAATCGACAGCTCCCATCTAGAGGTCTCCCCAAACAAGCATACCAGGTTTCAAAGCAATCAAATCATAAATGTGCCCTGTAGGGTGTGCCAAAGGGAAATATTGTCATCTGACTAAACAGAGTTCTAAAAACGTTGGCCGCGGCAACATTTTTTCACGGAAATTGAAGAAAATCGATAGCTCCTATCTAGAGGTCACCCCAAACAAGCATGCCACGTTTCAAAGCAGTCTGATCATAAATGTACCCTGTAGGGAGTGCGAAAGGGAAATATTGAGTCTTCCGACTAAATTAAGTTCTAAGAACGTTGGCCGCGGCAACATTTTTTGACAGAAATTGAAGAAAATCGATAGCTCCCATCTAGAGGTCTCCCCAAACAAGCATACCAGGTTTCAAAGCAATCTGATCATAAATGTGTCCTGTAGGGTGTGCCAAAGGGAAATATTGAGGTCTGACTAAACTAAGTTCTACGAACATTGGCCGTGGCAACATTTTTTGCCGGAAATTGAAGAAAATCGATAGCTCCCATCTAGAGGTCACCCTAAATAAGCGTACCAGGTTTCAAAGCAATCAAATCATAAATGTGCCCTGTAGGGTATGCCAAAGGGAAATATTGTGGTTTGACTAAACTATGTTCTACGAACATTGGCCATGGCAACATTTTTTGCCGGAAATTGAAGAAAATCGATAGCTCCCATCTAGAGGTCACCCCAAACAAGCATACCAAGTTTCAAAGTAATCTGATCATAAATGCGACCTGTGAGGTGTGCCAAAGGAAATTGTGGACGTACGTACGTACGTACGCCGACGGACGAGAAGTGATGGCAATAGCTCAGCTTGACTTTGTCAAGTTGAGCTAAAAAAACACATGATGTGACCCCTCGTTGGAACGAGCTCATCGAGCTCGTTCCAACGAGGGGTCACATGATATGGTTTTGTTGAAATTTTTTGAAAAATTTAAAAAAATGATATTTAAAATAATAAATTTTGATATCGGCTGCATTGGGTAAAGGGTTAAGAACACTAACTAGAGGCCTTATCCCTTGCTTATCATGAGCACTGCAGCTAGCTCTATTTGCTCAACATAACACAACGACAGTAGCACACTTTGGAAGGGTGTCACAAAATCATCACCATGTTCATATTCCTCTGAAATAGAAACTGAAAAAATGAATAAGAATGCAGTGCGAAGTCCGGTCTATGAACATCACCGCCAACAACGTACTGCGACCCCCGTCTCCAACGTTAATCATCCCAGTATGAATAATAGCAAAAAAATTTTGAAAAAATGCCCAAGTTCCCAAAGGGAACATTATGAGCCCAAGGGCATCCCGATAGAGCCTAAGTGTGAACAAAATCCAAATGTTTTGAGCTACACTACCGGAATAATAATCAATGTATCCTAAAGTAATTCTACAGTAATATAAAATAAAATACTACATATAATGAGGACATTGTCAATGTAAACGTCAATAAAAAAAAACGGAAACAAGACATCAGGCACAAAAAGGCCCAAAGTCAGTAACCAATTTAAATGCTACCAGATGCAAAGCTAGATCTTCATACGAAGAAAAAATGATACATTGGATAGAAAATGCAAGACTAAACGACCTAACACCCCTAGGGTGAGGACGTAACAATAGGGATAAACAGAATAAATATTCTGTAATACACGTTAAACATCCAAGAAATTAATAAAAAATTTCGATAAAAATAAGCCAAAAAACTTGGGAGTTTAACAGGAGGGCTTCAAGGAGGGAAAGGGAAGGAACACATAACAAACAGTGGATAAATCATTAGCAAGAATGATGATGTCAGGCGCATGTCCCGAAATTGGGAAACATGAAATAATTTTTATAATTATTATAAAGTTGCAGCCATGAACGTCTCTAATCACCATTGTTCACTTCCATCATCCATTTATATCACTGGATCCACCAATTTTACCCTTGATTTGTGTCTGGCATCCTCAAAAAAGGAGATAAAAAAGCACAGATGTCAGTTCATTGTTGCCGACTTTAGGGCCAAACAAAGAATGATGTTTGTGCCAATTCTGGTCACTTCCTGATGGCTATGCATGTGCGGAGAGTAAAAGTATGGAGGACCAGATAGGACTTTTAATTTTCGGTTTTGCAAGCAAATTTTGGGGATTGGGGGGGTTCAGAATTTGTGTTTGGCCCTTGATAACTTTGAGTTTGCACCAGCTAGTCTGGGCCATTGGTTTATAGAGCAAACAATTTTCATTTTTGGCCTAAAAGACTTAGGGTTTGATATCTCAGTAGACTGACCTCAAAGAACCCATTCCATTGAGAGATCGAAAGCCATTTCTGAGACCAAAAAATGGAAAAACATAATTTTTTCAATGTTGATTTTTGTGAATAGGATCACCAGTAGAATGGAAAATTTGGCCACGGTGTTGGGAACAAATAAAAACAATGTAGTGACTCACCTGATGAAGGACTACTGTCTTGTTCATGTGTATCATGCCAATGCATAGTTTTATAATAATTCATCATTACTTCCCATAATGCTTTACAAAGGTCTATTAAACAACCAGTAAAAGTCTCTGTTGTGATTTGCTGCAATACAGATAAATGTTTTAGAGAGTTTTATTTGCCAAAACAAATTGAACAATTAGTTGAGAATGAGAGACAAGTGAATAAACTCACTAATCTCTCATGCCTGAAATCTCCAGCTGGAACCTCTGAGAAAGATTCCGGGTGACCAAACTCCATCTGACTGCAGCAATTATGGGGTTCTTGTTATTAAAGCTCACTATACTATCAGATGCCTAAATGAACTGGATCTCTCCTTTTCCAAAAGAGGCCTGCTCTGCACAGACCAAAGAGATGTGTTGTAATCTAGAAAAAGGAGGCCACAAAAAAAAAATTCCAGTAAAAGTTCTTGTTGTGTAGACCTACCTTGCCCGACGATGATTGCTGTCATCCACAGAGTTTATTCAGTTTGTATATGTGCATCAATTTCCAAAAGATCTGGCTTTGATGAGATAAAAAATGGTTTGAAGAAATAAAAGACGTAACCAAAACAAGTTGCCATGTTACAGAAAACCCAGCAAACAGAACTTGTACTCAAAAAACATTGGTGTTTTTCATCTACATTTATGATGACATGAATAATGACAAATATTAACCCACTGGCTTGCTTTGAACAAATTTGAATCCAACCCCAAAAAGGATATTGTATAAAAAAAAATCAAAAGATTCTGATTTTTCTGGAGAAGAAAATTCCCCATATTGCACTGCGTTAAATTTCAGGCTCCCATATTGAGCCTAAACATCAACTCTGGGACTTGATTTGCACAAACCTGAATCTGACCTTCCAAATATCAAAATACCGCACTGAGTTAAAATTTGAGCTACCAAAGGGATCTCAAATATCACTTGAGGGGCTTGATTTGAACAAACTTAAATCGGACCTCTGTAAGGATGCTGTATACTAAAAATCAAAAGTTTCTGACTGGTAGATTTGAAGAAGATTTCTTTAGATATTGATATGACACTAAGTTAAGAGTTGGGCTCTAATAGGGAGCCCAAATATTAACCTAGGGACTTGATTTTCACAAACTAGAATCTGACTCCCCTAATGATGGTGTATATCATATATCAAAAGATTCCGATTTGGGGGATTGTGAGAAGATTTTTAAAGAATATTCCTCATATTGTACCAAGTTAAAATTCAGACTCCAATAGGGAGCCTAAATATTATTAACTTGATTTGAACAAACCTGAATCTGACTCCTGAAAGATGCTGTATACCAAACATCAAAAGATTCTGACTGGTGGATCTGAGAAGAAGAATTTTAAAGAATATTCCCATATTGCACTAAGTTAAAATTCAGGCTCCCTCAGTAAGCCCAATTATTAACCAATGGGCTTGATTTGAACAAATTTGAATCTGACCCCTGCAGGGATTCTTCACACTAGATATCAAAAGATTTTGACTAGTGGTTCCGGAGAAGAAGAGTTTTAAAAATTTTTCCTCATGTTGGTCTGAATTAAGATTCAGACTCCAATAGGGAGCCCAAATATTAACACAGAGACTTGGTTTGAACAAACTTAGATCTGATCTCCCTAACAATGCCGTATATGAAATATCAAAAGATTCTGAAAGGGTGGATCTGAAGAAGAGGAAGGTTTTAAAGATTATCCCTTATATTGCACTAAGTTAAAATTCAGGCCCCCAAAGGGAGCCCAAATATTAACTAGGGAACTTGCTTTGAACAAACTTGAACCGACCCCTGTAACAACGTTGTAAATCAAATATCAGAAGATTCTGAATGCTGGTTCTGGAGAAGAAAATTCTTTAAAGAGTTCTTTTCATATTGCACCAAGGTAAAATTCTTAATTTTAACAGACTTGTATTTGACTCCCCCCTCCTCTGCTCCCCCCCCCCCCCCCTGCCCCCCCCCCCCCCCCCCCCACCACCACCCCCTATGGACGTTGTATACCAAATATCAGAAGATTCTGATCAGTGGTTCTGTAGAAGTAGATTTTTAAAATTTTTGCAAATATCCTGATTTCCCCTTCAGCACACTATGAATTTTTTTTTACCATTCCATTCTACTGGTCCTAAGGATACTTCATACTAAACAAATAAGTCTTTGTTCTGTGCAGTTGGAGAAATATTGCTGTTTGAAAATATTTCTATTTTCAGCTTTGGGGGCTCCCACAAGGATGCAGGAAAATATTTTTTGGCATGAATCTTATGACTCAATAATACTACATAAAAAATTTCATTCAAATTGGTTCATTTCGTTAGAACATAGAAATTTTGGGCAGAGCTCAAAATCTTGCCCCTCCCATTACAATGACAAATATTGCTCCACAAACTTTGTTTGACCAAACCTGATTCTACACCTCAAAAGGAAACACAGTACCAAATATCAAGTCAATGTATCCATCAGTTCATGAGAAGATGATTCTTTTAAAATTTGGAAGCATTTTCCTTCACCTTCTTCCTATGGGGCTGAGCAAGTTGATTTGAACAAAAGCAAAATGTAAAGTCAGAACAAACAATCACCTAAAGTTCAACTGAAATCAATCCAGCAGTTTGGGAGAAGTCGCGAACACCCTGTTCACAGACGATGGACATTGAGTGATCACAATAGCTCACCCTGACTTTCAGGCAGGCAGGAAAGCTAAAAATACTTCTGAAATGGAACAATTATTTCTTAAAAGATCAACAAGAAGTTATGCAATTAACTGAACTCACTTTACAGAGGTCTGGATATTGTTTCTTTTGAAAATTTGAACTTCCTGTACCAGCACAGAGTTCAGCATAACCCAGTACAATAGTGAAAGCTGTGTTGTGTATTGCACTTGTAAAATGCATGTGTAGCTGATCCATAGCTGTCTGAAAAGAGTGAAGAATAATCTATAAATTCTTAAAATATCCAGAGGATGATATAGATGAGATGGATTCTACTAGTGTAAATATGGAGGCATCTGAGTATTGACCATGTCATATTATTTCACTCCTACATAACACTGCTTCATTCAAACTCACAAATAAACATTTTTACAGGGTTCAGTTTCACCACAATGCCCAACTTCTTCAAAACAAAAACCTGAGAATACAGAGGAGTCCGCTTAAATGGATGCATATTAATTGAATAATCCTGCAAACTGAATTTTACAGCCAAACCCATAACCTTTTACCATACTTTCAGTGCAAATTCGACCTGTTAAATTGCATATAGGTTAAAAACTCCTGTTATTTAAATAAAAAATCTTGTAATATGTGGACAAATTATCCTGACAATCACCAAATTCCCATGTTTAGAGATGTATCTGGCTTCTGTAATAAAATACAGGTTCTGAAGACCAAAAAAAAATTAATTGAATCTCAGGCACGGTGCACTGAAATACATGGCTTGTGTTAGGTATTTTTATTGATGTGGCAGACATAGCGTGAAAATGAGAAATGAGGAAAAGAAAGGAAACATTGTTGTAAAGTCTGAAACAGGGGTGGGGAAGAGGGGAAGTAAAAGAGGTAAAAAGTGTGTGGGTCAACACATTTTCTCAAGAGGGTGAGCCTGCAGGAGAAGACCCAAATTTAACACTAGGTCTGTCTGAATTATTCAATTAGTTGGCTTAGCATTGATTATAGTATTAGCCGATAGGTTTTATTTTTAGTTGACTGTCGTTCATTTTCAAAGTGGTACAAGTCAGGTTTAAATTACACTCTATATTGATATGAATGAAGTCAATAAACTGAGTTTACTATTGTAAACATTATTCTTTCTGTACTGAATAACTGAGTACTGGTTTTGTGTAATTTTAATTTTTAATCAGTACTAAAGAAGGTCATTCAAAACAGTGTACCATTTGAATAATTCAAGGTTTGGGAAATTATTGCAGACTGCAGAGTAAGTAGAATCTTCAGTCTTGTGCAATCAAATGACCCCAATGGAACAATCCAAATTGAAAAAGTGAGAAAGTTGTCACAAGGCTCACAATGGTCAGTTCACTTGCAGTACTAAATTGTAACTTGTGTAGGAATGGAAGGAGGTTTATGTTCAAAATTTCTGGAAATTAGTTATAGAAATTTAACATTTGCAGAGATGTTCTTCTATATAAATTCTTCAGATCAATTAGAGATATTTTGGTGATCCAATACAGGTAGTGAAGGCCAAAAACAATTAATTTGAATCTCAGGCACGGTGCATTGAAATACATGGCCTGCGTTAGGTGTTTTTATTCATGTGGCAGACATAGCATGAAAATGAGGAAAACAAAGGAAACATTGTTGTAAAGTCTGAAACAAGGGTGGGGAAGAGGGGAAGTGTTTTTTTTTGTATAGATCTAGAACTTCAATAACTTTGTTTTGATGTTCTTTATCAGTCAACCTTCTCATATGACATTATGTGTACAGTCCCTGTAAAAATTGTCTTCCAAATTACCCCAGTTGTTACATATGATTACATAATACAGTCACTGTTAATCTGGTTCAATTAAGAGCTCTGTGTCTATTTATAGAGGAACTTTTTTTGAGTGGGCGGAGCTAATTAATGGGGTTTTCCAGCACTGCTCTGATAAAGCAAAACACTTTTGAGATGTTGTTTATAACCTTTCTGACAACTTTTATTTATCAAATGTTATTAAATATCTTTTTTGAAATTTATTCTGTACTTTGCTATAATTTATTGGGAATGCATATATATCAATATATTCAATTTGTAATTTGTAACAAAAACAAAAAATCACATTAAAATAATCATGGCATATAAAGTTCAAATGGAGAAATATTCAAGTGTAATTACCGTGTGATATTCATATTTGCATTTAACACTTTACGTGACATAACTGTAAAAATCGGCCAGCCCTATACACGAAATTCGTCATTCCCATTTTTTTTAGGCTTTTATCTTAATTTTTTGCTTCCAAAGCATATCTTATGACTTCTGACTGAAACGAGCGCGTAGCGTCTGTTTCAATCAGGGGTCATAAGCTGTTTTTGAAGCAAAAAATATTTTGACAACTGTTGTGGGGGGGGGGGGGGGGCATACATCTGTTATTTATGGGGGAGGGGAGCACTTTAAATTATAAGGGTGTCGAAGCCTGCTCAAACTGGACGTCGACTCGGCACATGTACATACGGCGATCTTAGGTGGAAAAGACAGGTATCCAGTATTAAGAAAACAACACTTGAACACATGGTCTCTCAGTGTGCTGCAAGACAAGGGGATGTAGAAATTTTGTTGTTTTTTTCTCATTTTTTGCAACTATCTATTCAAAAGACCACTGGATGTTTTCCAATAAAAAAATTCAAGCTTTGTTGCTGTGGTTTTAAGTCTACAAAGAGTTAAATGGTGGGAAGTCGCCCATGGGAGAAGTTGGCCAAAAATAAAGTCAGCAACTGAGGTATGCCCCTAAGTCGGTCCACGAATTAAATAGGCCCAGGGCTTTTTCGTAGTGCTAATATACATGTGCACGGTTAACTTAAGTGACAGGCCGAAAGTTAGAAATTGAATTTTTTCTCATTGTGTTGCAGCTATTTGTTGGAAAACACCACACGAGCGGTGTCTTTTCCTACAAATAGATTCAAAATAATTTCAACATTTGTCGTCGTGCTAATAAAATTGTTAAATGGTAGGTCGAATGTTAGAAACAAAATTTTCTTTACAAGTCGCAGTGCAAATATAAAAGTATATAGATATACTTAATTGTAATTCAATTTAATCAGTTTCTGATGTTGGAAATCTCAAAAGAATAAACTTCATAGGAGTAATTTATGCTTTATCTCTTGTCACCAGTCAATGTTTTCATTGCGATCAGAGGCTGTTTCAGAAACAATCAGTAGCTACTGTCGGCTCTTGTTTTACATCTTTGGAAGGGTAATTAAAGAATTAGTTCGGATTAGGAAATGTTATTGCTACCAGATTATATTGCTGCCGCGAGAATTCAATAATTGATCATGTTGAGTGTTGTGTTATATTCAGTTATATTACAACAGCCTGGGTCGACTTTTCTCAGTGGTCCAAAGCAACAAACCTCAAGCTTTTCGCATCGTTTTACAAAATATAAAATATATGTATATGTTTCTTCTAATTTTCTAACTTCTAACTGAAAACTCTCCCAAATTCTGCCAATTTATAATTTATAACTGATCTCAGATACATTCAGACACATCGCGTCCCATCTCGCCACATAAAGAAGGGTCTCTGCTAAAACACTTGAGGAGTAAGGTTTTCACTCACAAAATATGCTTTCAGCTTCAGTGAAAAAGGGACACCTAGCACAATATATTTCTACAGATGGACCGTAGGTTGTCGTTCAAAGGACCCTCAGTCAATGAAATACTTCTTTCACATGGGTTAAGACGATACATGTGTGAAATTTCCACTCTGTTAGTCCTTCTGTTTAGAATTTCTCTCCATGTACCGTTGATGGTTTTCAGGATATCCAGAATTACAGTCTTGGTCATCCACGGCGTTTCAAGGGCCCTGCATGGTTCAGTGTAAAGAAATAATCTGTTCACCCAAACGATAAGTCGCACCGCATGCTGGACGAAACTGTGTTGGAAAGGAATCGACTCAGATTTCTCATCCCATGTGTTATTCACTCATAATAGACTATTTCAGCACAGCGCCATCTTATATCCGGGAACCGATATGGACGTGCATGCACGGTTTGTTTATCAAATATGGTCCCACATCTGAAATCTGGAAATTATTTTAGTCTGTCAGGAAATTTGTTCCGCCCCATACGGTGAGGAGCAATACCTATATCGTACTTGCATATCCCACTTGATGCTGCATAAGATTCCCACCCCACCCAAGTTCACCGGGATTTTTTTTAATAGGCCTAGGTCCACAAGTAGTAGGCTTACAGCAACACTGAACATTAGGAGACAGAAACACAGACATTAAATGTTTGTGGGGTTGGCCTATGCAACTGCACCCTCTGATGGCAAGATGGTAGGCCCATAACAGTCGGCTCTCTGCCTCAATTGAATTTGTACTTAGCCTCCCCACCCCAACCAACCAACCAGTCAGATGATCAGTTGATATCTATTCCCGACTGGTCTTCCACTGCATTTTTTTTTAGCCAGAACAATTTTTTTTTGTAGGGGGGGGGGGGGGTATTCTTTTTGTATTTTTGCCCCGCCAAGTTCAGTGGGAACATCGCCTTGTAAAACATGGATGCTTTGCCGCATCACTGGGGCGAGTTCGCAATGGATCGGCTCATTCTCTACACACCTTGAAATCCAACATTACTCGTTGAACACTTATTTTTTTATTGAGAGATGTTGTATATCATCCTCGGTTTAAAGGGGATGTCGTAATTTGGAGTTGCTGTGCATCCTGCCCCCAGGTCCCACTGCTTAGTCTAACCACAGACGTCTGGAGATCTAATTAATATCACATCACCCTCAATGTCGCACCTCCCTCTTATATATGCCCCCCCCCCCCCCCCCCACACACTTCCAAAATAAATAACACACAGATGTGTGTATTATATATTTCGAGGGGGGGGGGGGGGGGGTGCATATAAGAATGAGGTGTTATGAGGTTGGGGTGATTTAGATCAGGTTTCCAGACGTCTGTGGTCTGATAACTCAGGCAATTTGGCCCATTTAGTGGGTAACAAAACTACGTTGTTCTCAACCTGTTAAGTCGACGTCAGCTGTCCTTCATGCGAATATCCAGAAACGCAACCAAATTGTGTAAAGTTCTTTTTCATTGCCCGGAATATGTCTACCACTGCAGAATAAAAAAGGTGTGTATTTGAATGACTCTTTTCGAAAGGTTCTTCAACCTGTTACAAATGAGATTTTTTTTATTATTTCCATTTTTGGCGTAACTTCGCTAATAATAGTTGGATTTTAAAAATTCAAGGACGAAATCGCACTGATTTTTACTCAATATATTCTAAACGAAACACGTTTTTAAAATTTCCCTCTGATATTAAAAATAGTATTTGCCCGACTGGTTGGAAAAATGTGCTAATTGGTATCCAAAAATTACGGGATCAAAGAAACATCGACATCGACAAAAACTAACGACAAGGTCTTCACAAATATTTATGCAAGATCGAAACTGCCCTCAAAAGTCATTTTGTACGATATTTCGAAATAATTTTTAACGATTTTATTTTTATTTGTATAGTTTGGGAGCGATGCGGTTTTTTTCCTAATTATCAAGGGCTGTTTTGCGGAGAAATGATGCAATGTGGTCCTATTTTGTGTCGGAAGCATAACCTTGTCACAACACTGGGAAATACTTTGTGCTAATTATAACCGATAGTACGTCTTATTGAAGTCACGTGGTTGGGTTTTGATACCCCAGCTCATAGAGCAGTTAGTGGGGAGTCGATTGGCAGTGTTTTACAGGAAGCGTACACGTAATGAACCCTCAGTACACAGGCTTTACAAGTGAGAAAATCAATGACTATCAAAAGGAGTTACAGATTATCAAAGTGAAGTTTGACACTCCGTTCATTTGAGTAGATGGAAATTTTGTAGGCATGTTCTGTGCATAATTCTCGATGGGAGACAGATGGAGTAAAATGAGATGGACACACTGTCATCTATAATGAATATTTCACTTTGTTGACCTGCAAAAACGGCCTAGAGTGAATACATGTACAGAGAAGACAACTGAATGAACAATGATTATTTATTTATTTATTTATTTATTTATTGGTGTTTAAGGTCACATATTTCTGCAACGAACAATGATTTATTTTAATAAAATATCAATGATAATATTTAGGAAAAATGATACTATAGTATTTCAAAACACAGAACACAACATTTATTCTTTCTAGAAATCTGATGCTGTTTGGGAGGGATTCGTAAACTGGACTGAGTACTTACCATTTTTTGTCATTACAATACAACTTGCCAGCATGACTGTCATCGGTATTGCAAATTCCAAAGTCAGGGACCAGAAGTGATGCCAGGATTTCACTGACAGGGTTGGAGTTGAGGAGGGGAGGGGGGGGGGGTTGTGTTCCCCAATAGAGGGGGCTAGGGTATTCCCATACAAGCCAACAATGAAGGAGGCAGTTTTCCAGTGGTGGTAGTAGTGGGCGGGAGATTGGTGGGGGGTTAGATTCCCTCAACAGCAGAGGGGGCTCTCCCACCACAAGTGCTTCCCCTGTCAAGGATAGGGCTTGAAAATATTTACATGAAGGGACTCTAAAACTGAAAACTGGCAAGTTGGTAGGTGGGCAGATTTTCGATATGGATATATTCTCAATTCAATGAGAAGGATTTAAAAGTTTTGTAATATTAATATAATTAATATGGATGGTCACTTGTGATTTTGCTTCATTCCAATTGCCTTCTATTAATTGGAACAACATATCGCATAATTAATATTATCAATTATGCCCTTTCTACAATTTCTGGGTGTAAGGCAACAGAAGAAAGCATCTGAATCCTTGCTCATTATATGTAAGAAAAAATTTTAAAAATTAAAAAAAAAACTCCCTCCCTACCTCACAGATTTGACAAAAAAAAATCAGCTGAGAATCAATTAATTTATTTTTGGCCAATACAGGCATTTAATCTATTACATCTTGTTTGACATAGCTCCATGAGCCCTGTGGTTTGACATGGCCCCATGAGTTCTGTTGTTTGACATAGCTCCATGAGCTCTGTGAAAGAGGATAGAATAGAATAAATGCTAACTTTATTCTCATAATTCAGAAAAGTGAACAAACCCCTGTTATTTGAATATTTCTGTTACTTGAATAATCTTCACTGTCAAAGTGGGTAGACAATTAAAAGGGTTCCACTGTGTTATCAATGGACTATCAGGGTAAATTTTGAAAAATCAGCTTTATTTATTTATTTATTTATTTATTTATTTATTTATTTATGTTGTTGTTGTGCTTGAAAAGGTTAGATAAACCTGGCCAGGAAAAATAGGGGTATTGATGCTTTCATGTGGGGGGTATCAGTAAAAGATAAATTTAAAGTAATTTGAATATTTTTTTTTTATATACTTACCAATGGCCCAGACTTAGCTGGTGCAAACTCATTAATTTCCAGGGCCAAACACAAATTTTGAACCCCCCCAATCCCCAAAATTTGTATACAAAACCAAAGATAGGCTGATGAAAACGTCAGATGTGTACCCATACGCGCAACTAGTAGAAAGCTGTATGACAGAGGGCCACCCCGGATGCCGACATTATGTACACCATACATGGGATGGGTACATATAGAAATGGATTGGAGGAGTGCCTAATTTGATGGATGAAAGGTTAATATCTCTGGATCAAATTATTAGATTTACATAAAAAACTATACAGCACAGCACATCAGTAACCTGAATACATATATAAAGTAACCTGATAATTGGATTAATATTTTTTGAGTTATCGCATGCCGAAGAAATGGATTGGAGAAGTTCTCAATTTGAAGGATAAAGGGTTAATATCACAGGATCAAATTATCAGATTTACACCAAAAACTATACAGCTCGGCACATCAGTAACCTGAGCACATATATGAAGTAACAAGACAATCGGATTGATATTTTTTGAGTTATCTCATGCCAAAGGGATTGGAGGAATTTTCAATTTGAAGGATAAAGGGTTAATATCTCAGGATCAAATTATCAGATTTACACCAAAAACTATACAGCTCGGCACATCAGTAACCTGAACACAAATATAAAGTAACTTGACAATCCAAGCAATATTTTTCAAGTTATCTAATGCCAAAGGGATTGGAGGAATTTTCAATTTGAAGGATAAAGGGTTAATATCTCAGGATCAAAATAGCAGATATACACCAAAAACTTTACAGCTTGGCACATCAGTAACTTGAACACAAAGTAACTTGACAATCCATGCAATATTTTTCAAGTTATCGAATGCCAAAGGGATTGGAGGAATTTTCAATTTGAAGGATAAAGGGTTAATATCTCAGGATCAAATTATCAGATTTACACCCAAAACTATACAGCTCGGCACATCAGTTACCTGAACACAAATGTGAAGTAACTTGACAATCTAAGCAATATTTTTCAAGTTATCGAATGCCAAAGGGTTTGGAGGAATTTTCAATTTGAAGGATAAAGGGTTAATATCTTAGGATCAAATTATCAGATTTACACCAAAAACTATACAGCTCGGTACATCAGTAACTTGAACACAAAGTAACTTGACAATCCATGCAATATTTTTCAAGTTATCGAATGCCAAAGGGATTGGAGGAATTTTCAATTTAAAGGATAAAGGGTTAATATCTCAGGATCAAAATAACAGATTTACACCAAAAACTATACAGCTCGGCACATCAGTTACCTGAACACAAATGTAAAGTAACTTGACAATCTAAGCAATATTTTTCAAGTTATCGAATGCCAAAGGGATATATCTCTGGGAAGGACGGATGGACGGACGGACAGATGGACGGATGGACAGACAGACAGACAGACAGACAGACAGACAGACAGACAGATGGCCACCCCAGATGCTGGCATTATGTGTACATAGTATGGGTATACATAAAAATTAGAAGTCTTATCTGGTCCTCCATACTTTTGCTTACTGCACATGAGCAGCAACCAGTAGTGTTGAAACAATTTTTTGACTAGTCGACGCTGACGCGATTAGTACTAAACAAATCTATTAACCGATTTGTGAATCTGAGTGTATTCTCTAAGCCTTGAAGTTTCCACTTTGTTTAATTTCGAAGAAATTTAATTCAATTTTATTAAAATTAATTCAGTGCTTTAGATTTGAGATGCGCTATCGCACTCGCACTTCTACATTGGAAATAAGAGCTCTATACAGATGTTCATGCTTTTTCAACATGTTCTTGTTTTGGGTACATTATGCTGTAATAAGATTGGTCAGAAAACAAAACGTCACATAATGATATTTACTATTGAATGAAGTTTTACAACTCACATTACGCAATGCACTTACCGACCAAACAAATCGCACTGTTTGGTCACGTGATGTATTTAATATTCAATGAGTCTATTGTTTATAGTCTGTCTAGCTTTAACTTGGGGGTTGATTAAGTTATGCAGGTCATGGAACAATCACGTCATCAGTGTACACTTCTTCAGTGACCTGTTTTCGGCTTTCAAATTTCTTATTAAACCACAATATACAAGAGAATTTTGGGGAAAAAGTTCAATTTCGCTTAAAAATACTTGAGATACCAAAGATTTATTATTAGACAAATTTATTTTTTTGCGGAACTGGTTGTTTGGTCGTAAGGACATGGAGACATTGGGTTCCATAATGTCGCGCAGTTACCCAATTAAACCCATTAATTGTATCGTAATTTGGAAGCCACTCCAGCCAATGAATTCAGTTAAAACCACAGTTTTGTAGAATTTATTGCTTAGTTTTGCATCTGATATTGCATAACCAACTAGTCGATTAATCGTCGACTATTACCCGGCGATTGGTCGATTAGAAAAATCCAAATGGCATTAATCGTTTCAATACTAGTAACCAGGAAGTGACCGAAACAGGCGCCAAACATCATTGTTCCTTGTTATACCTGCTAAATGTTATATATATATATCAGTGGGGAGGTATGAGTGTCCACTCATGGGAGGGCCATCCTCGTCTGGGCCATTGGTAAGTATAAACTAGAGTGATGTCACGCCTGCAGCCCGACTGTCCCAGCAATGGCAATGCTTAGACGCAAAATAGTCGGAGCCATTTTTTGTTAACCGTTTACCTAACGAATCTGCCATATCTGCACTCGTGAAAAACAAAATTTGCTATTCAAATTTTAGTTTTTCATTTCTCTACTTCAAAACATACCTCATGACCTATTAATGGAACAAACTTGATGAGCTTGTTCCAATAAGGACTAATAAGCCATGGTTAGAAGAAATGAAAGTGTCAATGACACGGTAGCTCAACTTGTCAAGACAAAGACATGTACATGTATAGTATGTGACACAGCAATGACAAATATCTAGGTAATGACCTGATAACAAAGGTACATATAAAGTATTGTAACGGTCTGTACATAAATAATGACCGTTGCCTGTAACAAATGAATAGGTAAAGTATTGTAAAGGTGGGTGACAGTCAGATGCTAAACTAGAAAAGAAATCTTTGAGTCCGAGAGTGGGTCTGACTGAATCCCAAAATATTTGTTCTCATAGCACAGTGATAACAAAGGCACCCCAACACACACTCGTTCCTGTCCCAAGGTGAAAACAAAGGTACCCAAGAAGTTTTGTGAAGATCAGTTCATAAATACGAGCTGTATAGAACTTGTGACAAAAAACTGATTGGACCTAATTTCGGTACAAAATGGCCACTGGCAGCCATCTTGAATTTTAGACTGCACCCAGAAACACTCGTTCTCGTCCCAAGGTGATAACAAAGGTACCCAAGACATTTCGTGAAGATCAATTCATAAATACAGACTCTAGCCCGAGCTGTATTGACATGTGTACTTACTGTGTGTTAGTCGCACTGAAAAAAATCAAATTTCATCTAATTTGCATAATTTCTGCACGAGAAAAAAACCCATATTATATGTGATGTATCCCATGGTACTAAACATTCATACAAAAAATGATTCAAATCAGCGCTTTCATATGGAAGTTCTGTGCAAAAATCTGATTGCACCTAATTTTGTACAAAATGGCTGCCATCGGCCATCTTGAATTTCGGTCTGGACCCAAAAACACTCGTTCTCATCCCACGGAGATACCAAAGGTACCCAAGAAGTTTCGTAAAGATCGGTTCATAAATACGGCCTTTAGTCCGAGCCGTATTGGCATTTGCACTTGCAGTGCTGAAAGTAACACCAAAAAACATCAAAATTAGTCTAATTTGCACAATTTACGCACGAGAAAAAAACCTGTATTATATGTGATGTATCCCATGGTACTAAACATTCATACAAAAAATTATTCAAATCAGAGCTTTCATATGGAATTTCTGTACAAAAAACAGATTTCTACATCGTCGGTACAAAATGGCGGCTGGCAGCCATCTTGAATTTTGGACTGCACCCAAAAACACTCGTTCTCGACCCTCGGTCATAACAAAGGTACCCAAGAAGTTTCGTAAAGATCGGTTCATAAATACGGCCTCTAGCCCGAGCCATATCCAATTGTTGACGTATGGACAGACGGTCGGACGGACAGATGGACGACAGATGATGGGCCATGACAAAAGCTCAAATTTGGCTTTGCCAAAGTTGAGCTAAAAATAAAAAAATCTGATGTTTCAGAAAAATAATTTGTACTGTTGGTTTCAACTTGTGTTAGGTAAAGAATTAAAGATGCAGTACATAAAGCAATGTTGGGCGATATGAGTCAATTTTCTTTTTTGCATGTAATAACTCCCAATCCTTCAAAATGCATTTTGGGAATAATTGCCTAAGTGACACGTTTGTGTGTGTGTGTGTGTGTGTGTGTGTGTGTGTGGGGGGGGGGGGGGAGTTGTGGAACCTATATTGAAACCTGGCCTGTATTACTAGCTGGAAAATACACATATCAACTTTGGTTGAAAACAAATAATCCAAACTGGAGTAATCAGTTGGAAACCAATTCTTTGCAGACAGATGGACGGATGAAAGTCATGACTATAGCCCTGACTATAGTCAGGCTAAAAATGCATTTTGTACCAAAGAAAAAGTATTGCATGAATGGCCCTGGGTGAGGAGGAGGTGGGGTGGGGTGAGGGGGTGGGGGAGAGTGGGGGTGTGTTAGGGGAGTCCATTTTTTTTCCACATGTGGTCAGTCTAAATCCTTCAGAATGCATTTTGAGCAGAGAAAAAAAAAATACCTAACTGGCACCATGGGGGTGGGGGTGGAGGGTGGTGTTTGTCTGGGTTTTTAACCACAAACTTTAACCGAAACTGTAAAACTGTATTTTTGACAAAAGAAAAAAAAGTGCCTAATTGCCCCCCCTCCCCCCTCCCCCCGGTGGGAGGGGGGAGGGGGGGGAGGGGGTATGTGTCATTAAAAAAGGTTCTGCATGTAGTGACTGTAAATAGTTCAAAATGCATATTCGGGGAAAGAAAAAAAAATGCCTAATTTGGGGGGGGGGGGGGATAATTTTTGTCTGGATTTTTTACCACAAAGTTTAACAAAAAAAGCATTTTTGACAAAAGGAAATAAAAAGGTTCTGCATGTAGTGAGTGTAAATTGTTCAAAATGCATATTGGAGGAAATAAAAAAAAATAAAATGCCTAATTGGGGGGGGGGGGGGAGGGGGGGGGGGCAGTGGTGCTTGTCTGGGTTTTTAACCAAAACTGTAAACAAGCATTTCTGACGAAAGGTAAAAAAAAGCATCTAATTGGCCTGGGGGGAGGGGGTACGCAAGTTTAAAAAAAGGTTCTGCATGTAGTGACTGTAAATAGTTCAAAATGCATATTGGAGAAAAGTAGAAAAAAAAGCCTAATCGGGGATGGGGGTGGGGGGGGGGGGGGTAGGGGGTGGTGGTGTTTGTTTGGGTTTTTAACCACAAACTTGGAGTCACCCTACCAAGCTACAATGGAATCCCTTCATAATTATGGCCTGTGGAATATTCTAAAGGTTTTCGGGCTTCGGGCCTCTGTTGCCGTCACAGTTGCCCAAAAGGGGACGTTCTCATCTAGACATTATATGAAGTCAACCTATCACGTTACAATGAAATCCCTCCATAAATATGACCTGTAGACTGAGCTAAAGGTATTCGGGCTGCGGGCCCCTGTTGCCGTCACAGTTGCCCAAAAGGGGACGTTCTCATGTAGACATTATATGAAGTCAACCTATCAAGTTACAATGAAATCCCTCCATAAATATGACGTGAAGACTGTGCCAAAGGTTTTCGGGCTTCGGGCTCAGACAGCCATCATGGTTGAATGATCGCAACCAAATGGGGACATTCTCATCTGGGCATCATGTGGATTGATCCTACGAAGTTACAATGAAATCCCTTCATAAATATGAATGTAAACTGTGCTGAAGGTTTTCGGGTTTCAGGCACCTGTAGCCGTCAAAGTTGCCCAATCACGTCCAAAAGGGGACTTTCTCATGTTGACATTATATGAAGTCAACCTATCAAGTTACAATGAAATCCCTCCATAAATATGACCTGTAGACTGTGCTAAAGGTTTTCGGGTTTTGGACTCGGGCAGTTGTGACGGTTGATAGATCACGCACAAATGGGGAAATTCTCATGTAGACATCATACGGAGTCATCGTATTAAGTTACAATGAAATGCATCCATATTAAACATGACCTGCAGACTGTGCTAAGAGTTTTTGGGTTTCGGGCTTGGACAGCCATCACGGTTGACAGATCATGCCCAAACGGGGACGTTCTCATCTAGGTATTATACATAGGCATTCTATGAAGTTGCAATGAAATCCCTTCATAAATACGACCTGTAGACTGTGCTAATGGTTTTCGAGTTTTGGGCTCGGGCAGCCATACCGGTTGACCGATCACGACCAAAAGGGGACGTTCTCATGAAGACCTGACCTAAAACCTGCATATGAAATTTCGTGACGATCAGACAAGAACTACTGGGTATAGCCTGTACTTGAAGGTTGAATAAAAAACTTTAACCACAAACTTTAACCAAAACTCCAAATGTCAACTAAACAGGAAAAAACAAAAAAAAAACAAAAACAAAAAACACTTGAACCTTCAGTAAAAACTTTAACCACAAACTTTAACCAAAAACTCTAAATGTTAACAGACGGACAGACGGACGGATGGACAAAAGTCATTACTATACCCCTTACTGTAAACAGTCGAAAGAAAAAAAAAGTGCCTAATTTGCCCCCTGGTGGGTGGGGGAGGGGGTTATGTGTGTTTAAAAAATGTTTCGCATGTAGTGACTGTAAATAGTTCAAAATGCATATTCGAGGAAAGAAAAAAAAATGCCTAATTTGGAGGGGGGGGATAATTTCTGTCTGGATTTTTTACCACAAAGTTTAACAAAAAAAGCAATTTTGACAAAAGGAAAAAAAAAGGTTCTGCATGTAGTGACTGTAACTAGTTCAAAATGCATATTAGAGGAAATAAAAAAAAAATAAAATGCCTAATTGGGGGGGGGGGGGGGGGAGGGTTTTTTTTGTGGTGTTTGTCTGGGTTTTTAACCCAAACTGTAAAGCATTTTTGACGAAAGGAAAAAAAAAGTGCCTAATTGGCCTGGGGGGAGGGGGGTGGAGTGGGGGGTTGGGGGTACATAAGTTTAAAAAAAGGTTCTGCATGTAGTGACTGTAAATATTTCAAAATGCATATTGGAGAAAAGTAGAAAAAAAAGCCTAATCGGGGGTGGGGGGGGGGGGGGGGGGGTAGGGGTTGGTGGTGTTTGTTTGGGTTTTTAACCACAAACTTGGAGTGACCCTACCAAGCTACAATGAAATCCCTTCATAATTACGGCCTGTGGAATATTCTAAAGGTTTTCGGGCTTCGGGCCTCTGTTGCCGTCACAGTTGCCCAAAAGAGGACGTTCTCATCTAGACATTATATGAAGTCAACCTATCACGTTACAATGAAATCCCTCCATAAATATGACCTGTAGATAGACTGTGCTGAAGGTATTCGGGCTTCGGGCCCCTGTTGCCGTCACAGTTGGCCAAAAGGGGACGTTCTCATGTAGACATTATATGAAGTCAACCTATCAAGTTACAATGAAATCCCTCCATAAATATGACGTGTAGACTGTGCCAAAGGTTTTCGGGCTTCGGGCTCGGGCAGCCATCATGGTTGAATGATCGCAACCAAAAGGGGACATTCTCATCTGGGCATCATGTGGATTGATCCTACGAAGTTACAATGAAATCCCTTCATAAATATGAATGTAGACTGTGCTGAAGGTTTTTGGGTTTCAGGCACCTGTAGCCGTCAAAGTTGCCCAATCACGTCCAAAAGGGGACTTTCTCATGTTGACATTATATGAAGTCAACCTATCAAGTTACAATGAAATCCCTCCATAGATATGACCTGCAGACTGTGCTAAAGGTTTCCGGGTTTTGGGCTCGGGCAGTTGTGACGGTTGATAGATCATGCCCAAATGGGGAAATTCTCATGTAGACATCATACGGAGTCATCGTATCAAGTTACAATAAAATGCATCCATATTAAACATGACCTGCAAACTGTGCTATAAGAGTTTTTGGGTTTCGGGCTTGGGCAGCCATCACGGTTGACAGATTACGCCCAAACGGGGACGTTCTCATCTAGGCATTATACATAAGCATTCTATGAAGTTGCAATGAAATCCCTTCTTAAATACGACCTGTAGACTGTGCTAATGGTTTTGGGGTTTTGGGCTCGGGCAGCCATACCGGTTGACCGAACACGATCAAAAGGGGACATTCTCATGAAGACATGACCTAAAACCTGCATATGAAATTTCGTGACGATCAGACAAGAACTACCGGGTATAGCCTGTACTTGAAGGCTGAATAAAAAACTTTAACCACAAACTTTAACCAAAACTCCAAATGTCAACTAAACAGGAAAAGACAAAAAAAACAACAAAAAAAACACTTGAACCTTCAGTAAAAAACTTTAACCGCAAACTTTAACCAAAAACTCTAAATGTTAACAGACGGACAGACGGACGGATGGACGGACAAAAGTCATTACTATACCCCTTACTGTAAACAGTCGGGCTAAAAAGCCAGATGATATTGAGAGAACCCCCCCCCCCCCCCCACACCTTTCCCTTGTTCTGAAGGAAGAATCCTCAGAACGAAGAGGGCAGCAGAACGGAATCAGTGCTCAAGCAGACTGCCTAAGACATCACTGAGATGTATTATTAATTCTGTGCGACAGAAAGAGGACCCAAGGATCTAAGGTCACTGGAGACAGACTCTAAATTTCTAAGATAGAACTTAGTAAATGAAGACAGTTGCGTCCAGTAGACTGCCTTCATTAAATCAGTAATAGCAATACTATTTGAATAAGACCAAGAAGAAGACAGTGCCCTAACCTCATGCGATGAAATCTTATTGACAGAACGTTGGTCTGCCGATAGGTTCTCGTAAGCGATTCTTACTGCCAATTGAATCCATCTAGCGACTGAATGAACAGAAATATCCTTTCTGTTAGGAATAAGTGAAAGGAAAAACTGTTTTCTTCCTTTTCTAATGAAGCTAGATCGACGTTTATAAATGCGCATAGCTCTCACTGGACACAACAGCAGTCTAGGTTGTCCGAGGATGGTAAGGCCTTGATGACAATAGGCTCCGGTCGCTTATCCGGAATATGATTCTTAGCCAAGAATCCCACTTCCGCAGTAAGAGTAATAGTATTACCCACACAACGGTAATGGGAATCTTCAACAGATAATGCATGGAGTTCACTAACTCTTCTGGCAGAAGCGAAGGCTAAGAGAAATGCCATTTTATAAGTCAAGAATTTAAATTCTACATCATCTAATAGTTCAAAAGGAGCTTCTTGAAGCTTCAAGAGAACCCAAGCTAAATTCCATTTATGAATTAATCTGAGGGTTATTGGTCTATTAATAGAGAAATTTCGAACTAGTTTGGATAAAGAAGGATCTGATCCAATACTCAAGTTATCATGATGAGAACATGTGTCTGATAACATAGACCTATAGCCCTTAATTGTGACGGGCTGCAGTTTGAGTACGTCACACGTAGACCAGAAAGTTGGCAATTTGAGGAATAGATGGATTATAAATATCCACCGACTGATCTGTACACCAACGAAAGAAAACACTCCATTTTGCTGCGTAATTCAGCAAAGAGGAGGTCCTCCTACAGTTAGAAATTGCGTCCACTGCTCGTCCTGTAAACTGCTTCCCGTGCAAGAAGGACGGCACAATGGAAATAAGTGAAAGTTGAGACCTTCCGGGTTGCGATGCAGTGCATGGGACTTCCCCTGATACAGAAAGTCCTTGAGAGGAGGAAGCTTCTGGGGACTGTCCCATAACAGACACCTGACCATGTTGATCCAAGGTTTCTGAGCTGACAGAGGTGCTACCAGCAAGATTTTGCAGTGAGACTGTTTGATTTTGAACAGAATCTGCTGAATCAACGGAGTTGAAGGATATGCATATCCTATTATCCCGTTCCATGAGATCGATAGAGCGTCTACTGCTTACGCTCGGTGATCCGAACAAGGTGACACGAACATTGGAAGCTGATTGTTTAGGTTTGTAACAAAGAGATCTATCAAGGGACGATCCCACTGGTAGAAAATCTGCTGGAATATTCGTTTGTTCAGAGAACACTCCGATGGCAACAGACGACCTTTCCTTGAGAGCTAGTCTGCTACTATGTTCAGACGACCTGGAATATGACAGACTTAGAGATGAACGTGATGACTCAAGAGCAAATAGGAGAATTTTCTCCATCAATTCATATAGAGGAATTGAATGAGTGCTGCCCTGGTTCCTAAGATAAGCCACTACTGCCGAATTGTCCCGACAGAATCTGCACATGGACATTGGCTATGTGAGTAATCCAGTGTTTCAGTGCAAGTCAAATAGACATCATCTCTTTGATGTTTATGTGCTTTTCCAGGAACGAAGAGTCCCAAAGACCCTAGCACTTCAGGTCTGCAGGAATCAGGAATGCACCCCAACCCGTCAGACTTGCATCCGTCATAATAGTAAAGACCGGATCCGGTACATGAAGCAGAACTCCTTGAGTTAACCATTCAAGATCTGCCCAAATCTGAACCTTTTGTTTTATCAGATCTGTTAAAACAATCTGGCCTTCGAGCTAATGCATCTTCACACTCCAGTTCTGAGTAAAGAATATCTGGAGAGGACGCGTGCATAAGCGACCCAGCAGAATCAAGTCCACCTCTGCCCCACACAGTCCCATCAGTCGCATAAACTCCCTCGCTAATACTGTGAGAGAGTTTAGACAAAAGCAAGCATAGCAACTGACTAATTTCTGATACCCGGATGAACCATGACGTGAAAGTACACGTTCTTTCGGTCTAAGCTTGCCGCAAAGTCGCTCGCTCAAATGCTCGCTTTTACTGACAAAATGGTTTCCATATAGAACATTGGAGTGATAATCAGTTTGTTTATCCAGCTCAAGTCTATGACCGGTCAAAACAAGCCGTCTGGTTTTCAGCACAAGAAACAGGCGACTGTAAAATCCCGATGAGTTGGGATTTTCTATTGACCTCTATTGCTTCCTCTACTTGGAGAGATTGAACTTCTGCAAGAAGAGACTTCCTTTTTGAAGGATTTGCTGGAAGATCTGTCCAATGTGGACTTCTTGTAAGTAGGGGCTTTGAACGGAATGATGGCCGAAGACCCGTTCTGACTACATTCCTGACCCACTGATCTTCTGTTATGTCCATCCAGTTCCTTGCGAAGTTTGATAACCTTCCGCCAACTGGAGAGCAATGGAGGTTTAGACCATCACCTGTATGACCGCAAGGCCTTCGGGAAGAGAAACCACGTCCTCCCCGAGAACCACCTTGTGCTGTCGGCTTCAGGGCATCAGGCTTATAATCTTTGTAAGATATATGCCCATTTCCAGAGTCACTATACTGACGATTCCCTAAGTAGCCGTACACGGGTTTCTTAGAACCCTGTGAGGAGCTCTTCTTCGCTGACTGCGAAGTGAAGCCCCCTCGCCTATCACACCCAGCATATGACTACTGCTGGGAAGCTGATCTCAGCAAAAGAGTAATGGTAGCTTTTTTGGTAGCTTCTTCATACACAAGGGATAACTTGTCATTGAACAAGGTATGCCTGGAAACCAGAGCGACTTTTAGAAAGCTTTTCTCCTGAATGTCTATCAATGAAGACGATGCTAAGGCTCCATCACGTCTTATCAATTCCATATTAGCCACTGTAAGGGTGGAATGATGTGTGGCATACGTAACTGCCCTTGAAAGAACTCTGAGAGACGAATTAATGTCATCAAATTCTTTCCCAACAAGACGATGGTCCAAAGCCCTGGTGATATGATCGGTGTAGGACATAGCATCAAAAACTGTCCGACTAGAATAAATTGTAGATTCGATCACATATGAGCGGACACTGAATGATGTGGGTTGCGAGATATCCATATCAAAAGCATAATCATCCAGACGCAGAGGAGCTCTCTGAACAAGTGTTCAAGCATTTTTAATTTTTGAGGTCCAGGAAATGGTATGCATACCAAATATTAAAAGATTCTTATTGGGAGATCTGAAGAAGAAGATTTTTAAAAAATACTCCTCATACTGCACTAATTTAAACATTTGGGCTCCCATAGAGAGCCCAAATATCGACCCAGGCAATTGATTTCAATAAACATGTGAAACAATCTTCCAAAGATGTTATATGTGAAATTTGAAAGCTTTTGGAGCAGTGGTTTTGGAGAAAAGTAGTCTTATGTTTTTCCCATTACCCACAGTGTTAAAAAATGCTGACTCAGCACTTTTTCAAAGTCCCCAAAAAGTACCCCATGATAAAACCGATGGCAATTTTTTTTACCATTCCATTCTGTTGGTCCTAAGGAAGCTTCACAACAAATAAGAATTCTCAGTGCCGTGTAGTTTTGGAGATATGGGCGTTTTAATTTTTTTCTATTTTTAGCCCCTGTGGTTCCCACGGGGCTATGGGGGAAAACATTTCTGCATAAATTAGGTACTTATGACCCAATAAGCACTCACGTAAAATTTGGTTCAAATCTTAAGCAGTGGAAAAATCATTATCAATAATGATGACGTCAGGCCCATGTCCCGAAATTGGGGAACATGAACTAATTTTTATAAATATTATAAAGTTACAGCTCTGGACGTTTCAAACCACTGTTTCTTCCTTCCTTCATCCAGTTGTGTCCTTGGATCCACCAAATTAACCATTGATTTGTGTCTGGCATCATTATAAACTGAGATTTAAAAGCACAGAAGTCAGTTTGTTGTTATCTGACTGAGGGCCAAACAAAGAATGATCTTTGCGCCAATTCTGGTCACTTCCTGGCATCTGCGCATGCGCAGAGAGTAAATGTATAGAGGACCAGATAGGACTTCTAATTTTCGGTTTTGCATGCAAATTTTGGGGATGGGGGGGGGGGGGGAATTTGTGTTTGGCCCTTGATATTTTAGAGTTAGCACCAGCTAAGCTAAGTCTGGGCCATTGGTTACAGTTGGAAAAATATGGGAAACATGAATGCTCCCAGACAATACTATAGCAGACAGAGGTACATGATAAATTTAGTACATCTAACATTTTTTAAATAAGAATCTTATTTTTCAGAAAGACGAGAATAAAATTGTTGCAACAAACTCTCATGATTAGGCTTTATCAAGTTTTCCAAAATCATCTGTTCAAAGGGAAATAACTGTTACAGATAGTCCCGTCACATCAGTTTTTTGAGTCTCGGCCTGAGGGACAATATATTGAATAGAAAGTTTCCACCAAACCAATGTCCTATGATTGAAGATGCGAAAAAGCATCACTAAAAGAAATGAAAGTGTCAATGACACTGTAGCTCAACTTGACAAACTTGAACTTGTTAAGTTATAAATGAAATGGCAAAATTGAAGGACAGAGTAATCAATCAATTTTTAAATGTAAACTGTAAGACTGGCTAAAGGAAGAATGTTGATACACAAATGCAGTATGTTCAGAGGTTACTGTAAAAGGCAACTTTTTTCACAGAAATGAAAGCTAATCAATAGTTCTTATCAAAAGGTCTTGTCTAATGAGCACACCAAGTTAAACAAGCATACCAGGTTTCAAAGCAATCCAATCATAAATGTGCCCTGTAGGGTGTGCCAAAGAGAAATATTGAGGTCTGACTAAACTAAGTTCTAAGAACATTGGCCGCGGCAACATTTTTCGATGGAAATGGAAGACAATCGATAGCTCCCATCTAGAGGTCTCCCCAAACAAGCATACCAGGTTTCAAAGCAATCCGATCATAAATGTTCCCTGTGGGGTGTGCCAAAGGGAAATATTGAGGTCTGACTAAACTGAGTTCTAAGAATGTTGGTCGCGGCAACATTTTTTGACGGAAATGGAAGAAAATTGATAGCTCCCATCTAGAGGTCACCCTAAACAAGCATACCAGGTTTCAAAGCAATCCAATCATAAATGTGCCCTGTAGGGTGTGCCAAAGAGAAATATTGAGATCTTCTGACTAAACTAAGTTCTAAGAACGTTGACCGCAACATTTTTTGACAAAAATTGAAGAAAATCGATAGCTCTCATTTAGAGGTCACCCCAAACAAGCATACCAGGTTTCAAAGCAATCTGATCATAAATGTGCCCTGTAGGGTGTGTCAAAGGGGAATATTGAGGTCTGACTAAACTAAGTTCTAAGAATGTTGGCCGTGGCAACATTTTTTGATGGAAATTGAAGAAAATCGATAGCTCCCATCTAGAGGTCACCCTAAACAAGCATACCAGGTTTCAAAGCAATCCAATCATAAATGTGCCCTGTAGGGTGTGCCAAAGGGAAATATTGTGGTTTGACTAAACTAAGTTCTAAGAACGTTGGCCGCGGCAACATTTTTGGACGGAAATTGAAGAAAATCGATAGCTCCCATCTAGAGGTCACCCCAAACAAGCACACCAAGTTTCAAAGTGATCTGATCATAAATGCGACCTGTGAGGTGTGCCAAAGGAAATTGTGGACGTAGTACTAACGTACGTCAACGGACGAAAAGTGATGGCAATAGCTCAGCTTGACTTTGTCAAGTTGAGCTAAAAATGGCATCATATAAAACTCAAACAGTCAGTTCAAAAGCCAATTACATAATTGAATTGTGAAAGGGTAGTGAAACCAAGTCATTTGATTGACATAAAAAGACCTGTGTATTTTAAATGAATAAATTTAACATTAATAGTACCTGTGTCTTGCCCAACAACCTGTAGGCTGTCTGTACTTTCTCATAATGATTGACATCAAAATTAGTACAGGTCTTTGAAAGAGCCACATCCAATTGTTCTTCTATCATTTCTAGAGTATCCTGTAGTTTTGAACTTAGTTCACTGTAATATAATAAGAAATCTTTTTCTTTTCAAATTGTCACTAGTTATTTCCTAAGAATGAAAATGATAAATTTTAAGTAATTTGTATATTTTTTACACTTACCAATGGCCTAGACTAGCTGACTAGCTAGCTGGTGCAAACTCGATATTATCAAGGGCCAAACACAAATTTTGAACTCCCAATCCCCCAAATTTGCATACAAAACCAAAAATTAAAAGTCCTATCTAGCCTTCCATACTTTTACTCTCTGTGCATGCGCAGTGGTCAGGAAGAGACCGGAATTGACGCCAACATCATTCTTTGTAGATGAGCGTACTAATAATAACTAAGCGGGGAGGTATGAGTGCCCACTCATGGGAGGGCCGTCCCCATCTGGGCCATTGGTAAGTATAAAAAATATACAAATTACTTAAAATTTATCATATTTTTATATGACAACCAATAGCCCAGAAGCTGAATTGTAAAAAGGCAGAGGGCAAGGATTTAAGAATTAGCAGACCAAATATAGCTCCTAAGCCTGCATTCCAAGGTGAAAGGAAAATAAATTTAAAAGGAATTACACATATGTCTCTCTATACAATAATAGAGAAGACATATCATAAATAAGGAGCCATATCCAAGTACTTCCATATTCTTAGCATGAAAGATTATGCTAAATGGGTGTAACAGGCCCCCAATTTTTAAGACTAGTCCAGCCCCATAAATTTGGATGGCATATTTGAGAGTGAGAGACTAACCCCCACAAACATTCGCCATATATAAATAATAACAAGCTGTATCTAGGATCAGATATAATCTTGAGACAAAACAGCTTCACTCACAGCTACACACTTATCAAGCCGGAGGAGAATTACAAAAATTCCCCCCCCCCCCCCCTTTTGAAGGAACATTCTTCAAAACAAAGAGGGGAGCGCTCTGGAATCAGTGAAAAGCGGTACCAATTAAACAATATATATTCGTCCAACAGGCACCCAAATATTAATTATTATTAATTATTGGTGCTTAATGCCACTTCAGAAGCCAAGGCTATCGTGGCGATCCTGGTAATTAATAGCGCATATACATATACCAGAGACGGAATACATAGATAGGTCGAAAACTGGTGAATAATGAGTACAACCATACACTATTCCAATAGAATCCCTATGGAAAGTATCTGAAGAGAAAACAAGATTCTAAAGCAACCAACAGGCAACCTCGTTCAGGTGTACATTTAATTCCAATAACACTCCTATTGTACTGTATCTCATAGAAACCTGGATTAGAACACGAAACGAGCTATGATTAACAGACCCATCATGGATCGTCCCTGAAATAATTCATTGTTTCCTAGGTCCGTAATAACCAATGACTGTTCGGAGAAGAATATATTACTCCGAATAATGATGCCAAAAATGAAAACATATGCATAGACGGCCTATTGGCAGTTCCATAACTGATCCAAATAGCCCCAAAATTCTCAAGAGCTCTATAAGCAGAGCAAGAATTTATATAATCTGTCAATAATGCGTCTGCCTAATAATACACATATTATGCACGCAAGCAATGAAATCCCACATGTACTCATCTGAACACAGCCTGTAACCTTGGTATGACCGAGTGATACAAGTGTAACCCGGAAACTAAATGAATAATAAGACGTTAATATGCAGATAACTGAGTAATAAACTCATACGTCGAAAGAAAGGCCAGACCGCTCTGAGCGAAACTTTTCAGAGTGGACTAATTGCCACATTGGAGAATGTTCGACGAAAAATTCATATCGAACCCCCCCTCACCCACATTACTTGAATCACTCTTGTGTTAGTCATCAAATAGAATAGGAACCGCAGGGCTCTCTCACATCTAACCGACTCCATAATGCCACTTAGTGCGGAGAGGGGCGTGATGAACAAATACACTGTATTGACATAATCACATTAGGTAAATATGGCATCATTAATAGAGCTTATCGCCTCATATAACTAACACCAAACCATACCAGTAGGAAGAGAATAACCTCCTCTAACATACAGTATCACGTCCGATAGGACAATGAATTCAGCCTAGCTGAAGCAGCTAAAGGTCTTCCTATACATGTAGACAATAAAAGGCTGATAACTGCAGCCCTAGAAGCTGACTAAGGAGACTTACAATGCTAGCCATAGCTTATAAGTATTCATCTCCGTGAAGACAGATATATCGGTGTAAGTTGCGACTTTGAAGGCTCAATGGAGACTTACAACTATCGTCGCACAAGGTAGGGAATGAAGAGCTGCTATTTAACAGCCCTAAATTCCCCAAAAAACTGCAGTCCCAAGAGAAAATAAATTCAGTTATGTCACTGCATAATTACTGAAACAATCTCGCTCATGATTGTAGCTAGGCTACCATAGTGTAAACAATAAGACTCAAGTCTATGACGCCTAGGAAAACAAAACGAAAAGCATTGAACCTTTATCGGTTTTATTCTCAAAAGACAGCAGTCAGAGCCTGGCTAACGTAGCTAGAAGTCTTCCTCTCCGTGAAGACAGACATCTCGGTGAAAGTAGCGACTCTGAAAGCTCACTAAATGGAGACTTACAACCAGCGTCGTGCAAAGTAGGGAATGACAAGCTGCTATTCTAACAGCTGTAATTCCCAAAGAGACAGTAATCTCAAGGTAGCTATACAGTTATGAGTCTTCATCTATTTGAAGACATATCTGTGTCACTTGAAAGCTCCTAAATGGAGACTTACAACACTGGATGCAAGTTACAACACTAGATGAAAGAAAGACCGCTGTAAACAGTACATAAGGCTACTATGGCATCCACAATGACATTAATTGTCTTGACACCAAGGAATACAACACCGAGAGGGAAAAGACAGACCTATTCCCTCTAACGGCTCTATTCCAAACAAGACAGCTGTCTCAGCCTATCTATGCACTATTCGGCCGACTTCAGGATGAAAAACAGGTGATTTGAAAAAACCTGGAGAATATTTCGACGACCTCTATTGCTTTTCTTCAATAAGAGAGCCTATACCTCTGCAAGGAGAGACTCTCTTGGAAAAATTTGCCGGAAGATATGTCCAACACAAACTTGTTCTAAGTGGAGCTTTGCTCGGACTGATAGCCACAGACCTGCCAAGACTACATTCTCATCCACTGATCTTCCGCAATTTTCATCCACTTTTTGCGAGGTTGATAACCTTCCGCTAAGTGGAAAGCAACAGAAGTCTGTTCTCAAAGACCGCTATTGCTTCCTTCCGTAAGAGAGCCTGTACCTCCACTAGGAGCGACTCCCTTTTTGAAAGGATCCGCCAGAAGATTTGTCCAACATGGACATCCTCTAAATGGGGGTTTTGTTCGGAATCACAGTCGTAGGCCTTCGAGACAACACTGTTACCCACTGATCTTCCGTGACATAAATCCAGTTTCTCGCAAAGATGATAACCTTCCGTCAACTGGTAAGCAATAGAGGTCTTATTCATCACCTGTACAACTAACGAGGCTTACGGAAGGAGAAACTACGTCCTCCCCACGAAGAACCTTGTCCTGTCGGCTTAGGGGTGTCTGACCTATAGTCTGGATCAGACCTGCTCCCCTTTCCTGAGTCGCTATACTGACGACTTCCGGAGTATGTATAAGAGGGTTTATTGTACCTTCGTGAGGAGTTCGCTCAGCTGATTAAAGTGGAACGGCCTCTCTTACCCCGGTCTGCTGAAGCGTGTTCTTGAGGCGCAGACTTCAGTAGCAGTGAACTTGTAGACTGTTCATAGACTAACGAAAGCTTGTTGTCAATAGAGCATATCCGGAGACCGGAGTGACTCTGAGAGAGCTTTTCACCTTCTCATCTATAAGTGATGACGACGCAAGGGCAGTATCATATCTGATCAACTCCCAATTTGCCACTGTCAGGGCGGAGTTGTACGTGGCATACATGACTGCCCCAGAAAGAACTCTAAGCAAGGAACAACGTCCTCAACTTCCTACCCCTTAAGATGTTGCACCATAGCTCTGGTGAGGTGATCTGCATAGGACATCGCGTCCAGATTTCCTCTATTGATTGAAATGGCACATTCCATCACTTCCGAGCATATATTGAATGATACAGGTAGGGACATATTTTCATCCCCAGCTTGCTCATCTAAACACGGAAGAGCTCTCTGGACATCTTCCTTCCCCAACTGTTTTAAATGAACATGGTCCAAGGAACAGTATATTTATTGAAGATGTCGATAAGAAACCACCTTCCTCTTAGCACTAGAGAGGTTGAATATAGCAATGTTAACATGGCCAAGACCTCTAACACCATTTGAGACTGTTTTGGGAAGGAAAGAACATCCTCTTTTCTCCACACGAAATCTGCTTCAGAGAATACAGCGGTTTCTCTCTGGTAGTTGCAGCTTGCGGATCAGGTGGAACAAAGTCAGTATAGTATTGATAAAATTTATCGCTACCATATGCTGTTCCAAAAGGGAAGGGTGATCCTTTTCCTTGTCCCTTTCACCATCCGACTGATTCAGATGTGACATTCGGTCATTCGCATCTGCGTGTATAGATGACTGGACCAACCCAGCACCATCCGACAGCTCACTACCGGAGTGAGAACGGCAGAGCGTCTACTGCATACGCTCAATGGTCTGGGCATGGCGATGCAAACGATGATAACAGATTGTTCCGGTGCGTCACAAACAGATCTATCATGGGGTGATCCCTATGGTAGCCAATATGCCCAAATACTCGCTTGTTGAGCGTCCACTCCAATTGCAACAGGCGACCTTCCTGAGAGAGTGAGTCTGCTAGTACGTTCAGACAACCCGGTATATGATGAAGAGAAAGATGAACATGATGATTCATGATGTACAGGAAAATCTTCTCCATTAGTTGGCATAACGGAAATGAATGGGTGCCACCCTGGTTCCCGATGTACGCGACTACTGTCGAGTTGTCTGACCAAATTTGAATGTGGACGTCCGTGATTATGTGAATCCAATGTTGTAGCGCTAACCATATTGACATCATCTCTTTGATGTTTATGTGTTTCTCCTGGAACTGAGGGTCCCAAAGACCCTAACACTTCCAGACTGCAGGACTTAGGGTCGTGCCCCAACCCGTGTGACTCACATCCGTCATAATCATGAAAACCAGATCCGGCAGTTGCACTGAATATCTGCCCAATTTGAACCCTTGTTTTACTAGGTCCGTTAAAAAAATACTGGTTCAAGCAAAAGCGTCATCACACTCCAGTTCTGAGTAAAGAATATCTGGAGGGGACGTGCGTGCAGACGGCCCATCTGAATGAGATCCACAGCCGTTCCGCACAGCTCCAACAGTCGCATGAATTCCCTCACTATTAATGCGTCTGAGTGTAGACAAAAGCGAGCATAACAACTGACTAACTTCGCTCTGGGTAACGGCAGATGAACCAGATTGTTGGGAGTCTCAAAGCTCAATCTCAAGTGAATACACGACTTGCACAGAGGTAGATCAGACTTTTTCTCATTTACGATGAAACTGAGATGTCGGAGTAATAGAAGCAGACTCTGAACATCGTTCTGAAGAATAATTCTGTTGCCGTATCCCTGTAGAAGGTCGTCCAAGTAAGCCGACGTTACCACAGACAAATGAGCTCGTAAGTAAGACATTATCGGGTTCATTATTCGAGTGAAACGCTCAGGGGGCCAGATTCAGACCAAAGCATATTGTTCTGAACTGATTCACCTTCCCTTGTACGGCGAACCACAGGTACTTTTAGAATGCCAGATGTACCAGGACATGAAAGTACGCATCCTTAGATCTATGCTTGCCGCATAGTTGATCACTCAAACGCTTGCTTTTACCGACTGAATGATTATCATAAATAAACTTTTGGAGCCATGATAAGCTTGTTATCCAGCTCAAGTCTATTACCGGACGGAACGAGCCGTCTGGCTTCGGTACAAGGAACAGGTGACTGTAAAAATCTTGAGAATCCTGATTCTTGACGACCTGTATTGCTTCCTTTGATAAGAGAGCTTATACCTCCGGTAGGAGAAACTCTCTTATGCAGGAATTTGATGGAAGATTTGTCCAATGCGGGCAACTTGTTAGTGGGGTTATTACTCGGAATGACAGCCATAAGCCATCCGAGACTACACTTCTCACCTACTGATCTTCCGTGATTATTATCCATTTTTTTGCAGATCTTGATAATCTTCCGCCAACTGGCCAGCAATAGAGGTCTAAACCATCACCTGTATGACCTGTGAGGCTTACAGGAGGAGAAACCACGTCCTCCCCTTGAAAAACCTTGTCTCGTCGGCCTAGGGGCATCTGACCTATAGTCCTGATCAGATCTACGCCCCTTTCCCGAGTCGCTATACTGATGACCTCCAGAGTAATTATAAGAGGGTTTCTTGTGCCCTCGTGAGGAGATTCCTTTTGACAATTTTTGTCTGGAACGCCCTCCTTGAAGTGGGTCGTTGATATGCCGACTTCAAAAGCAGAGCACTAAACGCATTCTTAATAGCCTGTTCATAGACTAACGAAAGCTAGTCGTTGAAAATAGTAGGTCTGGAGACCAGAGCGACTCGGGCAAAGGGGAGGGTAATCCTCTTCCTTATCCCTTTCACCATCCGAGAGAATCAGTTGCGAATCTCGGTCCATTGCATCTGCGTGAACAGATGACTGTACCGAATCAGCACCATCCGACAGCTCAGATTCTGAGTCTGAGGGAGGTTGCACCTGCACTTGCTGGGATGCTACAATCAGCTGCGCAATTTGCGACAGCAAGTCCGTCATAGAGGCCTGAGGAGCAGCGGTCTTCCGTTTCTTAGCCGCTTGCTGCTCCTGGGACAGTGTGTTGGAGATGGATCCCTTCTCCGAAAGTTCCGATGATCGAGGCCTCGTCTCCCTAGCTACCGGATGGTCCGACTTCACGGATGAAGAGTGGTTCCTTCTTCGTGCAGCAGACTGGATATCCGAAGTCGGGTAGCTAGGATGTGGTCGTGTGTGCTTAAATAACATAGCGGAGGAAGCCGTGAGTGAAGCCGACCCCAGCTGCAGACGAGACGGAACGTTCCGAGTGGTGGGCGGGCACATGCTCCGTCTCGTGCAAGTTTCCAACCAGAAAACTTCATTTCGGCTTGTGAAGCGTAGCAGAGAAAGTCATGACTGAAGCCGACCCTGGCTGCAGACTAAACGGAAAATCCCGAGTGGAGGGCGTACATATGCTCCGGCTTGTGCAAATTTCTCAAAACAACATCTGGCCACAGATGTTGCTGGATTAGAGAGGGGTCTCTCCTGCTTGCGGTCTATCAGACCTCGCCGAGTACAAGAACTTGCTGACTTCCTCCCTATTTCCATCGTCGCTGGGTGAGCTATTTATATTAAAGTGCGCGCTCTACCCACATCTACATTTCCTTCGACCGCAACGGACTTACCCGGCGTCATGGCACGGACGGAGTACCGCTTCACTAGTCGAGCTAGCTGCTTGCAAGAGATTAAAACTCTTAACAAAAGGCCCTAACTCTTGCAATAATGAGCACTGCAGCTAGCTCTATTTGCTCCACAAAGCGCGACGACGGTAGCACACTTGGATGGGTGTCAGAATATCATCACAATGTTCATGTTCCTGTGAAATAGAAACCGCAGTGAGAGGCCTGGCCTCCGAACCGAACCGCCAACAACATACCGCAAAACCCAACTCCAACATCAGTCATCCCAGTGAATACAAGAATGACAAGAGTCCACAGGAGTGCATCAACTAAAGTCGATATCAGTCCCCCAAACACCACAACAAAATATATATATAATTAAGATACATGAATAATAGCAATCAAAATTAAATTCAAAATATTTTTTGGAAACAAAAAATTTTGAAAAAATGCCTAAGTTCCCAAAGGGAACATTAAAAGCCCAAGGGCATCCCGATAGAGCCTAAGTGTGTACAAAATCAAAATTTTTTGAGCTACACTACCAGAATAATAATCCATGTATCCCTACAGTAATTCTACAGTAATAGAGTATAAAAAACTACCTATATATGAGGACGTTGTCAATGTAAACAATGTCAAAGTAAACAAGACATCAGGCACACAAAAAGGCCTGAAGTCAGAACAAATTTAAATGCTACCAGATGCAAAGCTAGATCTTCATACAAAGAAAAAACGATACATCGGATAGAAGATGCAAGACTAAACGACCTAACACCCCTATGGTGTGGACGTAATCATGGGGAAAAACAGAATAAATATTCTGTAATACATGTTAAACTCCCAAGAAATTTAATAAAAAATTTCGATAAAAAATAGCCAAAAAGCTTACGAGTTTAACAGGAAGTGTTCATGGAAGGATAGGGAAGGAATACTTAACAAACAGTGGAATAAGCATTAACAAAAATGATGACGTCAGGTGTATGTCCCAAAATTGGGAAACATAAAATAATTTTATAAACATTTTAAAGTTACAGCCCTGAACGTCTAAAACCACCATTGAACACTTCCTTCATCCAATAACAGCCTTGTATCCACCAATTCTTGCATTGATTTGTGTCTGGCATCCTCAAAAAAGGAGATTTTAAAGCACAGATGTCAGTTCATTGTTGATGAATTTAGGGATAAAAAATAGGCCGATGAAATCGTCAGATGTGTACCCATATGCGCAACTAGTAGAAAGCTGTATGACGGAGGGCCACCATGGATGCCGACATTATGTACACCATACAAGGTATGGGTACATATAGAAATGGATTGGAGGAGTGTCTCATTTGATGGATAACGGGGTTAATATCTCCGGACCAAATTATCAGATTTATATAAAAAACTATACAGCACAGCACATCAGTAACCTGAATAAATATATAAAGTAACATGACAATCGGATTGATATTTTTTGAGTTATCTCCTGCCAAAGGGATTGGAGGAATTTTCAATTTGAAGGATAAAGGGTTAATATCTCCGGATCAAATTATCAGATTAACACCAAAAACTATACAGCTCAGCACATCAGTAACCTGAACACAATTATAAAGTAACTTGACAATCCAAGTAACATTTTTCAAGTTATCAAATGCCAAAGGGATTGGAGGAATTTTCAATTTGAAGGATAAAGGGTTAATATCTCAAGATTAAAATAACAGATTTACACCAAAAACTATACAGCTCGGTACATCAGTAACCTGAACACAAATATAAAGTAACTTCACAATCTAAGCAATATTTTTCAAGTTATCGAATGCCAAAGGGATTGGAGAAATTTTCAATTTGAAGGATAATGGGTTAATATCTCGGGATCAAATCATCAGATTTACACCAAAAACTATACAGCTCGGCACATCAGTAACCTGAATACAAATATAAAGTAACTAGACAATCCAAGCAATATTTTTCAAGTTATCGAATGCCAAAGGGATTGGAGAAATTTTCAATTTGAAGGATAAAGGGTTAATATCTCGGGATCAAAATAACAGATTTACACCAAAAACTATACAGCTCGGCACATCAGTAACCTGAACACAAATATAAAGTAACTTGACAATCCAAGCAATATTTTTCAAGTTATCGAATGCCAAAGGGATTGGAGGAATTTTCAATTTGAAGGATAAAGGGTTAATATCTCAAGATTAAAATAACAGATTTACACCAAAAACTATACAGCTCGGCACATCAGTAACCTGAACACAAATATAAAGTAACTTGACAATCCAAGCAATATTTTTCAAGTTATCGAATGCCAAAGAAAATGGATACGGACGCCGGACGGACAGACGGACGTACGGACGGACAGACGGACAGACAAAGGATGGACGAACGACGGATGGTCACCCCGGATGCCGGCATTATGTGTACCATACATAGTATGGGTACATATAAAAAAGAATGATGATGTGCCAATTCCGGTCACTTCCTGACAGCTGCGCCTGCGCAGAGAGTAACTGTATGGAGGGCCAGATAGGACTTTTAATTTTCGGTTTTGCAAGCATATTTGGGGGATTAGGGGGTTTAAAATTTGTGTTTGGCCCTTGATAACTTTGAGTTAAGCACCAGCTAGTCTGGGCCATTGGGTTATAGTATAAAAATAAGGAGATTTTAAAGCACAGATGTCAGATCATTCTTACCGACTGGGCCAAACAAATATCAAACAAAATACCAAACAAAACAAAGAATGATGTTGGCGCAAATTCCGGTCTCTTCCTGACCACTGTGCATGTGCAGAGAGTAAAAGTATGGAGGGCCAGATAGGACTTTTTAATTTTTGGTTTTGTATGCAAATTTTGGGGATCGGGGAGTTCAAAATTTGTGTTTGACCCTCAATAATATCGAGTCTGCACCAGCTAGTCTGGGCCATTGGTTGTCGTATAAAAATACTGTGTTTTCAGAAGGATTTCATCCCAAGAAGTCTTGCCATGATTTTAAACATTTTAGTGCTTTACCAAAAGGTACATTAAATTTTAATGGCTTGAAGACCGCTTTTGACCCCATCTATGATCTCTTTCAATAGGTGTTCTTAGATTTAAGTTATCAGATAAAAAGAAAAGTAAAAATAGCAACCATATTATCAATTGTTAGTTGACTTTCTTAATCCTTTATCCAACGTAACGGCCATAACTGGCCAGCGCTATTCACAAAAATCGCCAATTAATTTTCATTATTTTTTTCATATTTTGTCTCAAAATGTAGTTTATGACTCCTCTTTGGAACGAGCTCATTGAACTCATTCCAAACAGGGGCCATAAACTATGTTTTTGAGACAAAAAAAGAAAAAAATTAGTTATTCAAGAATTTTGCTTGCAAGTGTCGTTTGCTTTTCATGTTAAGTAAAGGGTTAAAAGTCAACATTAGACTTGGATTGATTGTTGGTCACAAACGTTAGAAGTTATGGTCTGAAAATATGAATCACCAACAGGTGGGGGCACGATGGCTCAGTAGGTAGAGGTGCAGGCTGCAAGCCGTGAGGTCCTCGGTTTGAATCCCACCTGCGGCAACCGCGTTGTGTCCTTGGGCAAGACACTTCACCCCCATTGCCCATGTGGGGGCATGGTGGCACTGTGTACTAAGGCGTACTGCACGTCAATGGTGCACTTGTCTTCAACCAATGCTAACCCTGCTTGTGAGGAGTTAGTTGTTGGGGAGCTGACAGTTGCTCGCCGTTGCTCGGTGGTTCTCTCCGGGTACTCCAGCTTCCTCCACCCGTAAAACTGTCATGGTCATGATTAGCCATTGTGAAGTATGTGACCTTAAACACAAATAAATAAATAAATAAATAAATAAATAAATAAATAAATAAATAAATAAATAAATAAATAATCACCAACAGGCATCATTTACCAGTCTTACTTCCAAGAGTGGTCTCAGAATGAAAGCATTTTTAAGTTGTTTCTACTAAGCTAATGATATACTTAATCTACTGACATACAACATATTATAGAGCAGTCTACTTAATTGGATATTGTTTAAAAAAATAACCCCAGCCTGAGGCAGATTATACTTGCCAGTGATGGCCATCACTCATAATCATCCTCGAAGCGGCAGACTATACTTGCCCGAAAATCCAGATCGACTGCACCCTCGGGGAGAGGTAGTACCTTTGTGAGAGGACCCAACCTCTCACACTGGTCCTCACCCGAGGGTTCAACCGACATCAGCCAAGAGACCATAACGACGCAACTGGTGACACCGGCCGAGTACCCAAAGCAGTTCCTCCTTCAACACGCCTAGACATGTGAGAACGAATCAGCTACAGTCAACGAGGGTCGAAAGGGGCTTGTCCCCCATACCGTCCCAGCGCGCCTTTGGTGCGCGAAATCATTCCTTTCAAAATAACTCAGTTGATTGCATATAACACCAAACCATTTTAATCTCCCTGCAGTATGGAATTTACCAGTTAATTGCACATGGGTTATGGACTAAATACCTTTTAACTAAATAAAAACTGTTGTGATCTAAAGAAAAAATTATTCTGACAACCCCCATATTCCCCAACTCTGTCGTCCTCTTTGATATCAGTGCTTCAAATATATGCATTTAAACAATTGTAAAATTCTTGAAAGAGCTCATAGAGCTGTGTCAAGCAAGATATAATAGAATAAACATTCAATTATCTACAAGGATTTAGACAAATGATCAAATTCAGCTTAACTGGATACTCCTGTTGACTGAATATTTTTTACTGGCAAAGTGGTTATTCAGTGCCGATGATCATTATTGATGTTTAGGAGTTGTGTGAACTGAGATGTATATGGGAGAATGCAAGAAAGAACCTGAAAAAAAATACAATTCATCAAAATTATCAGTGACAGAAGACTGCAGTCTTATTCAGTAAATTAGACAAATCCATTATCTAACAAGTTCGCTAACCACCTATGTTGGTTAGACTATTAAAAAAAATTCTTGTTTTTCAGGCACATCCCTCGTCATAGAAAATCTGCCTCATCACCTTTCTTATTCTCACCTGGAAATCTCTTCTATGACATTATTTTGCACTTGTAGAACAAATATTTAACTAACTTTTCCTTATTTGACAGAGGTCCCAGAGCTCTCTCAAGCAAGATATAGTTGGTTAAATTTTCAATGACATGGGAAATTTTCATTGCTAAAAACATTGGTTTGCTACATACTAAAAACATTGGTTTGTTAGTAGTTAAAATTTCTCATTCCAGAACTGTTTTGTGAATAAGCAACAACAAAAAAACAAGCCTCCCTCCCTCATCATACAATTGAGGAAAAATTGCCTGAGAAATAAGAAAAAAATTTTATAAGCCTTACATAAAAATTATCAAGTCAGAGTTTGATATAAGATTTAGGGATAAAAGACATTTCTCTCTCAACTTCTTTGCTCATGTGTGATGGTATTTCACTTCTAGGAATTTTTTGCACAATATGTTCTCATTTAGTGAAGCAGTATTACCAGTATCAGATCAAGTGTTTTATCATAAATCATTGATGCAAGTTAAATCTAAAAATGATATTTAATAACACTTTTTGATCGATTTTATACATAATCGAAAAATGTTTTCAAATGTGCTTTTCTGACTTCTCAATTGTGCCAGGCACCGGCAGGCCTGAAAATAAGCAGTATGACATTTGCAGAATGAGTTCCCCAGAGGGTGAATTTGATGATGCTATTCCATACAGTGGGCCAATTTATCCTCTGGGTTCCTCCTTCTGTTTAGTTTTTGAGACCCTGATTCAGACTGAGGTTCACAGAGGGTAAATTTAATGATGCTACCCGGCTATGCAGGTTAGCATCACTAAATTCACCCTCTGGGGACCTCATTTTGCAGATGACAGTCTGCTTATTTTCTGGCTTGAGAACCGGTGATTACAAAAAGTGGGTTCATTCTTTTTTAAAATGATTTTTGAGGAGTTTTAACATGCACAAGAGATTGTCAATATGTTTTTCAGGAGCAGAATTTCAAAAAGATTTTGCGAGAATAAAAAGGACATAATGCCTGATCTATTCTTCTGTTTAGAAATAAATTTGTGAGAATAAGACTCTGATTCTAGCAAAATTCTTTCCCATTTTTTTTAAAAATTTAAATCTATTTCTATGCCTTAAAGTTATTTTCTGTGCAGTTTGGCTAAAAATCAATACATTTTAATGTTTATATACTGCACTGTGATTATAAGGTAGGGTGGACAAAGAATGCCAACTGGATCACAATCTGGTCGAAAGTCTCTGTCTGCTTTTCTACCCAGAACCCTGTAGAATCACCCTTGCTGAAAAAGTAACGTGAGAACGCAGAATCTCAGATGGAACTTTGTTTTTTTTTAAGTTGATTCGGTCTTAATTTCACAATATTTTTTGGCAATCTCACCTCACTGGTATAAGTCTGTGTCAGTTAGATTGTGATCTGATTGATAACGAGACTGTGCTTGCGATCACACAACTGTATATCAGCATCTTATCTGGACCTTTGAGTCATATGTTTTCTTCGATTTTATATTTATCTTTCAAAATACACTCAATATTTGTCTTCAAAATACAATCATAGTCCACAGTGAAAATGAGTTTCATCAGCTTGTGAGAAAATAGTAACTGTCAATAATGTCAGATAAAATTTACTTACCTAATGCATCTGAAGTGTTTAAATGTACTTGCTGCCTTCTGACATTCCAAACATAACTGTATAGCACCACAATAGTCTTCTTCCTGAAATATTTTGACATGCTCATAAAATGATCATATTAGAGGGATATGGTTATTAAAGATCAATAAATAAATAAATAAATAAATAAATAAATAAATTGAGGATGGTTGGATGGATGGACAAATGGATGGATGGATGGTCAGTGGATGGGTCGACAGACAAGTGAGCAGATGGGTGGATGGTCAGATGGATGGATGGATTTATTATTATTTATTTATTGGAGTTTAGGTCACATACTTATGCACAATGGCTAATCATGACTGTGACAGTTTTACGGGTGGAGGAAGCCGGAGTACACAGAGAGAACCACCGAGCAGTGACAAGCAATTGTTAGCTCCTCAACATTCTAACTCTGTTCAAGCTCCACTCAAGCAAGGTTACAGGGGTTGAAGACATGTGCACCATCAAGGTGCAGTACGCCTCAGTACACAGCATCATCATGCCCCCATGTAGGCAACCGGGATAAAGTGCCTTGCCCAAGGACACTATGTGGGTCGTCCCGGAGGGGGATCGAATTCAGGACCTCTAGCATAGAAATTCAACAGTCTACCACTGAGCCACCGCACTTCCGGATGGATAGATGGATGGATGGACAGATGGGTGGACAGATGGATGGATGGATGGGCAGGTGGATGGATGGATGGGCAAAAGGATGGGCAAAAGGATGGGCAGATGGATGGACAGACAAGCAGAGACAGGCAGACAGACAGGAATGTTGAAAAATAAATAACTACCTCCACCATTTCTCTTAACCTCAAATCTGTTCTTTGCTGAAAAACAAAAAAGAACAGGATCTTTGAAATGCAATGCTTTCAATTCCTGGCAGGCAACATTTGTCAATTTTTTTATCCAGTTAAACAGCTACTCAAATTTTATATAGAGTAAAACATTGTTAGCTTGTCTTTTTTCAATCACCAAGAATCCCTGAATTCAATTTTGAACTATTTTCTTTACCTAAATCTTCCTTTGTAGATAGTGCTTCTCTACAAATTTTGACTTCATGATGCCCAATACATAGAAACAAGGGCAGTGAAGCTCAACTTTTAAGTGGGAACTTTTGGAAGATTGCCGTTACCTGGTAGAGTACTGGAAGCCCATATTTGGGTTTACTCGAAAGTGTAGGTACTATAGCTTAAACGCTTCATATTCAGAGGATAACCTCTAACTTATTTATGACGTGAAATTATTTAGTCTTGTGGATTTGCATTGTTATAATCTATGGGAGAGCACCTGCAGGCACTCTCCCAAAAATTGTAACAAAGCAAAGACATGAGAACAAATTTTGGTGGCCAAAAACAATTTAGCACTCTACCAGTTAAAGGCCTATTTCCAAATTTAGTTAATTTTTAGTACCTTGGAAGAGGTGCCTCAAATAGCATGTCTTTGGGCAAACTTGTATGGTACAATCTAAGGACATTGGCAATTGTTTCTAGACAAGTGTTGACTGCATAATTATATAGTCAGCCAAGACTTGCCTAGACACAGCTGCAAAGTCAGAGCATAAAAGGTCAACCCGTATAAAAAAGGTATGAAAAATCTCCAGGCCATTAAACGTTAACTGGGCTTACAATAGTGGTATTTAACTAAACCATAGTTAAATGAGTACCTTGGGCCAAAGGCAAGGAGTTAGAGAGGTCATGTGCATTGAAAGTTCACTTTAGTAGACCAAATGTTCAAACCTTTAAATGGATATTATTGTCAATTGATCATAACATTATTAGAAGTGAATGAGTGTTATCCAACTTAGTGTAATTAAAGGTGCATTCCAATAAACAATGTGAGGGCTAGCATTATTAATGTAGAAAAAAACAGTGTTAATTTCTTCTTGAGGTCATCTTACCAGTTTTCTGTTTTTAATTAGCCCTTAAAGTCTTATTTCAGAATATGTGCCCAAAATCTAATCCTAAAAAAGTCATACAGACGGTAGTGAAAATACCATGGCAGTGATATCTAGTCAAGTTTTGTTTGCCTCTAGAGGCAACCCAGTCTTGACCTGAATGAAAGAACTGTAAAGCCACTAAACTTTCAGGATGTGGTATAGTGAAAATATTAATAAATGTTCCTGGTTTTTAACCCTTAAAGTCCTGGGGAGTTTTACGTATATTTTTTCTACATTTTGACAGTATACATCCTGTAGCTTTGCAGTTGTTTCTAGACAAGTGTTGGCTGCCTATATTGGTAGCAAAGTCTTACCTAGAAACAACTACTATGTATTTATCATGTAACTTTTGCAAAGGCACTTAATCCTGATTGCTCACATGGGGGCACGGTGGTACTGTGTGCTATGCCATACTGCATGTATGGTGTACTTGTCTTCAACCAATGCTAACCCAGCTTGTGCGGAGTTAGTACATTGGGGAGTCTGATAGTTGCTCGCCGCTGCTCAGTGGTTCTCTTTGGGCACTCCGGCTTCCTCCACCCATAAAAAAGTCCCACATGAGATGACCCTGGCTGTTGAAAGTGTCATTAAACCCCAATAAAACAAACAAAACAAAAAATGTAACTTGCTACCTTCCCCAGCGATAGCATGTTATGGAACTTCTGCCATGGTAAAAAAGTTATCAAAGACAGAATTTGGCCCACATAGGGTTAAGGGTTGACAGTCTGCATGATAAAGTTGACATAAATACCTACTGTTTGTGGATGATACAATGGAGCTTACCTAAATGAATATCTTTTAATTAGATACCCTGTTAACTGAATATAAGTTACAAACACCAAACCATTTTCCATACTTTCAGCCCATATTTGATCTGTAACTGCATACAGATTATAGAATAAACTCCTGTTAATTGAATGAAAAATTTGTTGAGAAATTCCTCTGAATATCACTAAATTCCCCTTGTTTATATACAAATTTAGTCTCAGTACAAGACAGGCATTTAACTTATTATATCTTGTTTTGCAGAGCTCCATGAGCTCTGTCAAACAAGATATAATACAATAAATACTCAGTTTTTCTCAAAAATACAGGAAATTACCAAATTCCTGTTAATTAAATACTCATGTTAACTGAGTATTTTTCACTCGCAAAATGGCAATTTCCTTTATGCTTTCATTTAAAAGAAAAAATGTTTTTTTCAATCCATTGTTTTGTCATAGAAATAGTAAATTTCAGAACATTCAGATTTTTTAAATCAATGTATTTTGCCAAAAATCGTCATTGCCAGTGTCTTTCAAGAGGTTGATCAGAGACATGAGGTATCAACAGAAAATATATTTGAAGGCCATAATGATGTACAGTTTATTGTATGTACTGCTGATAATGAAAAACAAAACTCCTCCATTTTAGACTGCAGTTTGGGCTGCTGTCTCAAAGTCTCTGAAAATTGTAATCGGTAACAAATTTACATTAAAGTCTGTGTCTGTCAATTTCTGCTGTATTGATATGAAGATTAAACAAGAGACCCCAGGGGGCCTGAGGGCACTCACCTGACATGGTAGACTAAATATCAACCCAGGGAATTGATTTCAACAAGTTGCATCTGCCCCTCCTAAGAAAAGCTGATACCAAAAATCCAAAGATTCTGATCAGTGGATCTAAAACTAGAGGGGGTATCAGTACCCAGTGGCTCACCAACAGGTGGCCAATGCAAAGGGGTGGCTGGAGTAAAAAAAAAAAAGTTCAAAACTTGCACACAAAAGTCCAAAATTAAAGAAAATAAGCAGCTAAAGGGTTAAATAATATAATAATAACCCCTAAGAAGCATGCTAACATAAAATAGGAACCATGGCAATATGCTACAAGGTAAGTCTCCACTTTGAAAAAAAGAAAGACAAACCTCAAAACCTGCACATAAAAGTAAAAAAAGTATCACATTTGTTTCAAAGGGTTAAAATTTAGAAAAATACCCTGAAAATATTACAATAACCAGCGTGGCAATATGCCAGTGAGATAAAACTCCACTTAAAAAAAATATCAAAACCTGCACACAAAAGTACAAAACCTGCAAAGAAAAAAAAAAAATTAAAGTAAATAAGCAGCTAAAGGGTTAAATAATATAAAAATAGCCCAAGAAGCATCCTAACATAAAATAGGAACCATGGCGATATGCTACAAGGTAAGTCATCACTTTCTTTCAAGTGGTGACTTACCTTGTAGCATATTGCCATGGTTCCTATTTTATGTTAGGATGCTTCTTTTATATTATTTAACCCTTTAGCTGCTTATTTACTTTAATTTTTCTTTTTTTCTTTGCAGGTTTTGTACTTTTGTGTGCACTTGCAAGAAAAGAAAGACAAACCTCAAAACCTGCACATAAAAGTAAAAAAAAGTATCACATTTGTTTCAAGGGGTTAAAATTGAGAAAAATACCCTGTCACAGTAACCACAATGGCAATATGCCAGTAAGGTGAAAGTCTACTTGAAAAATATCAACTTGGAAGAAAAGAAAGACAAACCTCAAAACCTGCACATAAAAGTATCACATTTGTTTCAAAGGGTTAAAATTTAGAAAAATACCCTGAAAATGTTACAGTAACCACCATGGCAATATGCCAGAGAGGTAAAACTCCACTTAAAAAAAAATATCAAAACCTGCACACAAAAGTACAAAACCTGCACACAAAAGTCCAAAATTAAAGTAAATAAGCAGCTAAAGGGTTAAATAATATAATAATCGCCCCAAGAAGCATCCTAACATAAAATAGGAACCATGGCAATATGCTACAAGGTAAGTCACCACTTGGAAGAAAAGAAAGACAAACCTCAAAACCTGCACATAAAAGTAAAACAAGAGCCCCAGGGGGCCTGAGGGCGCTCACCTGACATGGTAGCCTAAATATCAACCCAGAGAATTGATTTCCACAAGTTGCATCTGCTCCTCCTAATAAAAGCTGAAACCAAATATCCAAATATTCTGACCAGTGGATCTAAAAAAAGATTTTTAAAGAATATTCCTCATATTGAACTAAGTCATAATTCGGGCTCCCACAGGGGGCCCATATATGAACCCAGGGACTTGGCTTTAACAAACCTGAAACTCACACCCCTAAGGATTCTGCACACCAATTATAACATTCCGACTGCTGGATCTGAAGAAGAAGATTTTTAAAGAAAATTCCTCATTTTGAACCAAGTTACAATTCGAGCTCCCACAATCAGCCCAAAAATGGACCTAGGGACATGGCTTGAACAAACTTGAATCTTACCCCCCTAAGGATGCTGCATAAAAAATATCAAAAGCATTCATCTGCTGGATCTGAAGATTTTTAAAGAAAATTCCTCATTTTGAACTGAGTTGTCATTCGGGCTCCCATAGTGAGCCCAAATATGAACCAAGGGACTTGACTTGAACAAACTTGAATCTCAGCCCCCTAAGGTAACTCCATGCCAAATATCAAAACATTCCAACTGCTGAATCTGAAGAAGAAGATTTTTAAAGAAAAATTCCTCATATTGACTACGTTATAATTTGGGCTCCCACAGGGAGCCCAAATATAGACCCATGGACTTGGCTTTAACACACTTGAATCCCCCCCCCCCCAAGGATGCTACTCACCACATATCAAACCATTCCGACTGCTGGATCTGAAGAAGAAGATTTTTTAAGAAAATTCCTCATTTCGAACAAAGTTACAATTCAAGCTCCCACAGTGAGCCCAAATATGGACCTAGGGACATGGCTTGAACAAACTTGAACCTCACCCCCCTAAGGATGCTGCATACCAAATATCACAAGATTCTGCCTGCTGGATCTTGAGAAGAAGATTTTCAAAGAAATTTGCCTGAAATGCACTAAGTTCAAATTTGGGCTCCTATACTGAGCCCAAATATAAACCCAGGGGGCCGATTTGAACAAATTGGAATCAGATCCACCCCACAATGTTGCATACCAAATATCAAAAGATTCTGCCTGCTGGATCTGGAGAAGATTTTTTAAGAAATTTGCCTGAAAAGTTTGAATTTGGGCTTCTACAGTGAGCCCAAATATGAATCCAGGTGGCCGATTTGAACAATTTGGAATCAGATCCACCCCACAATGTTGCATACCAAATATCAAAAGATTCTGCCTGCAGGATCTGGAGAAGAAGATTTTTGAAGAAATTTGCCTGAAATTCACTAAGTTCGAATTTGAGCTTCTATAGTGAGCCCAAATATAAATCTAGGGAGCCGATTTGAACAAAATAGAATCAGATCCACCCCACAATGTTGCATACCAAATATCAAAAGATTCTGCCTGCTGGATCTGGAGAAGAAGATTTTTTAAGAAATTTGCCTGAAAAGTTTGAATTTGGGCTTCTATAGTGAGCCCAAATATGAATCCAGGTGGCCGATTTGAACAATTTGGAATCAGATCCACCCCACAATGTTGCATACCAAATATCAAAAGATTCAGCCTGCAGGATCTGGAGAAGAAGATTTTTGAAGAAATTTGCCTGAAATGCACTAAGTTAGAATTTGAGCTTCTATAGTGAGCCCAAATATGATTCTAGGGAGCCGATTTGAACAAAATAGAATCAGATCCACCCCACAATGTTGCATACCAAATATCAAAAGATTCTGCCTGCTGGATCTGGAGAAGAAGATTTTTTAAGAAATTTGCCTGAAAAGCACTAAGTTCAAATTTGGGCTCCTATACTGAGCCCAAATATAAACCCAGGGAGCCGATTTGAACAAACTTGAATCAGATCCACCCCACAATGTTGCATACCCAATATCAAAAGATTCTGCCTGCTGGATCTTGAGAAGAAGATTTTCAAAGAAATTTGCCTGAAATGCACTAAGTTCAAATTTGGGCTCCTATACTAAGCCCAAATATAAACCCAAGGGGCCGATTTGAACAAACTTGAATCAGATCCACCCCACAATGTTGCATACCAAATATCAAAAGATTCTGCCTGCTGGATGTGGAGAAAAAGATTTTCAAAGAAATTTGCCTGAAATGCAGTAAGTTCAAATTTGGGCTCCTATACTGAGCCCAAATATAAACCCAGGGGGCCGATTTGAACAAACTTGAATCAGATCCACCCCACAATGTTGCATGCCAAATATCAAAAGATTCTGCCTGCTGGATCTGGAGAAGAAGATTTTTTAAGAAATTTGTCTGAAATGCACTAAGTTCAGAATCGGGCTCCTATACTGAGCCCAAACATGAACCCAGGGGGCCGATTTGAACAAACTTGAATCAGATCCACCCTACAATGTTGCATACCAAATATCAAAAGATTCTGCCTGCTGGATCTGGAGAAGAAGATTTTTTAATGTTTTTCCCATTGCCTACAGTGTTAAAAAGTGCTGACTCAGCACTTTTTCAAAGTTCCGAAACTGTACCCTATGATAAAACCGATGACAATTTTTTTTTTACCAATTCTTTCTGTTGGTCCTAAGGAAGCTTCACACCAAATAAAAATTCTCGGTGCCGTGCAGTTTTGGAGATATGGGCATTTTAATTTTTTCTATTTTTAGCTCCTGCGGTTCCCATGGGGCTACGGGAAAAAAAAAATCAGCATAAATTAGGTACTTATGACCCAATAAGCCCTCACATAAAATTTGGTTCAAATCAGCCTCTCGGTTTGGAAAATAGAAATTTTGGGCGGGGCAAAAAATTTTGCCCCTCCCATAACGACGCCAAGTATAGCCCCACAAACTTCTCTTGAACAAATCTGAGTCTACACCTCAAAAGGAAGCTGCACACCAAATATCAAGTCTCTGCTACTGATGGTTCATGAGAAGAAGATTTTTTAAGATTTCAGCACACTTTTTGTGTGTGGCCCTACCCACGGGCGAGGCAACTTGATTTGAACAAAATCAAATTACAATGTCATAACAAACTATTATCTTAAATATCAATTAAATTGGTTCAGCGGTTTGGGAGGAGAAGACGCAAACACCATGTTCACGGACGACGGACGGTGAGTGATCATTATAGCTCTCCTGACTGAAAGTCAGGTGAGCTAAAAACATCAAAACCTGCACACAAACGTCAAAATAAGTCCAAAATTTGATTCAAAGGGTTAAAATTAAGACGAAATACCCTGGAAAAGAGTTAAATGTTATCGTGAACCCCCACAGCAATATGCAAAGAAAAACATTTTTCTAAAAGCACAAAAATCCAAACCTGTAAACAAAAGAAGTCCAAAATTGAAATAATTAAGCAGGAAAAGGGTTAAAGAATACAACGTAGCCCTAAGATGCATGTTTACATACAATAGAAAGCATATACTACAAGGTAAATCTACACTTGGAAGAAAGGAAAAAAAATACATGAAAACCTGCACGCAAACGTCAAAATAAGTCTAAAAATCTATTCAAAGGGTTAAAATTTTTTAAAAAATGCACTGGAAAGATATCAATGTTATAATAACCACCACTGCAATATGCAGTGAGGTCAACCTCACTTGAAATTGTTTTTTTTTATCACAACCTGTACATAAAAGTAAGAAAAAATTTTCAGGAGCGGAGGGTTTTCTAAGTGGTCAGCACTTGTCCTCCAATCCTGATTTGCATTGTTGAATGGCAAATAAAAATATGTTTAATCTAATCATAAAAGTAAGAAGCTGTAAGCCTAAATCCAAAAGCTGTACATAAAAGTCCAAAATTGAAGAAATTCAGCAGGAAAAGGGTTAAATAATACAAACATAGCCCTAAGATGCATGTTTACATACAATAGAAAGCATGGAAATATGCTGCAAGGTAAATCTCCACTTAGAAGAAAGGAAAAAAAAAACATCAAAACCTGCACGCAAACATCAAAATAAGTCTAAAATTTGATTCAAAGGGTTAAAATTAAGACAAAATACCCTGGAAAAGTGTTAAATGTTATAGTGAACCACCATAGCAATATGCAGAAACTCTACACTTGGAAGAAAGGAAAAAAAAAAAAAAACGTGAAAACCTGCACGCAAACGTCAAAATAAGTCTAAAAATCTATTCAAAGGGTTAAAAAAAATTTTAAAAATGCACTGGAAAGATATGAATGTTATAATAACCACCACTGCAATATGCAGTGAGGTCAACCTCACTTGAAATTGTTTTTTTTTTTATCACAACCTGTACATAAAAGTAAGAATCTGTAAGCCTAAGTCCAAAAGTTGTACATAAAAGTCCAAAATTGAAGTAATTCAGCAGGAAAAGGGTTAAATAATACAAAGATAGCCCTAAGGTGCATGTTTACATACAATAGAAAGCATGGACATATACTGCAAGGTAAATCTCCACTTGGAAAAAAGGGAAAAAAAAACCCATCAAAACCTGAACGCAAACATCAAAATAAGTCTAAAATTTGCTTCAAAGGGTTAACATTAAGACAAAATACCCTGGAAAAGAGTTAAATGTTATAGTGAACCACCATAGCAATATGCAGAAACTAAAAAAAAAATTTAAAAAGCCAAAAAATCAAAACCTGTACACAAAAGTTCAAAATATTTGAGAGCGGACACCGACGCCGAAGCCGACATGAGGGCTATGCCATAGGCTCACACAACTAACGTTGGTGAGCCAAAAAAAAGGATTTTTAAAGAATATTCCTCATATTGAACTAAGTTATAATTCGGGTTCCCACAGGGAGCCAAATATGAATCTAGGGACTTGGCTTTAACAAACCTGAATCCCATCCCCCCCCCCCCCCCCCCCCCCCCCCCCCCCCCCCCCCCAATATCAAAACATTCCAATTACTGGATCTGAAGAAGAAGATTTTTAAAGAAAATTCCTCATTTTGAACTAAGTTATAATTCGGGCTCCCAGTGTGCCCAAATAAGAACCCATGGACTTGGCTTGAATAAACTTGAATCTACCCCTCCCCAAGAATGCTGCATACCAAATATCAAAATTCTGATTGGTAGATCTGAAGAAGAAGATTTTAAAAGAATATTCCTCATACTGCACTAATTTAAACATTTGGGCTCCCATCGAGAGCCCAAATATGGACCCAGGGATTTGATTTCAATAAACGTGTGAAACAATCTTCCAAAGATGTTATATGTGAAATTTGAAAGCTTTTGGAGCAGTGGTTTGGGGAGAAAAGTAATCTTAAATGTTTTCCCATTACCCACAGTGTTAAAAAATGCTAACTCAGCACTTTTTCAAAGTCCCCAAAAAGTACCCTATGATACAACCGATAGCAAATTTTTTTTACCATTCCATTCTGTTGGTCCCAAGAAAGCTTCACACCAACTAAAAATTCTCAGTGCCTTGCAGTTTTGGAGATATGGGCGTTTTAAATTTTTTCTATTTTTAGCTCCTGCGGTTCCCATGGGGGTGACAGGAAAAATTTTTTGGGCATAAATCAACTACTTGTGTCCCAATAAAACCACATATCAAATTTGGTTTAAATCAGCCTCTCGGTTTGGAAAATAGAAATTTTGGGCGGGGCAAAAATTCTTGCCCCTCCCATAACGATGGCAAATATCGCCCCTAGAACTTCTCTTGAACAATCTGAGTCTACACCTCAAAAGGAAGCTGCACACCTAATATCAAGTCTCTGCTACTGCTGATTCATGAGAAGAAGATTTTTCAAGATTTAGGGCGTGGCCCTACCAAGGGGCAGGTCAACTTGATTTGAACAAACTTGAATTGACATATGATAGGGAACATGCACAGCAAATTTTGTTGAATTTGGTCCAGCAGTTCATGAGAAGAAGTTGATAATATAAAGTTAACACCGACGACGGATGGACGATGGATGGAAAGTGATCAGTAAAGATACCCTTGAGCTTCGCTCAGGTGTGCTAAAAATATGTCATATCAGTTATTTCTTCATGACAACTTGAAAAAATGGATTTTGAATCTGTTCATACCCTCATTTTAAATTTCTCAATACCTCCTTGACAGTTAACTTAACTTCACCAGGATGGTGGTTGTGTGGATGTCTGTAAAATGTGATGATGCCATCTTTGGTCAAATTTTTTAATTAGAGATGCACAACAGGGTTGGTTGGGTGTGTTGTTTAGAAAATACATTTTGTGGAGCCTTAAAACTCATTACTTCTTGAAACAAGAGGCCCCACGTGGCCTTAATCGCTCACCTGACAAAGTGACTCTAAGAAGTATTTTAGGTCACCTTCACCATGTCATGCCTCATCAACATTAACTGGTTGAGTGATAGATTTTGTTTGAAGTTCAACATTTGTTACCTAAAATTAGTTTTATTTAAAATCATTGGTGTGTGGCCAGTCTCCAATGATTTTTAATAAAGCAAATTTATCTCTGCAGACAAACTGGTTTAGCATGAAGCACAAACAAGGAATGTGAAGAGATAGCCTTGGACATCTCTCCCCAACTGTGGATATCTTCCATGTGCTACATGTATATATTTGCATGCAAGAAAACAAAAATTTTCACAAATTTTATTTTTTTTTATCATCATTGGAACAAGCTCAAACAGCTTATTCCAATAGAGGTATGGGAAGATCAGGTATATTTTTGAGACAGAAATGTGAATATATAAATAATGGTGTTTTTTTGTGAATGATGCTGGAGAATTTTGCGTAAAGATATGGTAAATGGTTTGTTCTAGATACAGAATGATGCAAAAGTATTTAAATTTGATTAGGCAAGTTGTTCCTATAATGCATTTAAAAATTGAAGTAACTGTTTTTTTGCTGACGAACTTTTAGATGTGTGTGTCTGTGTTTGTGTGTGTGTGTGTGTGTGTGTGTGTTTGTGTGTGTGTGTGTGGGGGGGGGGGGGGGGGGTAAGAGTGTTCTTGCAAACAAAATTCCTGAATAAATGGAAAATTTTATTTTTTGTGTGAAAGACATAGTGCGTGAATGTTGATTGGAACAAGCTTAGAGAGCTCATTTTAATGTGAAGTCATAAAGCTGTGTTTTACGTACAAAATTCTGGAATAACTAAAAAAATTGCTTTTTTGACTCAAAAAGCATGGTGTGCGACCTCTCATTGGAATGAGCTCAAAAAGCTCATTCCAATGGGGTATTTACAAGCGATAAGTACATGTATGTTTAAGAGACAAAAATTAAAATTTGAATAGCGATTTTTGCGAAGAATGCTGACAAGTTTTGGCAGTTATGCTGGTAAAAAGGTAAGATATGCAAAGTGGTTGTTTTTTAGAGGCGACATTTAATTAAGGGGAATTAACCCTTGATTACTGAGGTAACTTCTAAAAGTACTGAAATTTCATGAAGCAATGTGAATAACAGACAACAGTTGCCTAAAAATTTCATGAATAACTAAAATTTTTATTCCTTTGTCTCGAAAACATGGCATATGACCTTTGTTGGAATGAGCTGAATGCGTGTGTTCCAATGAGGGGTCATAAAATTTGAACGAAGATTTGTGTGAATAATGCATTAGTACTGCTAGATTTGGGTAAACGGTTCACCCTGGATACCACCCCTTCTATAGTAGATCTTTTCTGCAAATTTTGTCTAAGATTCTATCAACTTTACAAATAAATACGTTCATGAATCACAATCAGATCCACCCTACAATGTTGCATACCAAATATCAAAAGATTCTGCCTGCTGGATCTGGAGAAGAAGATTTTTTAAGAAATATGCCTGAAATGCACTAAGTGAAAATTTGGGCTCCTATACGGAGCCCAAATATAAACCCAGGGGGCCGATTTAAACAAACTTGAATCAGATCCACCCCACAATGTTGCTTACCAAATATGAAAAGATTCTGAAGTTGGATCTGGAGAAGAAGATTTTTTAAGAAATTTGCCTGAAATGCACTAAGTTCGAATTCGAGCTTCTATAGTGAGCCCAAATATGAAACTAGGAAGCCGATTTAAACAAACTTGAATCAGATCCACCCCACAATGTTGCATACCAAATATCAAAAGATTCTGCCTGCTGGATCTGGAGAAGATTTTTTAATAAATTTGCCCGAAATGCACTAAGTGCGAATTCGGGCTTCTATATTAAGCCCAAATATGAATCCAGGGGGCCGATTTGAACAAACTTGAATCAGATCCACCCCGCAATGTTGCATACCAAATATCAAAAGATTCTGCCTGCTGGATCTGGAGAAGAAGATTTTTGAAGAAATTTGCCTGAAATGCACTAAGTGCGAATTCGGGCTTCTATATTAAGCCCAAATATGAATCCAGGGGGCCGATTTGAACAAACTTGAATCAGATCCACCCCGCAATGTTGCATACCAAATATCAAAAGATTCTGCCTGCTGGATCTGGAGAAGAAGATTTTTGAAGAAATTTGCCCGAAATGCACTAAGTTTGAATTCGAGCTTCTATAGTGAGCCCAAATATGAATCCAGGGGGCCAATTTGAACAAACTTGAATCAGATCCACCCCGCAATGTTGCATACCAAATATCAAAGGATTCTGCCTGCTGGATCTGGAGAAGATGATTTTTTAAGAAATTTGCCTGAAATGCACTAAGTTCGAATTCGAGCTTCTATAGTGAGCCCAAATATGAATCTAGGAAGCCGATTTGAACAAACTTGAATCAGATCCACCCCACAATGTTGCATACCAAATATCAAAAGATTCTGCCTGCTGGATCTGGAGAAGAAGATTTTTTAATAAATTTGCCCGAAATGCACTAAGTCCGAATTCAGGCTTCTATATTAAGCCCAAATATGAATCCAGGGGGCCGATTTGAACAAACTTGAATCAGATCCACCCCGCAATGTTGCATACCAAATATCAAAAGATTCTGCCTGCTGGATCTGGAGAAGAAGATTTTTGAAGAAATTTGCCCGAAATGCACTAAGTTTGAATTCGAGCTTCTATAGTGAGCCCAAATATGAATCCAGGGGGTCGATTTGAACAAACTTGAATCAGATCCACCCCGCAATGTTGCATACCAAATATCAAAAGATTCTGCCTGCTGGATCTGGAGAAGATGATTTTTTAAGAAATTTGCCTGAAATGCACTAAGTTCGAATTCGAGCTTCTATAGTAAGCTCAAATATGAATCTAGGGAGCCGATTTAAACAAATTTGCATCAGATCCATCCCACAATGTTGCATACCAAATATCAAAAGATTCTGCCTGCTGGATCTGGAGAAGAAAATTTTTTAAGAAATTTGCCTGAAATGCACTAAGTTCGAATTCGAGCTTCTATAGTGAGCCCAAATATGAATCTAGGAAGCCGATTTGAACAAATTTGAATCAGATCCACCCAACAATGTTGCATACCAAATATCAAAAGATTCTGCCTGCTGGATCTGGAGAAGAAGATTTTTTAATAAATTTGCTTGAAATGCACCAAGTTCAAATTTGGGCTCCTATACTGAGCCCAAATATAAACCCAGGGGGCCGATTTGAACAAACTTGAATCAGATCCACCCCACAATGTTGCTTACCAAATATGAAAAGATTCTGCCTGCTGGATCTGGAGAAGAAGATTTTTTAAGAAATTTGCATGAAATGCACTAAGTTCAAATTCGAGCTTCTATAGTGAGCCCAAATATGAATCTAGGAAGCCGATTTGAACAAACTTGAATCAGATCCACCCCACAATGTTGCATACCAAATATCAAAAGATTCTGCCTTCTGGATCTGGAGAAGAAGATTTTTTAAGAAATTTGCCTAAATGCACTAAGTTCGAAATCGGGCTCCTATACTGAGCCCAAATATGAACCCAGGGGGCCGATTTGAACAAACTTGAATCAGATCCACCCTACAATGTTGCATACCAAATATCAAAAGATTCTGCCTGCTGGATCTGGAGAAGAAGATTTTTGAAGAAATTTGCCTGAAATGCACTAAGTTCGAAATCGGGCTCCTATACTGAGCCCAAATATTAACCCAGGGGGCGATTTGAACAATCTTGAATCAGATCCACCCCACAATGTTGCTTACCAAATATGAAAAGATTCTGAAGCTGGATCTGGAGAAGAAGATTTTTTAAGAAATTTGCCTGAAATGCACTAAGTTCGAATGCGGGCTTCTATAGTAAGCCCAAATATGTATCCAGGGGGCCGATTTGAACAAACTTGAATCAGATCTACCCCGCAACATTGCATACCAAATATCAAAAGATTCTGCCTGCTGGATCTGGAGAAGAAGATTTTTGAAGAAATTTGCCTGAAATGCACTAAATTCGAATTCGAGCTCCTATAGTGAGCCCAAATATGAATCTAGGGAGCCGATTTGAACAAACTTGAATCAGATCCACCCCACAATGTTGCATACCAAATATCAAAAGATTCTGCCTGCTGGATCTGGAGAAGAAGATTTTCAAAGAAATTTGCCTGAAATGCAGTAAGTTCAAATTTGGGCTCCTATACTGAGCCCAAATATAAACCTAGGGGGGCCGATTTGAACAAACTTGAATCAGATCCACCCCACAATGTTGCATACCAAATATCAAAAGATTCTGCCTGCTGGATCTGGAGAAGATTTTTTAAGAAATTTGCCTGAAATGCACTAAGTTCGAAATCGGGCTCCTATACTGAGCCCAAATATGAACCCAGGGGGCCGATTTGAACAAACTAGAATCAGATCCACCCTACAATGTTGCATACCAAATATCAAAAGATTCTGCCTGCTGGATCTGGAGAAGAAGATTTTTTAATGTTTTTCCCATTGCCTACAGTGTTAAAAAGTGCTGACTCAGCACTTTTTCAAAGTCCCGAAACTGTACCCTATGATAAAACCGATGGCAATTTTTTTTTACCAATCCTTTCTGTTGGTCCTAAGGAAGCTGCACACCAAATAAAAATTCTCAGTGCCGTGCAGTTTTGGAGATATGGGCGTTTTAAATTTTTTCTATTTTTAGCTCCTGCGGTTCCCACGGGGCTGCGGGAAAATTTTTTTTTGCATAAATCAAGTACTCATGACCCAATAAGCCCTCACATAAAATTTGGTTCAAATCAGCCTCTCGGTTTGGAAAATAGAAATTTTGGGCGGGGCAAAAAATTTTGCCCCTCTCATAACAACGCCAAGTATAGCCCCACAAACTTCTCTTGAACAAATCTGAGTCTACACCTCAAAAGGAAGCTGCACACCAAATATCAAGTCTCTGCTACTGCTGGTTCATGAGAAGAAGATTTACAAAGATTTTGGTGCCCCTTGGGGGCGTGGCACCACCCAGGAGGAGGGGCAACTTCATTTGAACAAATCTGAATTGGCATTAGGTAATAAACATTTAGCCAACATTTGAATAAAATTGGGCTAGTGGTTTAGGAGGAGAAGTCGATAATGTAAAGTTAACGCCGGACGGACGACGACGGACGACGGACGCCGGACGCCGGACGACGGACGACGGACAGAAAGTGATTAGTAAAGCTCCCCTTGAGCTTCGCTCAGGTGAGCTAACAATGAGAAATGGGTAAATGACATCACCACATGGACTATACAATGCAAAAGCAAATGGATGAAACACCACTGAAAGTATTTTTAGGAGTGTAACATCTTTATGCATCATTGAGAATAATGAGACACTGTTCATAAACTAGTTGATACAAACTGCAATGCACGGAAGTGAACAGAAAATTTTGACCAAATTTTAAATGTGATTTGGTCAAAATTTCCTTCTGCTTCTACATTTGCAGCAGAGTAATATTTCATAAGTTGTGAGCAAAACACACTGCTTTTACTTCTTGCATTCTTAAACCTCATTCAAGTTCATCTGAACCAAATCATATTTAAAAACTGATGCCTGAGACATAATTGTACATGCTAAATTAATTCCGGATGCACTCTTTACTGGGCACAGATTTTTCAGATTCTAAAGTCTGTTTGATGTTTATAGTTGATGAACAGTCACTTTCACGACACTTCCAATGGACTGTATTTGTTCTACTTTTTATTCTGAACTTATAACACAGAGGTGATCTTTTTTGTTATATGCACTGCAATGTTCGATTGCAATTTTAAAAAGGGCCAAAAACTAACAGTAATAGCCAAAAAAAAAAAGAAACAGATGAACCTATTAAAAAAAAATTATTGTTCCTCAGGCACCTCCCTCGTCAGAGAAAATCTGCCTCATCACACTTTTTTTTCACCTGGAAACCTCTTCTATGACACTATTTTGAACTTGTAGGACAAATATCTAACCAACGATACCTAGTTTGATAGAGCTCACAGAGCTCTGTCAAACAAGATATAGTTGGTTAAATTTTCAACTACTGGTACATTACAGGAAATTTTCACTGCTGAAAGCATTGGTTTGCCACATAATAGTTTAAGTGGTTAAATTTCTGATTCCAACTATTTTCAGACCTGTTTTGTGAGTAAATGAAAAAATGCCTCCCTCCCTCATAAAATTGAGAAAAAATTGCTTGAGAAACAAAAAAAATTTTTTATAGGCCTTACAGATAAAGTGGGAATTTTTAAATAATGTGACTGGCATAGAGACAAACCAACCCAATATTTCACACCTATGTATACCCAAGAAGAATCAATCCAGAAAAAAATTTAATAAAGAATCAACTCACTAAAGTTTTAATGGTATGAAGAGACTTTAGTAATCCAAGTAGCTTTTTCTTCTTTTTATAGTTTGCCAACAAACCCAGACTGGCTGCTGTAAAACTGCTGCGAGCCATTGACAACTGTCTATCAAAAAAAAAAGAAAGAAACATTGTATGAAAGTGAAAAAAATTATAGTAATTTATATATTTTTTATACTTACCAATGACCCAGGTGCTAACTCTAAATTATTCAGGGCCAAACACAAATTTTGCCCCCCCCCCCCCCCAAATCCCCAAAATTTGCATCCAAATCAAAAAATCCAACGTTCTATATGGTCCCCCATACTTTTGCCTACTGCGCATGCGCAGTGTCAAGGAAGGACCAAAATTGGTGCTAAATCCTCATTCTGGGAGGGCCATCCCCGTCTGGGTCCTTGGTAAGTATAAAAAATATTTCAATTACTATAAATTTTTTAACATTTTTATACTGTACCAATGACCCAGACTTAGCTGAATAGAAAAAAGGCTGGAGGGCCTAGGACATAAAGGAAAATCCAATAGGCTCAATTACATATACAGAATTATCCCCTCAAGGAGAAAAGGAGAAACAGGATTTACATATATCTTTATTGTTTATACAAAATAAGAAAGACACATTACCAATCCATAATTGAGCACAATAACATCAATGATCTCTGTTAACATCCAGTATAACCCATTATACTAATTTCTTAAAGGAAAGCCAATAAATAAAATTAGTCCAGAGAATGAGACTCTTTATACTCATTTAAAAGTGTCCGAGGATTGTATATTAACGCTTGTATGACACGTGACATATACAAAAGCTTCACACCGAGCTACACTTTAAAAATATTACATAAATGAGATAGACATTAGCTTTACACTTTAAAACCATCCCAGCACCGACTCAAAATCACTGACTCAGGAGGAGGTATTCCCTTGCTTTTCACTATAAAGCAGGTGATATAAGGGAACACCATCCCCACCCTCCCCTTCCCCTTGCTCTGGGTCAATCACCCCAGAATGAAGAGGGCAGCAGGACAGAGTCACTGCTGGAACAGAAAGCCTACATAACTATAGTTGCAACTGTTTAGAGGATGACATTCTGAGCAACAGATAATGGATCTAAACATCTAAGGTCGCCAGAAATAGACTCAATATTTCTAAGGTAAAAATTTGTGAATGTAGGAGGTTGAGACCAGTATGCAGCCTTCATCATATCCATAATAGCAATACTATTAGCATAAGCCCAAGATGTACATAGCGCTCTAACTTCGTGTGCTGAAATCTTAAGCACAGACTGCTGAGTTGAAGATAATCTTTCATAAGCAGTATGAACAGTCAACTGAATCCACCTAGAAATAGAATGGACCGTGATGTCCCTTTTATTAGGAAGCAGAGACAGAAAGAAACGTTTTCGTCCTTTTCTGATAAACTCAGATCTGCGTTTGTAAATACGCATAGCTCTAACTGGACACAGCAACAGCCTATGGCCATCTGAGGACGGAAGAGCCCTAATAATAATCGGCTCCGGGTACTTATTAGGAGCCTGATTCTCAGCCCAAAATTCCACATTGGTAGTTGAAGTAATAGCATTACCAACACTACGATAGTGAGAATCATCCACAGATAGAGTATGAAGCTCACTAACCCTTCTAGCAGAAGCGAAGTCTAAGAGAAAAGCTGTCTTATAAGATAAGTATTTGAAGTCTACCGTGTCAAGGGGTTCAACTGGCACTTCTTTGAGCTTCAGAAGAACCCAAGCTAAATGCCACTTAGGAATTAACCTAAGGGTTCTAGGTCTATTTATCGAAAAGTTTTTAACTAACTTTGATAAAGAGACATTAGATCCAATTTGTAAGCTATCATGATGAGCATAAGTATCCGATAGCACAGACCTATAACCCTTAATAGTTACTGGCTGCAGTTTGATCTCGTCAAACAAGTTGTCCAAAAAGTTAAAAAATTTATAGTAATTTATATATTTTTTATACTTACCAATGACCCAGACATAGCTGGTGCTAACTCTTAAAAATCTAGGGCCAAACACAAATTTTGCCCCCCAATTCCCAAAATTTGCATCTAAAACCAAAAGAAATCATGTCCTGAAGGACCTCCATACTTTGCCCCTACTGCGCATGCGCAGTGTCAAGGACGTTCCGAAATTGGCGCCAATTATCATTCTTACAAGCAGTGCCTGGTCAGGGCTATGTACTCAGTGGGGAGGTATGAGTTCCCAACTCCTGGGAGGGCCATCCCCATCTGGGTCATTGGTAAGTATAAAAAATATATAAATTACTATAAATTTTTTAACATTTTTATACTGTACCAATGACCCAGACATAGCTGAATAGTAAAAAGGCTGGAGGGCCTAGGACATAGAGGAAAATCCAATAAGCTCAACTATATAATATAGAGTCAACCCCTCAAGGAGAAAAGGAGTATTAGGCTTTACATGTATCTTTCTTATTTTATGTTAAATTAGAAAGATACAATACCCTTCATAATTGAGCACAATAACATTCATGTTCTCTATTAACATCCAGTATAACCCTTTATACTAATTATTTTTAAAGTAAGCCAATAAATAAAGTTAGTCCAGAGAATTGAGACTCTTTATATTCTTTAAAAGTGTCCGAGGATTGTATATTAACGCCCGTTTGACACTTGACATATACAAATGCTTCACACCGAGCTACACTTTAAAAATATGACATGAATGAATTTTTAACATTAATATTACACTTTAAAACCATCCCGGAAACGACTCAGAAATACTGACTTCGGAGGAGGCATTCCCTTGCTTTTCACTATAAAGCAGGTGACCTAAGGGAACACCCTCCCCCCCCCCCTTCCCCTTGCCCTGGGTCAAATAGCCCAGAGCGAAGAGGGCAGCCGGACGGAGTCACTGCCGGAACAGAAAGCCTGCATAACTATAGTTGCAACTGTTTAGTGGACGACATTCTGAGCAACAGATAACGGACCTAAACAATGCAAGTCTCCAGAAATGGACTCAATATTTCCGAGATAAAAATTCGTGAATGTGGATGGTTGAGACCAATAAGCAGCCTTCATTAAATCTGTAATAGCAATACTATTTGAGTAAGCCCAAGATGTAGAAAGAGCTCTTACCTCATGAGCCGAAATCTTGAGCACAGACTGCTGAGAAGAAGATAAATTTTCATAAGCAGTACAGATAGTTAATTGAATCCATCTAGCAATAGAATGGACCGAAATGTCCTTTCTATTAGGCATCAGAGACAGAAAGAAACGTTTTCGTCCCTTTCTGATAAACTGAGATCTCTGTTTATAAATACGTAACGCTTTAACAGGACAGAGTAAAGGCCTACGCCCGTCTGAAGACGGAAGGGCCTTAATAACAATAGGTTCCGGATATTTATTAGGAGCCTGATTCTTAGCTAAAAATCCCACATTAGTAGTGAAGGTGATAGTGTTCCCGACACTACGATAGTGAGAATCATCCACCGACAGTGCATGAAGCTCACTGACTCTTCTAGCAGAAGAGAAAGCTAAGAGAAAAGCTGTCTTATAAGACAAGAATTTGAAATCTACTGTCCCAAGAGGTTCAAATGGCTTTTCCTTCAGTTTAAGAAGAACCCAAGCTAAATTCCACTTAGGAATTAACCTAAGAGTTCTGGGTCTATTTATCGAGAAGTTTCTAACTAACTTAGATAAAGAGACATTAGATCCAATTTGTAAACTATCATGATGTGCATAGGTATCAGATAACATAGACCTATAACCCTTAATAGTAACAGGCTGCAGTTTGATTTCGTCAAACAAGTATACTAGAAAGTTTGCAATGTCTGGTATGGAGGGATCGAAAATATCAACAGAATGATCCCTACACCAACGACGAAAAACCTTCCACTTAGCCGCATAGTTAGCGAAGAGGAGGTCCTCCTACAGTTAGAAATCGCGTCCACTGCTCGTCCTGTAAAGTGCTTGCCATGCAAGAAGGACCGCACAATGGAAAAACGTGAAGGTTGAGACCTTGCAGGTTGTGATGAAGTTGGCGCGGTTTCCCCTGCGAAAGAAGATCCTCCCGTGGAGGAAGCTTTCGCGGTAGGTTCCACAACAGACACCTGAGTAGATTTATCCACGGTCTCTGTGGAGACAGAGATGCTACCAACAGAATCTTGCATTGAGATTGTTTTATCTTTAGCAATACCTGCTGAATCAACGGTGTTGGAGGATACGCATATCCTATCATTCCGTCCCAAGGGATCGACAGAGCGTCTACTGCAAATGCTCTTGGATCCGGACGCGGAGACACATACGTTTGCAACTGATTGTTGAGATGTGTCGCAAATAAGTCTATCACTGGCCGTTCCCATTGGTAGCAAATCTGATTGAATACTTGTTTGTTGAGAGTCCACTCCGACGGCAACAAGCGACCCTTTCGTGAAAGGGAGTCTGCTAGTACATTCAGACGACCCAGTATATGACGGACCGAAAGTAGAACTTGATGTTCTAGAGCAAACAGAAGGATTCTTTCCGTTAGATTGAACAACGGAACTGAATGAGTGCCTCCCTGGTTCCGTATATACGCCACTACTGTCGTATTGTCGGACAGGATTTGGACATGAGCATTGTGAATAATGTCCATCCAATGACGTAACGCAAGCCAAATTGACATCATTTCCTTGATGTTTATGTGCTTGCCCAGGAATTGCGGATCCCAAAGACCTTGGCATCTCGAATCCGTTGGGATCAATGATGCACCCCAACCTGTTTGACTGGCATCCGTCATAATCGTAAAACTCGGATCCGGCAACTGCAGCGGAACTCCCTGAGTTAACCACTGAATGTTTGCCCAAGTCTGAATCTCTCGTTTCACTTGATTTGACAAGAGAACGTCTATGTCGAGCGAATGAATTTTCACACTCCAATTCTGAATCAAGAAAATTTGGAGAGGACGAGTGCGTAACCGCCCCATCGGAATGAGATCCGCAGCGGCTCCGCACAGACCTATCAGTCTCATGAACTCCCTCGCTGTGACTTTGTCTGCGTGAAGACAATAGCGAGCATAACAACTGACTAATTTCGCTCTGGTTAACGGCAGACGAACGAGATTGTTGTGCGTCTCGAAGCTCATTCCCAGATGTGTGAATGACTTGGACGGCACCAGATCCGACTTCTCCTCGTTTATTATAAAACCGAGACGTCAGAGCAATAGAAGCAGATTCTGCACATCGTTCTGAAGCGTTAACTCGTTGCCGTACCTCTGAAGAATGTCGTCCAGGTAGGCCGACGTTACCGCAGACGAATGAGCTTGGAAATACATAATTACCGAGTTCATTACCCGAGTGAAAGCCCAGGGTGCTAGGTTCAATCCAAAACACATCGCCCGGAATTGATACACCACTCCTAGGACTGCGAAGCATAGATACTTTCTGAATGTCAGATGTACCATGACGTGAAAGTACGCATCTTTGAGATCTATGCTTGTTGCATAATCGTTCACCCGAATACTCGCTCTGACCGATCAAATCGTCTCCATATAAAACTTCAGAGCGACGATCAGCTTGTTTATCCAGCTCAAATCTAGGACTGGACGGAACGAGCCGTCTGGTTTCGGAACCAGAAACAGATGGCTGTAGAATCCCGGTGTTTCCTGGTCATTAATGAAAGGCAGGTTAAGAGCATTGGCGGACAAGAAACCCGTTTTTCCTGTTTTGGAAGCAAGCTTGAATATAGCGTCATTCAATAATTCAAATGTTCTTGTGACATTATTGCACTGAGACGGAAACTCGGGAGCGATGTCCCTGAACCGCTCGAAGAAATCAGTGTCCAATGACGCTATAATTCTCTTGTCCGGTACCGCAGCAGTCTGGCCTGACGGAACAACCTGAGGAAGAAAGTGCCGGATGAAGTCCATGGCAGCTTTATGTTGTTCCGAAAGGGATAGCTCCAAGTCATCCGTATCCCTTTCACCATCCGGTCGGACCTCACGATGCTCCCGGTCGTCCGCACCCAATGCTTCGGCGGAGCGTACCGACCCAGCGCCGTCGGATAATTCCCGATCCGACACCGTTTCTGTCAGTTGCTGGGATGCTGCGATAAGTTGTGCTATTTGAGCAAGCACGTCTGACATCGAGGTCTGCGGAGGCGCAGTCTTTCGCTGCTTCGCCCAGGGCAGCTCCGCATCTAGTGACTCCCGCATACTCTTCCTATGTGAACGTCCGGAGTCAACCGGCCTCGTGTCCCTGGCTACCGGATGGCGTGACCTGGTCGCCGAAGAATCCCTGATCGGCGAAGCTGGTAGAATATCGGCGGTCACGTAGCCAAGGTGCGGTCGTGTGCGCTGGTGAGAGGAAGAAGCCTGAGCAGTCTCAGCGAACTGCCTATACAACGGAGCGTCCCGAGCGACGGACATGTGCTCCGCTTGCGACACATTTTGTACCACAACATCTGGTCCCAGATGTTGTTGTACGAGAGAGGGGCCTCTCTCGCTCGCAGCCCGGCTGGACCTGGACGAGCTAGGAACCGGACTCGAAGGCCTCCTCCGATCTCTCCTACTATCTGCCGTCACTGGGTGTGCACCTTGAATGTTTATAGTGCTCGCATCACCCAACAATTCCTCCTGGACCGCATCGGACAAACCCGGGTGCCGAACCATTCGGTGAATGGACGCTACACCGGGCGAGCTAGCGGACGACAACTGTCGTATCTCCATGAGCACTTTTGCCGCTAGCTCTGCATTCATTTGTGACGACGGAAGCGCACTTGCGGAAGATAACATGGAAACATCACCCTGTTCTTGTTCCTCTGAAATAGAAACTGATAGAGTAGAGTGACCCTGCGGAGAAAGAGCCGGCATAGCCCTTTCTCCACTAACAACATACCGTGACACACGTTTCCAATGTTTGTCATCCCAATATTGACATATTGAACAGGAGTTAGTGCGAGTACACTGACTACAATTAATACAATGATCATGAAAGTCAGAGGAAGATTTCTTCCTATTACAATTTGAACAATATCCTTTCATTGTGAAAAGTCAACAACAAGTCCTAGTACTCGCACAAACCCCTAAACACAAAGATACATAATAACATGATCCATTAATATTGAAAAAACAATTGAAAATCAAAATAATTTTTGAAAAATATTTTTTCAGCGAAGCCCAAGTGGCTGAAAAGTAACGTTGAGCCCCGATGGATCCGATGGCAAAGTGTGGTCAAAAATTTTAAATTTATATTAAATAATTAATGAGACACTTACGGATAATATAAATGTATCTTATAGTGAGATAAACTACACCAAAGGCAAACAGCCCCCCTCAAAAGAGACTGTTGCCAATGTAAACAAACAGTGTAAAAACACCAGAAAACATGACTCCAGGCACTGACAATACTGGCCCGAAATCAGTCATCAAAATTACACACTATCTGATGCAAAACAGAGACTCCCAGGGGAGAATCTGCAGAACATCAGATGGTAGATGCAGAACACAACGTTTATACACCCATGGGTGAAAACGTAAACATGGGGAAAATAACAGAATTCATTCTGTAACCAAGCTAATTCTCCCAAGAGAATTTAGAAAAGATCTTTCTCAAAAAAATGCCAAAAGCATGGGAGAATAGCAAGGGGGGGGGGGGGGGGGGGGGGGGGGGGGGGGGGGACTTAGAAGACCAGGGGAGAGGAAACACTGAATAAGCAGTGCAACTTTATAGCAAGAATGACAACAACAGGCCCATGCCTTGAAAATAGGCAACTTAACATAATTTCATTAAAAAATTTTAAGTTACAGCCCTGATTATTTTCTGTCACTCCTTTTTCCTCTCCTCCTTCTATATCCTCCTTAGAATCACCATTTCTCCAATAATTATGTGTCTGGCATCCTTTAAACTGAGATTTACAAGCACAAAGATCAGTGAGATGTTGACTGATGAAGGGCCAAACAGAGAATGATAATTGGCGCCAATTTCGGAACGTCCTTGACACTGCGCATGCGCAGTAGGGGCAAAGTATGGAGGTCCTTAAGGACATGATTTCTTTTGGTTTTAGATGCAAATTTTGGGGATTTGGGGGCAAAATTTGTGTTTGGCCCTAGATTTTTAAGAGTTAGCACCAGCTATGTCTGGGTCATTGGTACAGTATAAAAATATTAGCAATGTCTGGAATGGAGAGATCATAGATATCAATTGAATGATCCCAACACAAACGAGAGAAAACCTTCCACTTTGCTGCAGTTAGAAATTGCATCCACTGCTCGTCCTATAAATTGCTTGCTGTGCAAGAAGGACCGCACAACGGAAATACGTGAAGGTTGAGACCTTGCAGGTTGTGATGCAGTGTGCGCGATTTCCCCTGCGAAAGAAGGTCCTCCCATGGAGGAAGCTTCCGAGGAATGTCCCATAAGAGACACCTGCGTAGATTTATCCATGGTCTCTGAGGCAACAGAGATGCTACCAACAGAATCTTGCAGTGAGATTGCTTGATTTTTAGCAATATCTGTTGAATCAACAGAGCTGGAGGATACGCGTATCCTATCATTCCATCCCAAGAGATCGAGAGAGCGTCTACTGCGAACGCTCGAGGATCTGGGCCTGGCGACACATACGTCTGCAGCTGATTGTTCAGATGCGTCGCAAACAAGTCTATCATTGGACGATCCCATTGGTAGGAGATCTGATTGAATACTCGCTTGTTGAGAGTCCATTCTGACAGCAACATGCAACCTTTCCGAGAAAGAGAGAGTCCGCTAGAACGTTCAGATGACCTGGAATATGACGGACCGACAGAAGAATATGATGGTCTAGGACAAACAGAAGGATTCTTTCCGTTAAGTTGAATAACGGAATGGAATGAGTGCCTCCCTGGTTCCGAATCTATGCTACTATTGTCGAATAGTCGGACAGTATTTGAACATGTGAATTTTGAATTATGTTCATCCAACGACGTAGCGCAAGCCAAATTGATATCATCTCTTTGATGTTTATGTACTTGTTCAGGAACTGCGGATCCCAAAGACTCTGGCACCTCGAATCTGTTGGGCTCAATGTCGCGCCCCAATCTGTTTGACTCGCATCCGTCATCATCGTAAAAACCGGGTCTGGCAGTTGCAGTGGAACTCCCTGAGTCAACCACTGAATATCTGCCCAAGTCTGAATCTCTTGTTTTACTTGTTTTGACAAGACGATGTTCGTTTCAAGCGAATGAATCTTCACACTCCAATTCTGAGTGAAAAATATCTGGAGTGGATGAGTGTGTAAGCGCCCCATCAGAATAAGGTCCGCGGCGGCTCCACACAAACCTATCAGTTGCACGAATTCTCTCGCTGTTACTACATCTGAGTGTAGACAAAAGCGAGCATAACAACTGACTAATTTCGCTCTGGGTAACGGAAGACGAACCAGATTGTTGTGCGTCTCGAAGCTCATTCCCAAGTGAATGAATGACTTGGACGGAACTAGATCCGACTTCTTTCCGTTTACTATGAAACCGAGACATCGGAGCAATTGAAGCAGACTCTGAACATCGTTCTGAAGAGTTAATCTGTCACCGTATCTCTGAAGAATGTCGTCCAGGTAGGCCGACATTACCGCAGACGAATGAGCTCGGAAATGAGTCATTACCGAGTTCGTTATTCGAGAGAAAGCCCAGGGCGCTAGATTCAGTCCGAAGCACATTGCTCGGAACTGATAAACGACTCCTAGGACGGCGAAGCGAAGGTACTTTCTGAATGTCGGATGTACCATGACGTGAAAGTATGCATCCTTGAGATCTATGCTCGCAGCATAATCGTTCACTCGAATGCTCGCTCTCACCGATCGAATGGTCTCCATTTAAAACGTCGGAGCCATGATCAGCTTGTTTATCCAGCTTAGATCTATAACTGGATGGAACAAGACGTCTGGTTTTGGGACCAGAAACAGGTGACTGTAAAAACCGGGAGATTCCTGGTTTTCTACGACCTCTATTGTGTTCGTCTCCAGAAGAGATTGCACCTCTGATAGAAGTGAATCTCTCTTCTGAAGGTTGGACGGAAGCTGAGACCATCATGGACTTCGTGTTAACGGAGGTTTTTCCCTGAAGGACAGTTTTAGACCTTTCAAAATAACCTCCTGTACCCATCTGTCATCCGTAATTTACAACCAATTGGTTAAAAATCTTGACAGCCTTCCGCCCACTGGAGCGCAATAGAGGTTCTGACCTTCCTCTCCTGGACCTGCGAGGCTTGCAGGAGAAACTACGTCCTCCCTGTCCAGCACCTTGACCAGTCGACCTAGGGGCATCTGACCAGTTGTCTCGGCCAGCCTTACGTCCCCTACCTGAGTCGCTACTCTGACAGTCTCTGGAGTAAGAGCTAGAGGATTTTTTAGATCCTCTATAGGAGCTTCCCTTGGGCGTACTCGCCCCAGAAGCTCCTGACTTACTCCTCTCTGCTGAGTCCGGTTTCTTAGAAACAGACTGAAGGAGCAGAGAATCTGAAGCTTTCTTGGTAATCTGATCATAGATTAATGAAAGCTTACCATCAAAGAGAAATACTCCTGAAACCGGAGCAACTTTTTCACCTTAGAATCCACCCAAGTGGATGAAGCAAGGGCAGCATCAAGTCTAACTCCAAATTTGCCACTGAAAGGGCGGAGTTATACGTGGAAAATGTGATTGCCCTAGAAAGAACTCTCAAGGAAGTTTGAACAGCCTGGAATTCTTTACCATCGAGACGTTGCACTAACACTCTGGTAAGGTGATCTGCGTATGATAAAGCGTATGATAAAGTGTCTAAACTGGCTCTGTTAGACGAGATTGTCATCTCCAACGTACTGGAGAGAATTGACATAGACGCCAGCAAAGACAATTCCAAGTCTTCGGCCTGGTCGTCTAAAAGCAGAGGAACTCTCGGAACGCCCTTTCCTGCCATTTCAAATTTATTCCTACTGTTGATGAACAGCAGATGTAGAGCATGTTGCGATAAGAAACTGGATCTGGCTGTCTTAGAGGCTAACCTAAAAAACAGCGTCATTCAGCAATTCAAACGTCTGGACTGGACCGGAAACTCAGGAGCATCATCCTTAGTCCGGCCAAAAAAAGTCTGTATCCAGTGACGCTATCAGTCTCTTATCTGGTATCGCAGCTCTCTGGTCCGATGGAACAACCTCTGGAAGATGTTGACGGATAAAATCTATCGCCACCTTATGCTGTTCCAGAAGGGAAAAATCCAGCTCCGCAGATTCCCTTTCACTATCTGACTGGACCAGATGCGAATCTCGGTCATCCCTGTCTGACGCTGCAGTGGAATGTACCGACCCAGCTTCCTCCGACAGTTCCTGATCTGAAACCGTTTCTGAAGGTTGCTGGGATGCTGCGATGAGTTGCGCTGTGATAGCAAGTCCGTCACGGAGGCCTGTGGAGCTGCGGTCTTACATTGTTTAGCTGCTGGAAGCTCCTGGGACGGTACATCCTGCATAATCCTTTTATGCGTACGTCCTGACTGGTGAGGCCTCGTGTCCTTGGCTACCGGATGGAGTGACCTAGACGACATGGAGTCCTTTGTCGGTGAAGCAGGCTGGATATCTGAGGTCACGAAGCCAAGGTGTGGTCGTGTGTGCTGGCGTGTGGAAGAGGAAGCCAATAGACTAGCCGACCCTGGCTGTCTATGCGACGGAGCGTCCCGAGCAGGAGGAGTGGTCGTATGCTCCGACTGACGAACGTTATGCACAACAACATCTGTTGTAAGAGAGAGGGGCCTCTCTGACACGTGCTCCGGGTAGACCTGAACAAGCTAGCTACCGGACTGACTGGCTTCCTCTGATCCATCCTCCGATCCGTCGTCGCAGGGTGATCCGAGATTATAGTGCTCGCAACACCCTTTCTCCTCTCCTGGACCGCAACGGACATACCCGGAGTCACATCACCCACATTACGAGTGATAGATCCACCGATTGAGCTAGCTGGCAACAAGTTCGTCAATCCTACTAAGGCTCTAGGCACTTGTCTGATTTCCTTGAGCACTTTTGCCGCTAGCTCTTCACTGATTTGCAACGACGGCAGCACACTTCCAGATGACATCATGGAAACATCACCCTGTTCTTGTTCCTCTGAAAAAGAGACTGAAAAGCTAGGGTGACCCTATGGTAAGAAGACCAGCATCGACCTCTCACCACTAACAATATACCATGACACACGTCTCCAACATTTGTCATCCCAACTGGCACAAACTGAAGAAGAATTAGTGCGAGTACAGTGACTACAACAAATACAATGAGCATGAGAATCAGAGGAAGACTTCCTCGAATTACAATTTGAACAATATTCTTTCATAATTAAAAAATATTAAACAGCCGCAGTATTCGCACTAACCCTCGAAAATACAAAGATACATAATAATAATACAATCCATAACAAAATATCGAAAAATAATTCAAAAGAAAATTGTCGAAAAAATTTTGACATGAGCCCAAGTTCCCAAAGGGAACGATGAGCCGAAATGGATCCCCAAAAAGCCCAAGTGTGGACAAAAATTTTAAAACATTTCTAAAAATTAATGTTACACTTGCGGATAATATTAATGTATCTGACTATATAATAAACCTTACAGAAGACAAGGAATCACTAACAGAAAGTAACTGTTGTCAACGTAAACAAAAGTCAATAAAAACCGGAAACAAGACTAGGCACTGAACATGGCCCGAAATCAGTAACCGATTTAAAACACTATCCGATGTAAAACAGAATCTTCCACAGAAGAAGCTGCAATACATCACATGGTAGATGCATGACCAAAACACCTAAACACCCCATGGGTGAGGATGTAACCATGGGGATAACAGAATAAACATTCTGTAACTAAGCTAAACCTCCCAAGAAATTTCAATAAAAAAATTTCAAAAATTATGCCAAAAGCATGGGAGATTAGCTAGGGAGGGGGGGGGGGGGGGGGGGGGGGGGGGGGGGGTTCAAGGAAAGGGAGAGAGGAAACACTTAACAAACAGTGGAGATTTCATAGCAAGAATGAAAACATCAGGCCCATGCCCCGAAATTAGGGAACATGAAATAATTTTACATAAAAATTATAAGTTACTGTCCTGAACACAACCTTCCACTGTTCCTTCCTCTCATCCTCTTATTTCATCCTTGGATCCACCATTTCCATCATGATTTTTGTGTCCGGCATCATTTTAACGGAGATTATAGGAACAGATATCAGTGAGATGGGCCAAACAAAGAATGAGGATTTGGCATCAATTTCGGTACTTCCTTGACACTGCGCATGCGCAGTAGGCAAAAGTATGGAGGACCATATAGGACATTGGATTTTTTTATTTGGATGCAAATTTTGGGGATTGGTGAGGGGCAAAATTTGTGTTTGGCCCTGAATAATTTAGAGTAAGCACCAGCTAAGTCTGGGTCATTGGTACAGTATAAAAATATGATAGATTTAAAGTAATTTGTATATTTTTTATACTTACCAATGGACCAGACTTAGCTGGTGCAAACTCATTAATTTCCAGGGCCAAACACAAATTTTGAACCCCCCAATCCCCAAAATTTGTATACAAAACCAAAAATTCAAAGTTGTATCTGGTCCTCCATACTTTTGTTTATTGCGGATGTGCGGTAGCCAGGAAGGTACCAAAATTGGAGCCAACATCATTCTTGCTAGTTATCCCTGCTAAATGTTATAAATCAGCAGGGAGGTATGAGTGCCCACTCATGGGGGGGGGAGGGGGGGGGGCTATCCCCGTCTGGGCCATTGGAAAGTATAAAAAAATATACAAATTACTTTAAATTTATCATATTTTTATACTAAAACAAATGGCCCAGACTTAGATAAATTGTAAAAAGGATGGAGGGCCTAGGACTTCGATGAAATACACTATCTCTATTACTCCACATTAAAGAATAGCTCCTACCAGAGAAAAGGATAAGACAGAGGAATTACATATGTCTTTCTATTAATAAAAAAAGAGAACGACATAACACCAATCATATCTGGGAGTAATACACAAAAATTTCTCCATTTAATGCCAGCATAACCCATTATGGTAATTTGGTGAAGGAAACCAATTATAAAGCTAGTCCAGAGAATGAGATGCTTTATACTCATTTAAAAGTGTCCGAGGATTGTATATTAACGTTCGTTTGACACGTGACATATACAATGCTTCACACTGAGCAATACATAAATGAGACATAATTGTTGCTTCACACCGAGCTACACATTAAAACCACCCAGCACCGACACTGGTCTACTGTCACTGGAGGAGGTATTCCCTTGCTTTTCACTATACAGCCAGATGATATAAAGGGAAAAACCATCCCCCCCCCCCCCCCCACCTCCCTATCCCCTTGTTCTGAAGGAAGAATACTCAGAACGAAGAGGGCAGCAGAACGGCGTCAGTACTTGAGCAGACTGCCTAAGACATGTATTATTAATGGATGACATTCTGTGCGACAGAAAGAGGACCCAAGCATCTAAGGTCACCGGAGATAGACTCTAAATTTCTAAGGTAGAACTTCGTAAATGAAAAAGGTTGCATCCAGTAGGCTGCCATCATTAAATCAGTAATAGCAATACGATTTGAATAAGCCCAAGAAGAAGACAGTGCTCTAACCTCATGCACTGAAATCTTATTGACAAAACATTGATCTGAAGATAGATTCTCGTAGGCGATTCGTATTGCCAATTGAATCCATCTAGCGACTGAATGAACAGAAACAACCCTTCTGTTAGGCATAAAAGAAAGGAAAAACCTTTTTCTTCCTTTTCTAATAAAGCTAGATCGATGTTTATAAATGTGCATCACTCTTACTGGACACAACAGCTGTCTACAGTTGTCAGATGATGGTAAGGCCTTAATGACAACAGGCTCCGGCCATTTATCTGGAATCTGATTCTTAGCAAAGAATCCCACTTGCGTAGTAAGAGTAATAGTATTACCCACACTACAGTAATGGGAATCTTCAACAGATAATGCATGGAGTTCACTAACTCTTCTTAGCGAAGGCTAAGAGAAATGATGTTTGTAGGTTAGAAATTTAAATTCTACATCATCTAATGGCTCAAAAGGAGCTTCTTGAAGCTTCAAGAGCACCCAAGCCAAATTCCATTTAGGGATTAATCTGAGGGTTCTAGGTCTATTAATAGAGAAATTTCTAACTGGTTTTGATAAAGAAGGATCTTATCCAATATTCAAGTTATCATGATGAGCATATGTATCTGATAACATAGACCTATAGCCCTTAATCATGACGGGCTGCAGTTTAAGTACGTCAAACAGGTAGACCAGAAAATTGGCAATTTGAGGAATAGATGGATTATAAATATCCACCGACTGATCTGTACACCAACGAAAGAAAACTCTCCACTGTGCTGCATAATTCAACGAAGAGGAGATCCTCCTACAGTTAGAAATTGCATCCACTGCTTGTCCTGAAAACTGCTTTCCGTGCAGGAAGGACCGCACAACGGAAATACGTGAAGGTTGAGACCTTCCAGGTTGTGATGCGTGCGTGGGACTTCCCCTGATACAGAAGGTCCTTGAGAGGAGGAAGCTACTGAGGAATGTCCCACAACAGACACCTGACCAGGTTGATCAAAGGTTTCTGGGCTGACAGAGGTGCTATCAGCAATATTTTGCAGTGAGACTGTTTGATTTTTCACCGAATCTGCTGAATCAAAGGAGTTGGAGGATATGCATATCCTACTATTCCGTTCCAATGAGATTGACTGAGCATCTTCTGCATACACTCAGTGATCCGGACAAGGCGACACGAATGTCGGAAGCAGATTGTGTAGGTTCGTGGCAAAGAGATCAATCATGGGACAATCCCACTGGAAGCAAATCTACCGGAATATTCATTTGTTGAGAGTCTGATAGCAACAGGTGACCTTTCCTTGAGAGCGAGTCTGCTATTTCGTTCAGATGACTTGGAATATGACAGACTGAGAGATGAACACGATGATTCAGAGGAAATAGGAGAATTTTCTCCGTCAATTCGAAAAGAGGAATTGAATGAGTGCCGTCTTGGTTTCTGAGATAAGTCCGACAGAATCTGCACATGAACTGTCCGACAGAATCTGCACATGGACGTTCACTACATGAGCAATCCAGGGTTTGAGTGCAAGCGAAATAGACATCATCTCTTTGATGTTTATGTGCTTTTCCAGGAACCAAGGGTTCCAAAGACCCTGACACTTCAGGTTTGCGGGAATCAGGGATGCACCACAACCCGTCAGAATAGCATCAGTCAGAATAGTAAAGACCGGATCTGGTACTTCAAGCAGAACACCCTGAGTTAACCACTCGAGATCTGCACAAATCTGAACCTTTTGTTTTATCAGATCTGTTAAAACAATCTGGCTTTTGGGCGAATGCGTCCTGACACTCCAGTTCTGGGTAAAGAAAATCCGGAGAAAATGTGTGTGTAAGTGACCTCGCGGAATCAAGTCCACAGCTGCCCTGCACAGTCCCATAATCTGAACCTTTTGTTTTATCAGATCTGTTAAAACAATCTGGCTTTTGAGCGAATGCGTCTTGACACTCCAGTTCTGAGTAAAGAAAATCTGGAGAAAACGTGTGTATAAGCGACCTAGCGGAATCAAATTCACAACTGCCCTGCAGTCCCATAAACTCCCTCGCTGATACTGTGAGAGAGTTTAGACAAAAGTGAGCATAGCAACTGACTAATTTAGCCCGGGTTATCGGAAGGCGAACCAAACTGCTGTGTCTCGAAGCTCATCCCCAAGTGAATGAAGGACTTGGACGGAGCTAAATCCGACTTCTTTTCGTTTACAACGAAACCGAGATGTCAGAATAATTGAAGCAGACTCTGCACATCATTCTGAAGTGCATCTTTGTCACCGTATTTCTGAAGAATGTCATCCAGATAAGCTGACATTATTACCACCAAATGAGCTCGGAAGTATGACATTACTGAGTTCATTATCCGAGTGAACGCCCAACATATCGTTATGAACTGATAAACCTTCCCTTGAATGGCAAAGCACAAATACTTTCTGAAAGCCGGATGGACCATCCATGACATGAAAGTAAGCGTCCTTTATGGGTCGGTAAAAGTGAGCATTCGAGTTGTTCACTTGAATGCTCGCTTTTAACGACCGAATAGTTTCCATATAGAACTTTGGGGCGATAATCAATTTGTTTTTCCAGCTCAAGTCTATCACCGGCCGAAACGAGCCATCTGGTTTCGGCACAAGAAACATGTGACTGTAAAATCCTGTTGAGTTTTCTGCGACATCTATTGTTTCACTTACTAGAAGAGATTGAATTTCTGCAAGAAGAGGCTCTCTTTTTGAAAGATTCGCCGCAAGATCTGTCCAACATGGACTTCTTGTAAGTGGGGGCTTTGAACGGAATGATAGACAAAGACCCTTTCTGAGTACATTCCTGACCCACTGATCTTCCGTAATGTCCATCCAGTTTCTCACAAAGTTTGATAACCTTCCGCCTACTGGAGAGCAACAGAGGTTTAGACCATCACATGTATGACTTGCGAGGCTTTCGGGAAGAGAAACTACATCCTCCCCGAGAAGGTGTCTGGCTTAAAGTGTTTGTAAGACTTACGCCCCTTTCCAGAGACGCTATACTGACAATTTCCTGAGTATCTGACGAGGGTTTCTTAGAAACCCGCGAGGAGCCCTTTTTCACTGGCTGCGAATTGGAGCACCCTCGCCTACCATATCCAGCAGACGACTGCTGCTGGGAAACTGACCTCAGCAAAAGACAAACAAGACGATGGTCCAAAGCCCTGGTGATATGATCTGTGTAGGACATAGCATCCAAAACTGCCCGACAAGAATCTATTGTAGATTTGATCACATCTGAGCAGACACTGAATGAAGCAGGTAGCGAGATATCCAGATCTAAAGCCCATTCATCCAGACGCAGATGAGCTCTCTGAACATCTTCTCCAACCGTTTTTAAGTAATGTGGTCCAGGAAATGGTATATGGATAGAAGATGAAGATAAGAAACCACTTTTCCTTCTTGCATTTGCTAGGCTGAATATTGCGTCGTCAATCTGGCCAAAGGTCTCCGATACATGAACAAACTGACCCGGGAAGGAAAGACCGTTGTCTTTCCTCCGCAGGGTCTCCCTCTCTAGGGACGATAGCAGTGTCTGCCTAGCAAACGCAGCTTGCTGACCATGAGGAACCAGATCTGAAAAAAACTGATGAATAAAATTAATAGTTTCCATGTGTTGCTCCAAAAGGGACAGAGAATCTTTGTCCGTTTTCTTTTCACCATCCACTTGGTCTAGCTGTGAATTTCGGTCAGCTCCATTCGAATGAATGGATGAATGGATGCCCGAACCGACCCAGCACCGTATGACAGCTCACTCCCGGTGTCTGTTGACAGTCGCACCTGTGGATGGCCTGACTCCAGAGGTGAAGACTGGGAGCGTCTTCGCGGAACGTCTTTGTAGAGAGCGGTCTAATATGCATAGTAAGAGACGTGGAAAAAGCCGTAACAGCCGCCGGCCCCAACTACAGTTGGGACGGAGCACCCTGATCGGCCAGCGAGGATGTTAGCTCTGACTCAGTGAAGTTTCTTGTTATGGCAACATTCGGCCCCGTCTGTTGGCGAGACGGAGAAGGCTCTCCCGCTCGCGATCTGACCCCAGATCTCGCCGTGTGTCCCAATTAGAAATTTGCTGGCTTCTTCCCCTTTGCCATCATCGCTGGGTGAGCTTTAGATTTTGAGGTGCTCGCTCAACCCAATTCTACACTCTCCTCGACCACTGTGGTCTTACCCGGTGTTACAGCTCCCACTAATGGAGTAACCGCTTCACCGGTCAAGCTAGCTGCTGGTGAAGGAATAAGAGGCCTTATTCCTTGCTTGATATTCATGAGCACCTTTGCAGCTAGGTCTGTTTGCTCATTCAGAGTGCGATGACCGCAGCACATTTTGGATGGGTGTTGCTATACCATCACCCTGTTCTTGTTCCTCTGAAAAAGAAACTGAAAAACTAGAATTAGCCTGCGGTGACAGTTCCGGCATCGGAACTTCACCGCACACCACATAACGTGACACCCGCCTCCAACATTTGGCATCCCAAACTACACAAGTAGCACATGTATCTGAAGAAGTGCAGTGACTGCACGCATGTAAATCTGAGGCAGACTTCCTCACCTTACACTTTGAGCAAAAAAATTTCATAATAATATTTAAGCCAAAGACAAAGTCCACTGGACTCCTAAACTACAAAAATAATTTATACATAATAAGGATACAAAAATACGGCAATCAAAATCATTTCAAAAGAAATAAAAATTTTTGAAAAAATTTTGAAAACGCCTAAGTTCCCAAAGGGAATCTCATGAGCCCAAGGGCGTCCCGATAGAGCCTAAGTGTGGACAAACACTAAATTATTAAAGCTACACTACTGGAATTATTTAAGACATGTATCCTACTATAAATATAATAACTGTGCTATACTATAATACTTGAATAAGATAATTTAAAGCGTTGTTAAAATGAAAACAATGTCAACAGGAAAAAAACGCCCTCCCCCCCCCCCCCCCCCCCAAGCAGAGCAGCGCCCAAGAAAGTGTCCATCTTGGAGTAAACTGCAAAGTCCTAGGCCTTTTCAAAGAAAAGAGCTGAACAAGCTTGGAGAGGCAAGGATGAGTGTCGAAACAATGCAGTACCACATATGAAAAAGGTCTCCTCAGCATGGACTTCTACCCATTGCTGGAGACCCCCAGAAACAAACATATACCAGAAACTCTGCGACCGAAGAACCTTCTACTTAGCCAGAGGCTAAACGAGTGGAGTGAGTGCCTCCTTGAAGAAGAAAAGCAACTCCACTGCTTGTCTCTAAAAACCACTATGGAGGAGACAGGACCTGATAAAAGACATGCACGAAGGCACAATGAAGTGGGGGTCAACTTGAAACCTCCTCGGGCGACTTTGGCAAAGAAAGTCACGACGTAGAGGGAGTCATGCCGGAACCGCCGCTAACAGAGAGCGGAGCAGATTGATCCACACCCACTGAGGCGACAGGGGTGTGATCGAAAGGATTCGACAACTGCAGATTCATATCTGGGCTAGAACCTGAGGCGGAATCGGAACCGGCAGGAAGGCGTAGCCGACAAGACCGTCCCAAAGGAGGGCCAGAGCATCCACAGCGAAAGTCAAAGCATCTGGACACGGGGACACGAAAGTGTCCACCTGATGGTTCCAACGAGTCGCAAAGAGATCGATGGAACACCGCCATGTGGAACATCCACTCGGTGGAAAAGAACCTGCCCCATCGGGACAGGGAGTCGGCTAGGACGTTCAGACGACCGGAAAGGTGATGAACAACCACCTTGGTGTCGACATCCTGAGCGAGCAGTAGAAGATCCTGAGACAATTCTTACATTGCAACCGAGTGCGTGCCGCCCTGGTTCCGAATGAAGCAACCACTGTCGAACTGTTGAAGAACAGAAGGACCTGACGATTCGACAGGTGAGGGATCCACTGCCTGAAACTCAGAAGAGCAAGAAGCTCCTTCTGGTTGATGTGTAGAGATGCCCGATCCTGGTCCCACATCCCATGAAGGGAAAGACCTAGAGGATCCAACGTCGCACCCCATCCGAGATCACTGGCATCTGCCGTCAGAATGTGATCGGACGTGGGTAAGTCCAACGAGACACCCTACGTGATCCACTGAACATTCGTCCAGTGGAGAAGGTGAGGATGAAGAGATTCTGGTGACTGAAGCATCAGATCCAGAGAATCGACATTCGGCCTCCAACGACTGAGCAGAAAGTGTTGGGAGGTCTGACATGCAGCCGACCTAGAGGAATGAGATCCGTCACCCAACCGCAGAGACCGAGCAGCCGGGGAATACCCCGTACTGTTGCGGATTTGGACTGGGACAGAGTCAGAGCAAAAGCTGAGAGAATCACAGCCCTGGCCTGGGGAACCGCCACCGTATTGAACTGAGTGTGGAACGCCATCTCCAGATGACAAAACGACGGAGAAGGGACCAGATCCGACCTCTCCTCATTGACTCTGAATCCTAGCAACGTGAGCTCAACATAGTGTCAACATCCAACTCCAGTAAGGTAGCAATGGAATGCCTCTCAAGGATATCGTCTAGATATGCCAAAGTAGTCACCCTGGACTGTGTGCGATGGAAGGCCATCACATGCGACATCAGTCGGGTGAAGGTCCAAGGAGCCAGGTTGAGGCCGAAAGGCATGGCCTTCAACTGGTAAACTCGCCCCAGAAAAGCGAACCTGAGATACTTCCGCAACACCTGATTAATCGGAATGTGAAAGTAAACGTCTCGCAGGTCAATGCTGGAAGCGAAATCTCCCTGGTAAATGGAACGGCGGACTGACCTGAAAGTCTCCTTGCTGAACTTGGGAGTAATGATAGACAGACTGGTTCAGGATACTCAGATCGATAACCGGTCGGAGTCGGCCGTCCTTCTTCAGCACCAAGAACAGGCGGGAATAAAACCCCGCTGACTGAATGTTCTTGACGACTTCGAACACCCCCTTGGCCAGGAGATTGTCTATCTCCATGGACAAAAGCTCCCGACGTAAAACGTCTGAAGGAACTGTGGTTGGAAGAGGCACTCTGGACAGAGTGGGGTGCCTTTGGAAGGAAATTCACAGCCCGGAACGAACAACATCTAACACCCAAGGATCGGATGTGATGGTGGCCCAACGGTCTGCGAACCCTGCTATCCTTTCTCCAACCTGGGACGAGTCGAGGTGAGGACCTTCAGTTCGAGCCACGACGAGGCCCACGAGAGGAGAAACCACCTCCTCTACTGAATGAAGAATCCTGAGATTTCCCTCTAGCCTGCAGATGCTTACCCTTACCCCGTGAGTAAGAAGAAGAAGCGGTGGCAGAAGAATCAGCCCTGTGCTTCGCAGGGGAAGCAGAAGGGTACTTGTTAGGCTTTGAACGGTCCCTGCCTCCCCTAGAAGGCTGATCAAGCTGACGAAGTAGCAGCTGCTCTTTGGAATGACGCAACCCATGGAACAGTAGCAGGCCTGCCAAAGAAGAAGATCGAAGAGCAGCGTGCTGCCCCCACGAAGGGATCGACCTATGTCCAGCACAGAGTCCCTTCGAACTAGTTCAAAATAGCCGTGTCACAGGCATGCATGTGAGTAAGATGCATGAGCGCCTTGGACAGCACACGCAAAGGAGCCTGTAGATCGTCAAACCTATCTGGAGGCAGATAGGCAGCTAAGGCAGAGACGACATGATCGGAGAGAGAAAGCATACCCAGCATTCCTCTCGATCAGCACAACATGGACTCCATAGTCGTCATAGGAATGACGACAGACTTGGGCTTGGAAAGCCCAAGGGAATTGGAGTCCAGATCCAAAACCGTCAAAGTCTGGCAGACTGATGGATTGGCAAAATCGTAGTAACGATAACGCATCGGAGGCAAAAAAGGGGTCAACCCTGGTGAAGAAGGGAGTCTTCATAGCCTTGGAACTCAGCCTAGAGTCCAAGGCTGAAAATGCTTCAACCACCTGTACTAACTGGCACGGTCAAAGACATCCAGAAGTAGGTTGCTCCACAGGCTGTAGGCGCGCGACCGATGATCGTGGCCTGACTGACACTGTCGGCTGGTTTGATAGTTTGAGATACGGAAGGAACTCAAACACAAAGTCAAGAGCTGCCCCCAAGTCAGAAGACTGAAGGCTCTCGACATCAAGAATGTCTGACTCCTCCCCAGAGTCAGAAGGCACATAGCCCATCGTGGGCAAACCAGCCGACGCCTCCCATGGTGTAGGCACCAGGGGGATCAGAAAGCGGCCTGTTTCCAATCCCGGGAGGCGGCGCCATAGGGGGCGCATGGAAACCACTCGCTGCCTCGCTGGAAGCAACGGGAAGGCTCTTGGACAGAACCTGAGTGAGTAAGGAGAGGGCCTCCCTAAGCTCACTGCCCGTACCAGCCAGGGTTGGGGTGAATACATTGTAAATGTATTGAATATGAATACGAATACTTTGAACTTTTATGAATACGAATACGAATACGAATTCACAAATTCCAAATGTATTGAATACGAATACTTTACAATGTATTCATGAATACAAAGATGAATACTTGAATACTTTTCAAAATTATTTCTTGCAAATGGATGATAATTTGATCATTCTTATTGGGATTAAGGGTATAAGGGATTATAGGTGAAGAATTAGTTTTTCAGAGGGTGGATCTCTTTATCCTTTAGAATCCAATCAATAGACATAAGTTGGTATTAATGACAAACAAAAGAAATAAAAAAAAAATTTCAAATATCAATTTATTTAGAAAACAATTAGCAAAATGTGCACAGTACTCATCCAATGTTTTGTTTTTTTCTTCTAAACTGCATTTTATGACCCTCAATAATGTCTATTAATTGTGGCTAATTGTGGCTTCTTTGCTTCATGTCTTTTATTAATATTTAAACATACATTGCTAGTGAGAATAAAAAAAACTGGCCAGTGCTATTCACAATGAAAGTGTCAATGACACTGTAGCTTAACTTGTGTGTTGTGTTTGATGAAAAGGATAATGTTCAATGTTTATGAAAGGATTATGAAATAAGACAAGAATTGTGATAATTGGGAATATGTTCATTTCTGTTCCCTGTGTGCTATGTTTATGATAAAAATAATATGAGGTGTACACTGTACTAAAGAGCTGAGGGGTGGGTTAATATGACCTCACAGTTAATGTATGTGCCCTCACAGTTAACGTATATCAACAAAAGTTACCAAGTTACAGTGAAATTATTCCAAAACGAGTCATCCTATCAAGTTACATTAAAATCCCCTCATAAATATGGCCTGTAGACTGTGCTAAAGGTTTTCAGGCTTCGGGCCCCTGTAGCCGTCAGTTTCCCAATTGCGTTTAAAGGGAACGTTCTCATCTAGACATTATATGAAGTCAATCTACCAAGTTACAATGAAATCCCTTAATAAATATGACCTGTAGACTGTGCTAAAGGTTTTTGGGCTTTGGGCTCTGGCAGCCATCATGGTTGAATGATCGCAACCAAAAGGGGACATTCTCATCTGGACACTATTTGGAGTCATCCTACCACGCTACAATGAAATCCCTTCATAATTATGACCTGTAGACTGTTCTAAAGGTTTTTGGGCTTTGGGCCCCTGAAGCCGTCACAGTTGCCCAATCGTGTCCAAAAGGGGACGTTCTCATCTAGACATTATATGAAGTCAACCTACCAAGTTACAATGAAATCCCTTTATAAATATGACCTGTAGACTGCTAAAGGTTTTCGGACTTTGGGCTCGGGCAGCCATCATGGTTGAATGATCGCAACCAAAGGGGACAATCTCATCTGGGCATCATCTGGAGTGATCCTGAGAAGTTACAATGAAATCCCTTCATAAATATGACCTGTAGACTGTACTCAAGGTTTTCGGGCTTCGGGCACCTGTAGCCATCACAGCTGACTAATCACGATCAAAAGGGGATATCATCATCTAGGCATTATATGGAGTCAACCTAACAGGTTACAATGAAATCCTTCTATACATATAACCTTTTGCCTTTGCTAAAGGTTTTTGGGCTCGGGCACCCATCAAGGCTGAATGATCAAGGCCAAAATGGGACGTTCTCATCTAGACAATATTTGGAGTTATCCTACCAAGTTACAATGAAATCCCTTCATAAATATGACCTGTAGACAGTGCAAAAGGTTTTCGGGCTTCGGGCACCTTTAGCCGTCAAAGTTGCCCAATCATGTCCAAAAGGAGACGTTCTCATCTAGACATTAATTGAAGTTAACCTACCAAGTTACAATGAAATTCCTTCATAAATATGACCTGTAGACTGTGCTTAAGGTTTTAGGGCTTCGGGCACGGGCAGCCATCATGGTTGAATGATCGCAACCAAAGGGGACAATCTCATCTGGGCATCATCTGGAGTGATCCTACGAAGTTACAATGAAATCCCTTCATAAATATGACCTGTAGACTGTGCTCAAGGTTTTTGGGCTTCGGGCACTTGTAGCCATCACAGCTGACCAATCATGACCAAAAGGGGATGTCATCATCTAGGCATTATATGGAGTCAACCTTACAGGTTACAATGAAATCCTTCTATAAATATAACCTTTTGCCTATGCTAAAGGTTTTTGGGCTCGGGCACCCATCAAGGCTGAATGATCATGGCCAAAATGGGATGTTCTCGTCTAGACATTATTTGGAGTCATCCTGCCAAGTTACAATAAAATCCCCTCATAAATATGACCTGTAGACTGTGCTAAAGGTTTTTGGGCTTCGGGCACCTTTAGCCGTCACAGTAGCCCAATCATGTCCAAAAGAGGACGTTCTCATCTAGACATTATATGAAGTTAACCTACCAAGTTACAATGAAATCCCTTCATAAATATGACCTGTAGACTGTGCTAAAGGTTTTAGGGCTTCGGGCTCGGGCAGCCATCATGGCTGAATGATCGCAACCATAGGGGACAATCTCATCTGGGCATCATCTGGAGTGATCCTAAGAAGTTACAATGAAATCCCTTCATAAATATGACCTGTAGACTGTGCTCAAGGTTTTCGGGCTCCGGGCACTAGTAGCCATCACAACTGACCAATCACGACCAAAAGGGGATGTCATCATCTAGGCATTACATGAAGTCAATCTAACAGGTTACAATGAAATCCTTCCATAAATGTGACCTTTTGCCTATGCTAAAGGTTTTTGGGCTCGGGCACCCATCAAGGCTGCATGATAACGATCAATATGGGACGTTCTCATCTAGACATTATTTGGAGTCATCCTACCAAGTTACAATGAAATCCCTTCATAAATATGACCTCTAGACTGTGCTAAAGGTTTTCGGGCTTTGGGCCCCTGTAGCCATCACAGTTGCCCGATCATGCCCAAAAGGTGACTTTCTCATCTAGACATTGTATGAAGTCAACCCACCAAGTTACAATGAAATTCCTCAATAAATATGACCTGTAGACTGTGGTAAAGGTTTTCGGGTTTTGGGCTCGGGCAG